>CM035435.1:152229065-152266565 GCA_020310875.1 Ceratopteris richardii
ACCACCATCACAAAGAGTAGGCAAATACTTGTGGCAGCATGTATTTCATCAAATTGTTTTGGCATCATAGGGCATAATATTGATAGTTCACATACTAGAAAATTGATAGAGATAGACTTAGAGAATTTGGAAATAATATATGTGTACTCTATGTACACGCACACAGTCTATGTACAACACTCTATGTCCAATTTTTTATTATTACTTAGTCTTTTTTGAGCATTATAATTATTGAGATGCATTTCATCCCATCTCTTGAATGCAGTTGATTATAGCTCCTAATCATTGGAAGGGTCAATAGAAATTAAGACTTAAATATTAATGCCTTTATCTCTACAAAGATCAATAGAAATTTAAACATACAGTTACATTATATAGCTTCAATAGTCCATTGTGTGTACTATGTGTGTATTTGTAATCTCACATTAACTCAGCATACAACAGAGGAAGAGTAGACAAGTATTAACTTGCTCATGTCCTTTATGGGATTAAAATCGAGTCAACTAAAATGCTCAACTCGGATTGACTGCTCACGTAGTTGCTCGAGTCCGATGGATTGTTCGTATGATGGTATTGTGTATGAGTTTTCATGTGAGACTTGTTATTTTGTACTTTTTATTTCTCTCTCTCTCTCTCTCTCTCTCTCTCTCTCTCTCTCTCTCTCTCTCTCTCTCTCTCTCTCTCTCTCTCTCTCTCTCTCTCTCTCTCTTTCTCTATTTTGATGTTATCACTTCTTGCTTTTATCACAAACTTTGCAAAGGTATTCGTGTAGCATAACATATATTGTGCTAATTTTCTCCTTGAACTGTTTCGACGAATCAAAATCTCATCATGATTTATAGGGTTCAACCATAATTTCTTATTAAAAATTGACTTGAATCAGGATGTTTGTGTAAAACAATAGTTATGCAATATAACATAGGAGCAATAGCGGAGAAGATAACAGATATACGAGAATCTCAACAATTTTCTACTAACAGCAAGTACACAGATGATGGTGTTGTCCACCCGTGCGCTCTCAAGGTAGAGCTTAAATGGTGATCTAGACAACTCTAGATAGGGAGATACAAGGTAGAGGTATGCTTGTTGAATTCGATGTCTCAGGTAGTGCAGAAGTCATGTATATATCGGATCATGGGTGGCCTTCCATGGACGGCTATACATGGGCGGTAGAGCGTGGGCGGCCACCGCCCACATAATTGCCATATACGGCTTAGGCCGGTTGAACCGACCTAACAAATATAAATGATTTCTGACTCGAGAGGGAATATTCCATGAAATATTCCCTTTACTGTCACGCTGAGGGTGCTGCCCCGGGACCCCCACCAGGGGGCCCACTGGCCCCCTTGGACCCCCCAGTCAAGGTTGCTCCCCGCTGCCCCGGACCCCACAATCAGGGACCCTGGTAACTCCCTTTCCTTACAATACCTTACATGGTCCAATATGACCTTCATCCAACATGAAAGTTGGGATTCTTATCAATTGGGTAATGCACGCTTCGCTTCTCCTCATAATGGGGGCCTTACAAAATATGCATACAATCATGAGGGGTAGACATTGATCATATACTAACACCCCCCCTCAATGCTTAGTCAGTAGGTTTCGATCCTATGCCCATCTATTGAAGATGCTTGTTGAGTTGCTCTCTTCCAAGTGCTTTAGTGAATATGTCAGCATAATTTGCCTCTGTTGGGAAATATTCTAGCTCCACAATTTCATCTTCAATTAGCTCACGAATGTAATGGTACTATACTTCTATGTGCTTGGTGCGAGCATGAAATACTGGGTTCTTTACAATAGCCATACAACTTTGATTATCACACTTGAGTACAGTCGCCATATTTGATGGAAAGCCTAGATCTGCAAGAATTCTCCTTAACCAGACTCCCTCACAAGAAGCAAAACAAGCTTCTTTGTAGTCTGCATTAGTGGAGGAAAGTGCGAGACTTGGTTGCTTCCTACTCACCCAAGAAAATATTCCTGAACCAAGTGAGAAACAATATCCACAAACTGATTATCTAGAATCACAATCTCCAACCCAATCTGAATCACAATATCCCTGTAGTGTATAACATGTGGTATAAAAAATACCAAAATCCAAGGTTCCTGCAATGTACCTTAGACTTTGCATTCCAGCATTCCAGTGACTCTCCTTAGGTTTTTCGAAAAACGTGCTTTACACTCCAATAGCATAGCAAATGTCTGGTCTAGTGTTGCATGGAAAAATAAGACTTGCAATGAGCTTCCTATACTTCTTAGCATCTACATCAGGCATGTTATCATCCATAGATAGCTTATGATTTACCTCCATAGGTGTGCTAGTTGGTTTGCAGTCTGTCATTCCAAATGCCTTGAGAATTTCTTTGGAATATTTTTGTTGTGATATGAAAATGCCATCCTTCCTTTGCCATACTTCAATTCCCAAACAAAAATGGAGTAGACCTAAGTCTGTCATTTCAAACTCAATTCCCAAGTTGATCTGAGTTTGTTTGATGAGTTCCTGATGATCTCTTTTAATGACCAAATCATGTACATATACAATGACAACAACTAGCTTGCTATCCCTTTTTGTTACATACAAGTTAGCATCAGAAGTACTTCTTTCAAAACCCATATTTTTGAAAAAATTATCTATCCATTGGTACGAAGCCCTTGGAGCTTGCTTAAGTCCATACAAATCTTTCTTCAACCTGCAAACTTTATTTTCTGAATTGGACACCTCAAAACCTGGTGGTTGAGATACATATACCTCCTCCTTGAGGTGACCATTCAAAAATGCAGATTTGACATGCATCTGGAAAATAGGCCAAGCCTTTTGTGCAGCTATTGCAAGTACCGTCCGAATAGTTGTCATGCGTGCTGTTTCCTTTGATCTGTGAAAAACCCTGTGCAACCAATCTTGCCTTATACTTTTCTAATGTTCCATCTGCTTTATACTTATCTTTCCAAATCCATTTAGTACCTATTACCTTCTTCTTTGGTGGCAATTCGACTAGATCCCATGTATCATTTTTTTAGTATACTATCATACTCAGACTGCATAGCCGCTCTCCAACCTGGATCATCAAGGGCTTCTTCAATGGTGGTAGGTTGCTTTATCGAGCCCATGATATCTTCCATTAGAGCCATGTTAACAATGTGTTTTGAGGCTCTTCTTTGCTCCTCTATTCTCTTTGATCTTCCTAATCCATTCAAGGATGAATCTGGTACATCTACATGTGGATTGTGATCATCAAAGAGCTTTTGTGCCCACTTTGGTAGTGGCTTACGCTGTGTAGGTACAACTGGTTGGATTTTTGTTGAGGAAATTTCTCCATCATATGTTTCCTCCTCCTAAACTTTAACCTCTCTTTTGATAGGCACAAGGTGAGATATTTCTCCGTTTGATGAGATAGTAGATTTACCTTTATCTTCTACTAAGTGTGGTCATTCATTAAACACCACATCACGGATGACAAAAATCTTCCTTGCCTCAGGATCCCACAACCTGTATGCTTTAAACTCTTCACTATATCCTAGGAAGACAAACGTTTTGCTTTTTGAATCCAACTTTGATCTTGTTGAATCAGGAATATGTGCATAACAGAAACAACCGAAAATTTTGAAATACAAAACTGAAAGCTTTGTACCAGAATATGCTTCTTGAGGAGTCATTCCCTTTAGTGTTTTTGTGTAGCTTCCATTGAGGATGTAGATTGTTGTATTGACTACTTCTGCCCAGATGAATCAGGCATGTCTTGAGCCTTTAACATACAATGAGCCATTTCAACTATTGTCCTGTTCCTACACTCAACAATGCCATTTTTGTGAGGTGTATGAGTTGTGGTAAGTTTCCTTTTCACACCATGCTCCTTAGAGTAATTATTGAATTTTGTTGACAAGAATTCACCTCCTCTATCTGTTCTAAATTTCTTGAGTTTCCTTCCTGATTCATTTTCCATATACTTATGCCATGTTTTAAATTTTTCAAAAGCATCAGCCTTCTCTTGAATGAAATAAACCCACATCTTTCTACTATAATCGTTGACTAACAACAAAAAGTAGAAAGATCCTCCTAAAGCAGGTGTAGACATTTTACCACAGAGATCAACATGTACCAACTCTAGAGGAGCTTGAGATCCATTGCTGGTTTCTCTTCGAAATGCCTTTCGTTGTTGCTTGCCCATCATACAAGCTTCACAAGGTTCGTGCAACTCTGAAAATGCAGGCAAATGAGCAACCATCCCTGTTCTTTGCATCTCCTTCAAAACTGCAAATCTAAGATGCCCAAATCATTGGTGCCATAATTTGCTTACATCTTTATCTTCTGTAGCAGTTAAGGCAGTTAACTCATACAAGTTATCACGTCTTATGCCTTTACCTACTACATTACCTGATGAATCCATGATTTTTGCACCACTCTTATTGTAGTGAACTTCGAGTCCACGATCTGTTATTGCAAAAACTGACAAAAAAATTCTTTTAAGTGTAGGTACATAAAGAACATCGGATAACTTTTTCTCAACACCCAGAGAAGTCATAAAAAAGATGGTTCCAGTTTCTTCCGCTAGACACTTGGAGTCTTTTCCCACCACTACATTGATGGATTCCCGCAGAGGCACTAGGGAACTATACCAATCCTTTTGACTGGTCATATGGCGAGAAGCTCCACTATCTAAAATCCATGGTTCATCAACAGGAGCTTGAGCAGATGAGCATACCTCTTCAAAAGCTACCCATAGTTCCAGCTCTGTGTTGTTTGCAGACTCTTTGTTCTCCCACGATGATTTTAGAGTCCCATTCTGTTCATCACCTTGCTTCTTTCTGCAATCCTTGATGGCATGGCGTTTCTTTTCACAACAGAAGCAACTTCTTGTGAACTTTTTCTTCTTCGGATTTTTCTTTGATCCATCAGAAGATCCTTTACCTTTTGCATTTGCTGAGAATGCAGCATCACTTGTACTTTGTCGATTCTTCAATTGCATCTCTTCTTCTAAAAGCATAGCACAAAACTCTTCAAATGTAAGGCGAGTTAGTCTTACCTGAGTGTTAAGGGCTATTACTAATCCATCATATTTTGCTGGAAGAACACGTACACATCTTCGAACCAGCTCTTTGGGTGTTATAACAACACCAACTGTAGCCAATTGATCTTGAAGATGTTTTATCCGTTTGATAAAATCTTCAGCCTTTTCACAATCAAAATGCTTTTCATTTGCCAATTGATTTTCTAAATTTTGTATCCTAGTGTGGTTCTTGGTCTCATATTGACGAGCCAATATGCCCCAAGCCTCGTGTGCTTTAGTAGTATGTTGAACTAAAGTAAGCACATAATCACTTACACTAGTGACAATTGCACATAATGCATCAGCATTCCGCCTCTTCCAAGCTCGTAAAAGATTTTGATCTGGCTGAATCATCAATCTTGAATTTGTTGGATCTTCAACTGGTATATGCTCTGGATCCAATCCCATCAGTCCCATGAAAGTGTTAAGTAATTCATAGGAGTCCAAAATTGTAGAAATTTTGAACTTCCAGAGTGTATAGTTGGTTCCATCCACCTTCCCTTCAATGAATGCAGGTGGGTGAATTCGAATAGGTCCAACATTAACATTAGTTGAAGCACCAAGACTAGTGTTTGATGATGAAGCCATCATGTAATCACTCGAATAATCTATTGATATCATAGTCTGCTAGTAGGCTAAAATAGTGATACTTCTCCAGCTATTCGAACCTTACGGCTCTGATACCATGTAAAACAATAGTTATGCAATATAACACACGAGAAATAGCAGAGAAGATAATAGATATAAGAGAATCTCAACAATTTTCTATTAACAACAAGTACAAAGATGATGGCATTGTCCACCCGTGCGCTATCAAGGTAGAGCTTAAATGGTGATCTAGACAACTCTAGATAGGGAGATACAAGGTAGAGGTATGCTGGCTCAATTTGATGTCTCACATAGTCCAGAAGTCATGTATATATAGGATCATGGGTGGCCTTCCATGGACGACTATACATGGGCGGTAGAGCGTGGGCGGCCACCGCCCACGTAATTGCCATACATGGCTTAGGCCGATTGAACTGACCTAACAAATATAAATAATTTCTGACTCAATAGAGAATATTCCATGGAATATTCCCTTTACCATCGCGTCGAGGGTGCTACCCCCGACCCCCACCAAGGGGCTCGCTGGCCCCCTAGGACCCCCTAGCCAGGGGGCCGCTAGCCCCTTGGACCCCCTAGCCAGGGATGTTACCCGCTGCCCCGGACCCCACAATTGGGGACCTTGGTATTTCCCTTTCCTTAGAATACCTTACATGGTCCAATATGACCTTCATCCAACATGCAAGTTGGGATTCCCATCAATTGGGTAATGCACGCTTGGCTTCTCCTCATAATGGGGGCCTTACAAAATGTGCATACAATCATGAGGGGTAGACATTGATCATATACTAATAGTTTGCAATCCCTCATAAATATTAATAAACATCTTAGGAAATCAACAAACTCAAGAGCATTAGGAATTTGACACAAATGCAAAGCTTCCAAAATTCCTAACCTCTTTAAGGTCACAGAATAGCTCAAATGAACTCCTTGTTTAAAAATTTACTATAGAAAACAAGAAAATACTCACGTCCATTCTTATTATTAGCTAATAAGTTCAAGTCAAGGGATTTCTAGGAATATACAAGTCTATGTCTTTCTTGTACTCATTTCAATGATGAGAGTTAAATATCATTCTTATTTTATCATATTGTTTTGTGCCCTTTGTGATTCAATTTTTGACATTGGTATACTAAAATTCATGTTAATGTGATTATCCTAGTGTTGGGGGTAGATTTTGTAGAATTTCTATTATGCCACAAAATTTGGATGAGCCCATAGAGTGCATGTATTTATAGCTCTTTATTACGTCCAAATATAGAGGTTGCAATGAGGGAGGGCACTTTGAAAAGCAGGTATGTGGGTCACAAGTTGGTCACATCTATGGTGAGATTAAAGTCTCTTTCTATAGGAATCCTTATTTCAACCACTATGTTTAATATGAATTTCTACAAACAACTCTCTATGTGGGCATTTTATTTACAAAATATGTTAAAAGTATAATTTCTCTCATTATCTCTAGATGGATCAAAATAAGTACATGCCCATCTATGTCCTTAGAAACCTTTAGCTACTATATCAAAATGCAAAGCACATTAAAATCTCAAACTCCGAACATCAATATTATGATGATATCCTCTCATTAAAATGGAGCTCTAGATGTCACACATAGTACTGTGCAACTAGTGTGGAGAATACATAGAAACCACACAATACACAGACCATGAACATAGATTTATTAGGTCACACAAATGCGGTCGAACTTACATTATGTGGCTCACCATGCCACTATATTTTTAATGAAAAACATATACAAAAGTGTGTGGTAGCCATCTGTCCTTTCACATGGACACTAACTATAACAATCTCTCACTAAAGGCCAATATGGTCAAAGTGACTATGGGAAAAAAATAAACAATGATAAAGAATACTTGAGTGTAAGTATACAAACTATACCTCCCACATGATGGTCATGTTACATAGTATACAAGTAACTTTGTAAGGTCATGAATCAAGTAACCCCCATCAAGTGACAATAGTGTTGAAAGTTATCTTATGGTAGAGCTTTAGACAAAGAATCTACAACATTATCTCGAGTATGGACCTTCTCAAGAATAATACACTTCGTGGCTAAGTAGGCTCTAATGAAGTGATACCTCACCTCAATGTGCTTGGTTTCTTTATGATAGACTGGATTCTTAACCAATGCAATGACACTCTGACTATCATTGTGTAAATTAGGTACATGCTATGCTAGACCCATATCACAAGCAAGATGGGAAAGCCACAATGCTTCCTTACATGCATCACTTGTTCCAACATAATATGCTTCTATAGTGGAAATAGCTATACATTCTTGAAGACGACATCTCCAAGCGATAGCACCTCCACCAAAATGAGAAATGTACTTTATGATTGTCTACATAACCAAAATAATCAGAATCTATGTAACCAATAATGGATGTTATCCCTCTACTAAAGCACAAACACTTGTTCTTAGTGCCACTCAGATATCTCAAAATCATCTTGACAGCTTCCCAATGCTTCTTGCTAGGATTTGACATATATCTACTCACAACTCCCACTGCAAATGCAATGTCTAGTCTCGTAGCTACCATAGCATACATGATACTACCAACACTAGACTCATAAGGAATTTTGGTCATGAATTCCCTTTCCTCATGTGAGTTGGGGTGATCATCCTTTCTCAATTTCACATATATGGGAAAAGGTTTACTCAATGCCTTTCCACCCTTCATATGGAACCTGTGAAGTAGTTTGGATATGTACATACTTTGAGACATGTTTATGCATGTTTTACTCCTATCACGACTAATGCGCATGCCAAGAATATGTTTGGCATCCCCAAAAATCATTCATATCAAATGCCTAACTCACCTTCTTTTTGAGAATTTCCAAGTCATAAGAGGAGTTCCATGCAATCAACATATCATTGACATAAAGTATCAAGCATATCAAGCTGCCATCTAAGCATCTCTTTGTGTAGAGACAAGAATCCTCATTGCTTCAAGAATAGCCTTGAGACTTCATAAAAGCATCAAACTTTTGGTACCATTTTCTAGGGGACTCATTAAGTCCATGTAAGATCTTCTTCAGCTTACAAACTATAGTTTCTTTACCAAGAACTACATAACCCTCTTGTTGTTCCATATAGACCTCATCTTTAAGATCTCCATGCAAAAAAATAGTTTTCACATCCATTTGGACTAGCTCTAAGTCCTTAATGTCAATGAAGCCAAGCAACATTCAAAGAGTAGTCATCTTGACCACTGGAGAGAAGATTTCTTTGAAATCGACACCATGTTGTTGCTTAAATTCCTTTGCAACAAGTCCTTCTTTATACTTTCAAGAAGCACTATCTGATGTGAATTTAAGTTTATATACCCATTTACATGGTAAAGCCTTCATGACCTTCAGAAAAGGTACTAAATCGCAAGTACCATTCTTTTTGTTTTAATATAAAGGAAGTTCAGTTCAGCCTTAGTCCACTCTCGTGGACTTGTATTAAATAAAAGGAAAAGAGAAGTACAAGTGAAGTTGACTAGTGCCCACAGGACTCCCCAGATCCCACATAGCAGGGGTAGATCTTACAGAGCTTAGATGGCATTACAAAGAAGTTTAATGACCCTCTCATCACCCTCATGTGGGGCCCACTTGGGTTTAAGCTTGTTGTTGATCAAAATGAGCACTTTATGATGCTTGAATGGGGGGGATTTCTTACAGTTGGTGATTCTTTTACGAAGGAGGAACAAAATTTTCTCAATCGACCACTCTTTGTGAGAGTTTCCAAAATTATAAGCACATCTTTCCTGCCACATTTTCCAGAGGACCTCCCCTCTGATGGCTTTCTAGAGATTCCTCGAGTAACTGATCACTTCTTCTAGTAGAGCTTGTTTCCACGTGATATTCTTCTGAAGTCTAATTTTCTTTCTGAGAATCTTCCAGAGCCTGTTGGAGTCGGGACATGTAAAGAAGAGGTGACCAACATCTTAAATGGACCACAACAGCACTTGCACTAGGGAGGCGCCCCAAAAATTTTGCTAGCCTTTCGGTTCGTCGAGATTCCCCGATGAAGAATTTTCCATAAGAGGACTGACTTTTTGCTTTCTATGAGAGGGTGTCAGATAGCCATGAACATCATATCCCATGGCACTTGCGTTCATGAAAAACAGCACTTCTTGTTGAGGTTGACTTGGTAGTCAATGTTTCCTTTGATATTCGGGACTTTTGTTAGGCATTTAAAAATATGCCATCTAAGACCCAATGGGCATGGCAACTCATGTCCCATGAGAAGACGGACTTTGGAGTGGTCCAATCAAGACGTTTGCTTTGTAAAATCTTCCATTCTTCAAAGGTAATGCTCACACTAGGGTCAATATCCTCGAACTTGATCCCCTGGTTGGTATCTTCTTTCCAGAGAGGTTTCCATTTTGTGAAGCCCTTGTTCTAGAGCCTCTCGGCACTTTGAATGTTCCAAGATTCCATGTTCTTGATGCCATGGATCAAAAACTAGATAGAGTCATTTTGTTTGACAATGGTTTCCTACTTCCAATCTTCTCTGATTCTTATTAAGCTTTTGACTTTATTCGAACTCTTCCATAGGGAGCACACTAGACTCGAGCCTTTCGGGAAAACCAGGATCGAGGAAAACAAAAGGTTCAGAATGTCAAGAATCAATTCTAAAATCCAACAAAAGTCAATGCCTTCTTGTTTTTAAAGATCAATTCAGCCCACGAAGTTCTCCCCATTGCACCATGCCTTAATCAACCTTTTTGTGACAAGTTTGTTAGCCATGCACCCAATTTCTAGAATACCAAGGACCCCACTATACGTTTGGCTAGTGCAAATAGACCATTTGATTTTAGGCACCCCCTCCTATTTTGATCCCCCATCCAAAGGAAGTTTCTACGAATAATTTCTAGTTTGGACGGATCATGCTCTTTGGGTGTGGAACAAGAGAGGAAGTAAATGTCAACGAAATGAGGAACATGTTAATAACCATTGCGCAACTTGCAAGATTGATTTGCATACCTCTCCAATAGTTTAGCTTTTGAATGGAATAGGTGTTAATAACCAAGTTCCATTCTTATGAATGGAATCCAACTCACTCCATGGCATGCTCCCACTTGATATGATCCTCTGTTTGCATAGCGTCTTTATAGCAAGAAGGCTCGCCAACATCTGTTAGCATAAAAACATACAAACCTCAAACATATCTATCAAGTGGATGTGAGACACATGCAAAGCATGTCAATGGTTGTTGAACAGGAACATTTGCATAGTGATCTAATTAGACATTCTCTTGAATATCCCTATGTGCAGCATTTTTATGCATGATAAGTGGAGGACCAGTATCCTCAAACACCACTCTTCTCACTATTTTACTCCTTAATGGTGGTTATTTATACATCTAAGACTCATTGCAAAGGACATCACTACTTATGATCACTAACCCTATTCTAGGATCCCATAAGCAATATCCTAATTGGCCTTCTCAATCATATACAAGAAAAACACATTTCTTTGACTTATGTTCCAACTTTTATCTAAGGTTCTTGGGTATATGAACATATGCTTCAGACCCAAAAACTCAAAGATTATCATAATATGGTGGCTTCCCTATCCATAACTCTTCTGCCACTTTTAAACCTTTGGTAATACTAGGTGAAAAGTTAATCAGATGAACTCTGATTAATATTGCTTTTTCCCAAAAACCTTGTGAAGGTTTGCATGATGCAGCATAGAAACTACTCTATCTTGAATAGTAATATTCTTTCTTTTAGCTACACCATTTTGTAATGGGGCATAAGGAGCTATAAATTGTCTACAAAATCCTCTAGACTTACACAAAAGGATGAATTCATGTGAGATATACTCACCCCCATTATTTGAACATAAATCCATAAGCTAAGTTCCTTTTTTGGCCTCAATTGAAGCAAGCCATTTTCTAAAAATAGGGAATACCTCATCCTTTTCTTTGATAGGATATACCGAGCATTTTCTAGAAGCATCATCTATGAAAGTGACAAAGTAAGGAGAACCACCTAGTGACCTTGTGGGACTAGGGCCACACACGTGTATGAATAAGATCTAAAGGCTCAAGAGTCAATGTGCATATTGTGCACATTCCTAGTTTGCTTTCCATATTGAAAATGCTCACAAAATGAAAAATCAAAGAAAGATAACACCGATAAGTAGTGAGAACTAGAAATATTTTCTATTCCATTATGTGATATATGGCCCAAACGGCCATGCCAAATACAAGCATAGGTTGTTTAGTAAGAGCTAACAAGTGTTCTATTTGTGATACAAATAAAGGATAAAGTGAGCAAACTTTGCTTCCTTTTGTAATAGCCATATTTCCCTCTGATATGGGAAAGGATTGAGCATAGAACACCACCTTGAAACCAAGGACATCAAGTTGACCAACAAACATCAAACTCCATGATAACTGAGGTACATAGCATGCATTATGCCTAGTAAATGTTGAACCATCAATCAACTGCACAACCACATCTCCAATCGTGACAACATCACTTATAAGAATTATGAAAGTCTCACAGTACCAAGAGACTTTGTTGCATAAGCAGAGAACCACTCTCTATGTGGTGTCATATGGAAAGAACCACCAACTCCTAATGAACTTTAGTTTCAATGATCCAAATGATTTTTGAGTGGCATTATTCCATACATTCTCTTCAACGAAATTTCTTTTGCTAGATCTTTTCATCATACAAGGGAGGCCGAGAATCAAAGATTTTCCTTGTGATTGAGATTGTGATTGTGAATGATAGTGTGATTGCGAGTGTAAGTGGGAATGAGATTAATATTTTACCTCAACCATCTTTAGTGCTAGGCAAGTCAAGAGGAGGCCCGGTTGGAATGGACCATGCATGGCCCTTGTGCCCCAAGAAAATGTCTAAAACACCATGGTGGTTACCTATATTAGATGATCACTTTGATGCACATGGTATGGTTGCATATATTCCAATCTAGAGTCCCCTTCTTGCCCATGGTATATTGACCTTTGTTTGCAATGTATTGTCATCTTTGTGTGCAATATGTATTGACCTTTGTATGTTATATATGGTTGCACTTCTATGCAATAAATGGCCACCCTATGGACTTTTAAGGTATGGTTACCCATGATACCTCTAAGCATGGTCTCCCAATGAACTTAATTTCATGATTTATGGGCACACTTGGACCCTCATCCCTCAAGTATGGTTGCCTAAGAAGGCTTTTGCATGAAGGACGATGGCCCTTTGAACCTCTTCCTTGAAGTATGGCTGCCAAAGAAACTTTCTGCATGAGGTATGGTGGCCCTTGGACCTTTCCTTTCAAGTATGGTTGTCGAGAGAAAAAATTTTCCAGAATTATGGTTCTTCTTGGACCGTGTTCCCTTAAGTATGGTATCCAAAGAAGTGTTTTTCATGAATTATGAATACCCTTAGATATATCTTTGACTTTGAGTGCATTGTTTTATTTTGGGTTTCATTTTCTTGTGTTGACACTCTTCTTGCTTCGTCTATCACTTTGAAAGTTTCCTTGATGTCATAGAATCCCTTATAGTGAATTTCCTTTCCACCTTGCTTTGTTCATAGACATCCACATGGAGTGTGAAATTTGTTAGGTTTGCACTCCTCACATCTATCCCATAAAGTCAAGCATGGCGCTGGAACCACTCATAATTCTCACATGGAGCTTTCCTACCCATCATGAATTAGTTGTTCCATTAGATCCTTGTATAGTGGGTGAGTAATGGATCGGTAATTGCTCCTCAAATTCTACATTATGTGAAGCTTTTAGTGTTTGATAATACTTTTTGTTCATATCAGCCCAGTCAATAAGGAAGATATGAAATAATGATTGATATGTCGAGTACCCCACCACTGATGGACAAGCCATAGATAAGAACATGGTTGAGCTAAAACAATCACCTTGACTTCGATGTAATTACTCTAGAACTCTAAGGGAAAAACTTATTGATTAAAGTAAGGAAGATAATGTTGTTACTATTAGTGTCCATGTGAAAGGCCAACTAGCCACATGGCACTTTTGAGTATATTCCTTAATATAACATATAGTGGCTTGGTCAGCCACATACTATAAGTTCGACCACATTTGTGTGACCTAAGAAATTTGTGTTTGTGGTCCGTGTATTGTGTGGTTTCTATGTATTATGTAGCCTCCTTAAGGAGTGCTATGTGTGGTGTCTAGAGCTTTGTTTTCTATCGAGAGGATATCATCATGGAACTCTTGAGAAGTAGAGTCCACTATGGTGCATCGATGTCAAAATACTTCACGAGTATTAGAGCATTTCGATGGAAAAGCTTTGTTCCTTTTGTGCAAGCAAAGCAAGCACCCACTCGCCCACCCAAAGCTTTCTCCAAGGCTTATGAATAAGTCGGCCAAGGAATAGACCTTTCCATACTTTGCCATCGGAGTCACCAAAGTCACCATTGGCACTATTGGCTGCACACAAGGGAGGACCTCAAGGATCTAGGAAGATGGAGGTTCACGTCACTTCTTGGGAGGTCACCCATCCGAGTTTGTTCCCCCTAGAATGCGCTTCACCAACAAGATCTCTTGCCACTAAGCTACACTTTTGTGGTGTGTACAGAAGGGAAAAGACTAAGGTCAACATTACCTTGAACATGTTTTCATCCCTCAAAGCTTCATTCTCTTTCAAAGCCTATTTCGAAGCATTTTTGGATGATTTTTGGAGTCATTTTGGGGTACTTTTGTGCATAGTTCTCATTACACAGGTTCAAGAACATTAGCAAGAGTGCTCTTTTGTACTTCTCCGGTAGCAAATATTCATATTTGGGGCTGTGTTTTCAGCCACACTAGTAAATCTATAGTTTCTTGAAACGTTTTCAGTTGTGATGGTGCAAGCATCACAAAGTTATGCAGGTTTTTTGAGCCAAAAGAATAGAATTGACAAAAACTTGCAAGTGTTGTTGGCCAATGTTTGAGCTATGACTCAGCCTTTTAGTGCCATTTTGTTGCATATATTGAGCACATACACACTATGTATGCTTATGTGGATATCGCTTATGTACACCCATGTGGTCATGTGGTCATTAATATAGTGGTTATGTTTTCTGCATAATGCCTTTTATGTTTGATAGAGAGGGTTGTGGTGAGGTTTTCGTAATTGTGAGACACCCACATGTTGGGGTCTCTTCAATGATGCAAGTGGAAGACTTACCCATCCTCACCATAGAAGATGTATGATAGTTGTTCATGGGTGCTCGATAAGCCTAATTGTCTTCTTTTGGGTAACTCATTATATGCAATGGAGTGAGTGATTTACTATGTAGGTTAAGATTGTCAGTAGTTGCATTTTTATGAGATTTTGAAACAGGATTATATGCTCCTTTTGTAGAGGATACTCTAGCAAATGTTTTCCAAAATTTTCTGTTTTGTCAACTATATAGTGGTCGATTTACTCCTTGATACAATTATTGGTGTGAGCATATTTATTCTCACATAATCCTTTTGGTTGGTCACTATAGTTCATTAATTCCTTTTTTTTTTGGGGAAGGCTCTCTTGAATGTTTTCCAAGAATTTGACACTTGGTCATCTTTTTTTGGGCTTTCGTGGTGTTTGGAACCTTTTGGCTCCATTATTATTCTATTTCATTCTCTCTCATGATGGCATTAGAGGTCTCAAGCACATCTGGTGGATCACGATCTAGTGCTAGTGTTTCAAGGAGGATCTATCACTTGTACGGCAAAGACCATTTTGAGATCCAAACATTTGATGGCACAAACTTTACTCTATGGAAGAATCAATCTAAAGATGTGTTGATTTAGAGGAGGCAATGGAAACCAAAAAAATGGAATCTTAAAGAAGCCTACTAACATGTATGAAGATGATTGGGATGAGTTGGATGAAATGGCCAGGTCTATCGTTCAATTGCACTTGGCAGATAATGTTTGCTTTATAGTATTGTACTATGAAAGTGCAAACGAGGTTTGGAAGAAGTTATGCATTACAAATGACAAATAAACGGTGTTAAATAAATTGTATTTGATAAGAAAGCTATATGACCTTCGCATGCAGGGCATAGATAATGTTGCTCCTCGCCTAAATGAGTTTGATGCTATATTCTCCTAATTATAGGCTCCCAAAATGGACATGGATAATGAAATGAAAGCAGTATGGTTGTTATGCACCTTTCTATCATCATGGGTTACATTTTGCACTACTATTAGCAATAGTGCACTTAGTGGTAAACTGGTCTATGATGACATATGTGGAGAATGCTTGAGTGAGGACATTCATAGAAAATCTATGACTGGCACTCAGAGTGGAGATGCATATAATGTTTGTGATTCTTACCAAGGAAAGAATCACCAATGTGGTATGAGCAAGAACAAAGAAAAGAATGTTCAATAAAATAAGAATAGAAGTAAATCAAGGAGAAAGGATATTGAATGCCATTATTTTCATAAGCAAGGACACATGAAGAAAGACTACTATGCATTAAAGAATGCTTAAGGTAGAAGGAAAAATGTTGATGGGCATCTTAAAGAGCTACTTAAACACCATCTACTAGGTGAGCCTCATAGCTTACCGTTACACTTGGAATCCTGTCTATTCTCCCTCTATCTCTCATTTATCTAATTTTGAGTCTTACGGTGTGTATGTTAAGGTTAATGTTTTGGAAGATCCTATGAACCTGTGATATATCGTTATTCTGGCTCACTCCCACTTGCAACATATGGTATTCATACCTTAGAATACCAACATTTGGTATCAGAGCCTAGTTGACATACACCCTTAACAAGATGAGTGACTATAGACTTGAGAATGAAGACAAGCTTGAGGGCATGTCTAATTATCCAATGTGGAGTTTTATGATGATGAATTTGTTAATATCAAAGGACTTATGGAATATTATCAATGCCACTTATCCAAGGCCAAGAGGAGTAGGAGAAGATGTTGCTTCATCTTCTAGAAGACCTTTTGTTCCTATTTCTACTCAATGGGAGGTTAGCAAAGAAGAAGAAACTATTTCATCATCAAGAGTCCATACTACTACCAAATTACTTCTTGTAGAAGAGAAATCCATATGGGATTCAAGGGATGCTTTAGCACTGTCATATATTTTTATGGGAGTTAAAAGGCATATTATACCCCAAATCAAGTCTTGCAGAAGTTCTCGTCAGGATTGGTTGGAGTTAGAGAATCTCTATCAGAGTAGAAACCCTGGTAAGAAAGCTCATCTAAGGAGACAACTAGCCAACACAAGGATGAAAGTTGATGAATCAGTTTAGACAAACATTTTGAAGCTTAAAGATTTATGAGATCAGTTACTCAATGTTGGAGTAGATATTTCAGATGAATAGATGGTAAACACACTTCTAAACTCTCTTCCATCTACATATCATGGTTTTGTTACTTATTTATCTCTCTCTACAAGAGATAGAGAACTTTCATTTGAAGATCTACAATTCCTATTACTTCAAGATGAAGATCAACAAAAGGGTATGGAAGAGAATGATGAAGCCATGTTATCATCATCAAAGGGAAAGAAGAAGAAGGAGACAAAGAAGGAGTAGAAGATTCGTCAATCTAAGAAGGAAAGTAAGTCTTCTAATCCTAAGGTTTCTAGATCTACCCCTAATGCTTCCTCTACACCCAAAGAAAAATCTTTGTCTGCATTTGATTCAAAGTAAGGAGTATGCCATTACTGTAAGAATCGAGGTCATTACATAGCAAAATGTGGAGCAAGGATTTTCAATGAGAAGAAGAAAGCATCAAGTAATAGTGTTGAAGATGATCCAAAACCTAAATCTTCAAAGGTAGATTCATATGCATGTGCTACTATTGAAGAGATAGCTTTTGATCAGGTAGTATTAATGCAATCTCAGATAATCCTTGGATTTTATATTCTGGAGCTACTAAGCATATGCCATGTTGTAGAAAGGTATTTTCTTCCCTTTCGAACTCTTTAGGTAGAAGAGTGACCATTGCAAATGGTCATGATTTGGATGTCTTTTTGGTGTTGGAGAAGTGAACCTTAAGTCGAGAGCAAGTGGAAATTTCAAAATTTCCAATGTTCTTTATGTTCCAGAAAAAAAGAAGAATTTGCTCTCTATCTCTACTTTCTTGTCAGATGATTGTAAAGTAGTTTTTAAGAAAGATTCATGTCAGATCCTATCACCTGATGAGGAGCATTGTCTACTTCAAGGTGAAAACAGAAGTGGCATGTTTGTATTATCCAAAATTAGTGATTCTAATGTTGTTAGGTCTACTACACCTTAGGAGAACATGAAGTTATGGCATGCTAGATTTGGTCATATCAGTTACACAGCTCTTAAGCCTATCAAAGATCAAGGTATGGTGGAGAGCTTGCCTACTTTTGCTTTACCAAATGATGGAGAGTCATGTGAAGGATGTCTTGAAGGAAAGCTTCATAAACTTCCTTTCAAGAAGCATGGATACATCACCGCCACAAGGAAGTTACAGATCATACATTCATATATGAATGGTCCGATGATGATAGATTTGATTCAAGGTTTCAAGTAATTTTTCATAATCATAGATGATTTCTCAAGATATTCATGGATTTACGGTCTTAAAGTGAAGTCAGAGGTTTTTCCTATATTCAAGAAATCCTTAGTTATGGTTGAAAATGAAAGTCAGTCAAAGAATTAGATTTTGAGAAGTGATGGAGGAGGAGAGTACATGTCTAAAGACTTTAAATCTTTTCTAAGCACACAATCTATTTTATCTAGTTCCTATTTTTGCTTAGATATAGATATTGTTAGTTTGTATCATATACACACATTGTAATTTGACATTCATATATAAGTTAGTGAAGGTGAGCCTCATAGCTTACCGTTGCACTTTGAATCCTATCTATTCTCTCTCTATCTCTCACTCATCTAATTTTGAGTCTTAAGGTGTGTATGTTAAGGTTAATGTGTTGGAAGATCCTATGAACCTCTGATATATTGTTATTGTGGCTCACTCCCACTTCCAACATATGATATTCTGGCCTTAGAATACCAACAAAAAACATGAACTTAAATATCTTAATCTTGATCTAAAAACACTTGTCGTACACACACTTAAGCATAGGAGACATGTAATGCCAGGGTTTAAGTTTTAGTTGAAAAAAGATCATCAAAGTCTAAAGTACATTTTCACATGAACATTGTTTTTGATAGATAAAAGCATTGGGCAAACTATTAACTAGTATGATTTTGACATTCAGTATTTAATTGATAAGGTAAATAAGGTTACTAATGCATTAAGTCAAAAAACTTTTATGTAATCACATGTAGATCAACTACAAGCCTAAAACGTACATGTACTCTTTCATGAATATTAAACTTCCTATGTGATCCTCTCATGTATGCTCATCATCACTATTATTGAGATTAGTCATTAGCATAATATCATCTATTTTTCTCTACTATTAAACATTTTTGTCATCAATTGTGTTAGTTTTTAAGTATTAGCAATAGATTTTGGTATCTTCTCCTCTTCATCATCTAGAGAATCATTATGTATAACATTCTCGTGATCAATTATAATGATTCGGTTTCTTTCTATCCCTTTGATGTTGATAGGTGAACATTCAATGATAAATTACCATCCTAATTTTCTTACAAATATTCAAGAATAATGGTCTCAAAGGATGTTTAAAATCTACACTGCACATAAATATCTTGACACTAAGGATGAGCATGAAAGTCTTTGTATAACAATGCTTATCTTATATTTGTTGGAAGAACATATGGACTTTTTGTAGATTGCATTATCTTTTGTGAATCAAATATCCATAACACAAATGATTCTCTTCCCATTGTGGCATTGTATCCATTATAAAACGTTTGAAAAAAATGAACCATACAAAAACCTATAAAATATAAAAAACAAAATTATATTATTATCTAGAACTTAAAAATTAAAAGATGATATTTAGGAAAAAAACAATCTTCTTTTGTATATGTTTGAAAAACAAAATTGTATTTCTTTATGCCAATAATAGTTCCTATCTAACCAACTTCAGTGTCTATAATGCTTGTCTCTTTTGAACTCACACGTGATATTTATTTGAAAGAAGCAAGTACAAATGAATCTTCAATTTTTCTTAAAAGATCAATAAATTTGATTCTAATATGCTGTCCATAAGCCAACATATTTCTTTACATTTGGGCCTAGAGTAATAAATAAATAGCAAACCCTACACACACATGCACATACACACACACAAACATGCACACACACACTCACATATATATATATATATATATATATATATATATATATATATATATATATATATATATATATATATATATATGCACATGCACACACACAGATACATACATACATACATACGTACGTACACACACACACACACACACACACATATATATATATATATATATATATATATATATATATAGAGAGAGAGAGAGAGAGAGAGAGAGAGAGATGCATACACACACATACACACACACACACACACACACACACATATATATATATATATATATATATATATATATATATATATATATATATATATATATATATATATATATATATATATATATATATATACATACATACATACATACATACATACATACATACATACATACATACATACATACATACATACATACATACATACATACATACATACATACATACATACATACATACATACATACATACACACACACAGATATATATATATATATATAGACAATGAAAATTTATAAAATTCACGAAAGCTACCTTTTTCTCACATTCGATCATTACTTCTCTCTCGGCATATGATATTGTCTCACTATCTCAATTGGTTCATTGCATATGAGTTTATAACCAATTAAAGAAAGATTATAGTTCCATATCATCATTAGCTTCGTCATTATCTCTAGATCTCTTGTCCATTTGAGTTCTATGTGAAAGGCTTTGAAGTTCTTTCTCATACTTATTAAAAAAAATGCTTGCATGCATTCACTCTTGAAAGTAGAAACAGCATTCCTTACATGGAAATACATATTATAATTTTGAAGAGGATTTTACTCTACAATCATGAGGAACTTCTTCCACTTTAAGCAAAAAAAAAAATCCCTTATATGGCAATACATATTTTTATTTTGAAGAGGATTCTTCCACTTTAAGCTAAAAACAGAGTCCCTTACATGGCAATACATATTTAAATTTTGAAGAGGATTCTACTATACAAGCATTAGGAGCTTCTTCATTAGGTCTCTCAAGATAGTCCCTAGCATAAATGCATTTCTCAAGCATCCATCACTCTCCCATGGATCCTTCTTATTTTTATTTTCTCTTTTTTGCACATAAGGATTCAATACACCCATAAATATCTCAACCCAAAAACTCTATCACCTGCTTATAACTCCGCTAATATCTATTTCATCATGAGTTTTTATGAAGAGATAAACTTGAAGGTCAAATAAAGACATTGAAAGCTTTGTTTCCATTGGACAAATAAGCTCTTTTCATTCGTGTATCTTGTCTGAGATTGAATCTTTGTAAATCCCTTTTAATGGAGTCCACCTATTATTAAATTATAGATTAATTTATGAAAAAATAATTTATGTTCTTAAACATATCAAATCAGCTTATTTACTAAAATGTCTAAATCTCCACTCAACCTACCATTATATATTATATGGGATCATTTGTGACCTCTAGAGTAATTGGAATCTAGAAATCATGTGCAATATATCCCATTGCTTTTACACATTCCACTAGAGTGAACTAGTAGTAGATTTAGTCATTACTTGAGTTAATTCCCACTAGACTCAAGTTGACTCACATTAATTTGAGTGGATTCTTTTGGAAGACTCTACAGAGTCATTAGGAAAAATACTCTCCCCAAGGAACTTGTTGGGATTGAACTCAAGACCTCCTTCTTCCCATCCAATAGAATTAACCACTAGGCTAAGCAATCAACTTGTCAAATATTCCAAAAGTTCCCAATGTTATTCTAACCTAAACCTATCAAGCTATGTTATAACACCCCCTCCCCCTTGAAGAAAACTTTCAGCCTTGAAAATACACTTCAATTTATAACTGTATAATGGCTTTTCCCTCAGCCCATGGTCCAAGCTGAGGTGCATAATTTTCATGTCTATGATCCACCTCTTTAAACGGAAAGGGAATCCTATCCTAAACAAGGTATGAAAAAAGGGGAATCTTATAGGTGGTGTGATCTCTACCCTAATCATTCTCAAGGGCATCTATTCTTGCACTCACAAACTAAATCTAGTGTAAATTATGGTAACAATGATAAGGGTAAAATTCAATATGCTTGCCTAATGCACTATGTTGCTATATGGGAGCTAGTCATCCTTAGCAAAAACATGTAACGTAGGTGGACTATAAATATTTCTAGCCGAATTGATAAGTTGGTCCATTTCTATGCACCGCTTTTGCATGGACCTAGCAAAATGAATGGATATTCTAGGACTTTGAGAATTATCTTGAAAATTCACTTGAACTTGCTTAGGATAAATGAAGGTTTTCTACAGTTAACCAAAGCACTTGGTAAACATGTCTATGAAGTCTGTACTTCGGCCAAAATGTTGTATTTCTCCTCCCCAAACAATAGTTCAGTACGAGCTATTTAGAAATAACATCTTGTTCACAATCATGTTTGTGGTCCCATGCAGACATTGTTTTTTGGGAACTATCTTTACTTTGTGACTTTTATATGATTATTTTAGGCATGGATGGGTGTATCCTTTGAAATCAAAGTTTGAAGTGTTTATATGCTTCAAAAAAATTATGGTTTTGGTTGAAAAATGTGTCAACATATAAAATTTGCACCCTCCATTCTAATCGAGGGGAGAAATACATGTCTTCTGACTTTAATGCATTTCTGGTTGAGCGTGGGATAAAACATCAATCTATAGTGTCATATACACTCAACAAAATGGAATTGTTGAAAGGATAGCAGGTCACTCATGGAGATGGTGAGATGTATGGTCAAAAGTCTAGCTTTACCGCATAGCTTCAGGCATTAGGTTGTTATATGTGCAGCATATGTATTTAACAGATGTCCCACCAAAGCATTAAATTATATTACTCCATATGAGCCTTGACATGGTTGCAAGCCATATGTTGCTCATCAGCATGTCTTTGTTTGTTGGGCATATGAATTCATTCCTAAAAAACAACGTAGAAAATTGGATGATAAAGCGGTGAAATGTATTTTTGTTGGGTATAGTTATGAAAGCAAAGGCTATCATATATATCATCCATAGAACAAATGCATTTTGTTTAGTCGTGATATTGTTTTTGACAAAAATATGATTCAGCCATTACTTTCATGTACCAAGGAGACATCAATTGGCTCCAAAGATGTATATGATACTTTTTTGCCTCTTTTTACAGGTGGAAACTCGAGTGCTGATACAAATGATGAAATTTTTTAGCCTTTATAGGTTTCACATGATGATGCAGATCATTCAATTTTTTATGTGGATTTACATGATGCACTTATTGATGAGAGGACTGATATAGAGGAGGCAAAAGCTATGCCCAAATGGTTGGTGCAAACTTTGTGAGATAGCAAATTAGATGCACATGTGTCATATTGTAATCGTTCAGGCTCTCATAGTGCTTCTTTTGCATCAGATTGCTATGGTATGGCTACCTCTAGTCTTTGTGATGAGAATGAGCATGTTCCTTTTGATGAAGCAAAAAATTTAAGAAAATTGGATGGCTTCTATGCAATCAGAATATGATGGGATTATGGAGAATGGTACTTGGTCTTTATGTGATTTGGCTCTAGGCAGAAAGGCCATTGACACTAAATGGGTATACAAGCTGAAACATAAGCATAATGGAACAGTTGATAGGTATAAGGCTAGGCTTGTCGGAAAAGGTTATGCTGTAGAATGAGGCATTGATTTTGATGAGACCTTTGCACCCACATGCCAAATGACTATTGTTCATAGCATTTTTGCATTTGCAGCTCATCATGGTTGGAATGGATATGAGATGGACATTAAAAGTGTATTTCTAAATGGTGATTTACATGAAGAAGTGTATGTATTTCAGCCCTGTGGTTTTGTGCAGAAAGGGCATGAAAACAAAGTGTGTAGGTTGAAAAAGGTATTATATGGTTTGAAGAAAGCAGCACTTGGTATGAAACGATATATGCCTACTTGATTGCACATGTTTTGGAGAGCATTCCAAATGAGAGCACCTTCTATGTTAAGCGTGCACAAATGCTGTGTTTATGATCATTGTTGTCTATGTTGATGACATCTTGCTCAGTGGTCCTAATGAGAAGCATATTGCTGATTTTAAGACTGATTTCCATGCCTCTTTTGAGATATTAGGCATCTATATCATTATTTGGGCATTCATTTTATGCAGGTTGATTCCAAAATAGCTTTTTGTCAAACAAAATATCTTTACACATTATTGTAGCATTCTGGACTTAGAGATTGCAAACATATTGCCACTCCTATGGAAACAAATTTATAGATGAGTCTTCATGATGCTCTAGATGCACTTGATGTTATTCTCTATTAGTATGTTGTTGGGTGATTGATTTACAAATGCATTAACTAGCATCATATTCATTTTCTTGTCCCTCACATGAGCAAGTTTATGCATTGCCCAAGCGTCAAGCATTGGTAGGTAGATAAGCGCATCTTTTGGTACTAAAGTACCAAGATACTTGACTTGTTTTACACCAAGGGGAGATCACTTCTGCTAGATTTATATGCTTTTTCTAACTTTGATCGGGGTAGTTGCTAGAACACTCGTCTATCCACCAATCATTTTTGCTTCATGCTTGGTAGCTCATGTATATCTTGGTTGAGTAAGAAGAAGCCTACTATGGCCACTTGTAGTTGTGAGGGTGCGTATAGGGCATCTCTCAAAGTGACTATTGAGTGTGTGTGGCTCATACACCTTTTGATTGATTTGGGTGTTGGACTCTCTTCTACCGTCACCATCTTTAGTGACACTTCGAGTGCATTGGCCATTGTTAGGAAATGTGTGTTCAATGCTCGCACTAATCACATTGAGGTACACCATTATTATGTTAGGGCGAGGTTCTCTGCTCGAGAGATCAATTTGGTGTATGTGTCCACACATGATAACATTAAAGACCTTTTCAAAAAGGCTCTGCCTATTGAGAAGTTTGAAGCTTTCTAGAAATCTTTGGGCGTACTTCACTTTTTGGATTGATTCCACATATCTTGGCACTTCCTTATACATGAGTGCTAGCTCCTTGTTCATTGCATCACTCCCAGGGCAGAATTGTTGATATATTTCCGTAGTGATATGTGTGAACACACTTAGGAGTGTCGAGGAATATATTTCGGAAGTGATATGTGTGAACACACTAAGGACTGCCGAGTAATTTTTTTCCCTCTTTAGAAGGTTTTTTCCCCTAGCTTGTATATATTCCTATAACCCTAATGGGTTACTTATCTTTGTACCTCCACTTGGTAATATGTTCAACATTGTGTGTTGTGCTCCAAGCTTCTTCTTCTTCTTCCATGGGCTTTTTGCATGCTTTCGTAGACGTCAAACTCCAAGAATAACAAGAATATGTTTGAAATCATATAAGGCAAGAGTTAAGGAAGGCCCTACAATGGACAAACATGATGATTTGTATTGAAAGCTTGATGAAGAGAAAGAAATATTTTTTCTTTGCAAACAATTAATTGAGATGGCACAAAAGATGATGGAGAAGGAAGTTGTTCTTGACAATACTAAAATATCTGACCAGCAAAAAAACAATGTATGGATCAACTCGTTTTAGAGGAATTAAGAATGGAGAAGGAAAGGAATTCAAGTTCTAACAACATCCTTTATGTGAAGTGATATATCATAGATCCAATAATGATAATGGGGAACAAAGAAGATAGAAGAGAACTAGTAAAAATACAAATTTGAGCCTCAAGGAAAAATCCAACTTGAAGACTTGTGTAATAGATTTGGATCACACTCTAGTTGTTGTGCAATTTCCATAGCTAAACACTTATGACATTATACGTGAGAGACCATTCCTAAGGCAATGCAATGTGTGTAGGATTGGGGACATGAATGCTTCTACCTCCAACAAGAGGGTAATGTCACAAAAGTACATATGAAGGGACAAGCATAAAATGAAATTTCACAAAGAGATTACAAGAACGTATACTAAGAAAAAGAGGCATCCTAAGTCTAGTACTATGTGAGATATGGAATTTGATGATGAGGCTCAGTTATGGATGTGAAAACCTAAAAATGGAGGTATGTATCATCTCAAGCAAGAGGAATGCAAGTTAGAGCTAGAATTCAATGATCCAAGATACACAGCAATGTATTTTGATAAATAAAGACTTTGAACCTTATGGTTGGGATCAAATATTGGACACTCTAGATGTTGTTGCTTGTGAGCAAACTTCTGTAAAATTTGTGATTGAGAAGGCTTTGATATTGTTCCATTTAACGTGATCAAAGCCATGATACAATATTACAAAGAAGAACAGGAAGATTTTTTGCTAGAAGTTAATGTTGAAGATGATATAAAAGACAAAATGTTTGGTAGATATAGAAATTTAAACCCATGAAGAAATGGAAGTAGAGAATAAAAGCTCAAAGGAAAATAAGAATCAGATTCTAGATGTTCTCGAGCAATTTAAAAAGTATAAGATTGGACAAAGAAAGGTCTTTTTTAGAAACCCCAAAGAGATGCCGAATTTAACCAACCATATGAAAACAAGAAGCAAGTTAAACAAGTGACCATTGCTATAGATGATGGGTAGGAAAGGAAAATTTCCATGGAAAATGGTTTGAATAGAAAGAAAAGTGCTTTATTGGACTTTCTCAAGATAAGATAAAGGTAATATCAATAGATAGGTTAAGATATAGGTAATATCTAGTATACCAAGAACAACAACCATAAAAGAGTTTCAAACATTCATGAGTCATTTTGGATACTATAGGTGATATTTCCACAACTATGCCTCTATTCCAAGACATTTATGTGCCTTGTCTACAATGTTTGATTGGAATGAGCAGTGTGCGGAGGCTTTTACAAAGCTCAAATACTGGCTAAATTCAACCCATAGTTTGATGCCCCAAATTTTTCACTTGGATGCTTCTTGGCTCAACTTGTCGATATTACAAAATTAGACTTCTCAATTGTTTATTGTTACAAGAACCTAGTCTCCACACTAGAGAGAATGACCTTTGAATCTCAATCCAAGCTATCGTTATATAGGTTGTGGGATCAATCGTGTCCTTTGGAGTAACTAGAGTCCACATATGCATGTGAAATCTCCACCATTGCTTTAACATCTTCCATTGGATTCCATTGGTAGTAGGTGTACTAGCAACTTGATTTACGTCTCTCTAAACTCAAGTTAAATCATATTATCTTGAGTGTATACTTTTAGAAGGCTTTAAAGAGTCTTTGAGTAAAATACACTCACAATGCTCTCCATGTCGGTTGAAATCCATACATCTTTGTTCCCATCCTTGAGACTTAACCACTAGGCTAAGCTTGGAATTTGTCTAATACTTTAGAAATACCTAATGTTATAAGTATTTTGAGCTATGTGAAGCTAATTATAGATTTTCCCCCAAGCCCATGGTCCAACATAACCAACATGGTTGTCATTTCTCAAATTCATGTATAAGTGGAAGAGGATCATATCCCACATTGGATTAAAAAAGAGGAGAATCATATGTGTGGCCTCATCCTTACCCTAATAATTCTAAATGCCATATAGCTCTACACTTGATAAGTTGAATCTAGTTCACAATATGGTTACAATAATAAGGGTGGATAAAACATGCCTACCTAATGCATTGTTTTTGTATGTGTGAATTGAACATCCATCACACAAACATGTGAAACAGATGGACTATAATCATATCTAGAAAAATTTATATCTTGGTCCAATTCTATGTGCCATTTGTGCATGGTCCTAGAAAAATCGATGGATACTCTATCCTTTTTGAGAGCTCCTCACATTAACTAGAATTTGGCTTGGAGAATGAAGTTTGGTTATGGTTGATTGAAACATCTAACTTATGTGTTTGTAATATGGTCCACTTCCAAACAACATCCACTCAACTAATATCCAACTAAATGACCACTATGTCCAAACTAGCTTTAAGATCCCAATGGAATAGTGCAAAGAAATGCTTCCTTACCTTTGTCAATCCAACTTCAAATAGACCAAAATAAATCCTAGATTAGTTGTAGAATTCTCCACGCTTTGAATAGTTTCTCAAACAATTGATCTTGAGCTAGAATGGGAGCATTGTTCATCCCTCATTATGGTCTCGCATACCACCATACATACTCTAATGATATTGCAAAACCCATTTTTTTGAAACATCAAACTCACATCCACACCATCATGTAGTGACCTCTGTTTAGACTTAATCTTCTTTAAGTTCAAAACCTTGTACCAAAAATTGAGAACCTCAACTCTCTAACACATTGATCCTATGTGTAATGCAACACCTTGCTCCAAGGTTTAAACTTTTTCTTCCATGCTTTGACTTAAATCATACAAGATTGCTTCTTTGATCTAGAGACATGAGATCCTTCAAGCAACCAAACTAGACTTAAATCTTAAGTTCTTGGGTATTGCTTGATCCCTTTGCCTCTCTTTTATTACATTCTCAAAAATTCTTATAAAATCGTATCCAATCCTACTTAGGATATTTTTTTCTTAAGAGGTGAAACCTCTTTCGGATCTCTTGAGTTAATTATTGAGACGTTAGTCCAAACCTTACTACATAGGCAAGGTTTATTGTAGCTCCAATGGCAGTCACTTGGATACCTTTTCTCATGTTAGATCATTTCTTGTCAATTAGGCGATAGTTATAAAGACTTGGTTTTAAGATCTCTTTGTCTATCAACCTAGCTCAATAGCTTACTCTAGGGATTTTCTAGAGATCTTTCCCTCCACTCAAGTCTAAGCATCCACTAATGCTTTCCAAACTCCTAAATCCTAGGAGATATCTTCAAGATTGTTCCACTTTTGACTATATCAATCATAAGACTTAAGTACTTGAGTCTTTGGTTTGCGGCTTACTTAGGAGCTGCTTGAGTAACTTGGTGAGTAATTTACTAAGTAACTTAAATCTTTTTCTTTAGTCCTATCTATTCATAAGGAGTTTTGATTTCTCTTATCCCCTAAGGGGGGTCTAAGCAATGTAAATGGTTGTTGCTAAAGGTTCTTGTTTCTAACTTGGATGATTACTATCACACCCAATTTATACTTTAGAATTAACTCTTAATTCTTTTTTAAATGAGTCCACTCCATGGCTACAAGATACTTAAAAATTTCTTGGAAGTGATATATTTAAGGTTAACTATTACGCTTGGTTGAACAAGTCCAATAATTTAAAGATAGTTATGATTATGCCTCCACTAAGGAGATTAAAACTTATATTCATGGTTTGATGGCAAAAGAAATTGTATGATTTGAAGCGAAGACCACTTGAGTTTCAAATAGATGACATGGTATTTCTCAAAGTCAATCCTCACCTATCTAACTTGTTGCTAGGGAAGGATCATAGGCTTTCTCCACGATATGCAAGTCCTTAATTAGTTTTGAAAAAGATTGGATTTCTTGCTTGTTTTCTAGAATTGCCTTAACATTTAAATATGCATCCTGTATTTCATGTTAGCTTACTTAAAAGATATTTACCTAATGTTGCACATGTTTTGTAGGACAATTATAAGCTAAAAGATGATGGTTGTTTTTAGCTAGCTTCGATGTGTCTAGTATTAGATACACGGGAAAGATCACTTTGAAGTAGATCTAATGTAGATTTTTAGGTAAAGTGGCACACATATCCAATTGAATATTTGACTTGGGTGAACACAGATGATTTTTTGGCACATTATCCTTCTTTCCAACTCTAAGGATAGAGTTCTTAAAAGGGGGAAGAATTATAATAGGTCTTTTCATAGTGAAATAATTCATTTTGAACTTTTGGTTATATATTATGGGGATTTTAGGGATGAAGAGTTTTATATTCTCTCTCTAAACCTTATGTGCATCATGCTTTTTGGTTGGAAATAGAACGTGAAGATGAAAGAATTAAGAGAAATTTTGTATGAGATAAAGGTAGATCATGCATAGGAGAATAAAAGTGTCTCTATGAAAATTGTGAATCATTTTATAAGTACCCCATTTCGGGCTCTACATTTAATTTATTGTAAGATAATTCCTTGATTTTATTCTCCCTCTAGAATCTCTAAACTTGGAGGGCTCTAAAGTGACATTTGGAGGTGGGTTTAGATGTATGGCATCTTTAACACTATTGTGTATATCAAAGACTGAACAATTTTGCCTCTCACAAGTGTTTTTGAATTCCATATTACTTTTTATCTACAAGCCCAACAAGAGTCTAGATTTTTCCAACACTTAAAAAAAAAAAGTGGGCTTCTCTATTATTATTCGAATCCATGATTTTGATGCATACATGTTGTATCTTGTGCAAGTTCTATTTTTATCTCTGATCAAAAGCTTGTGATTGGTGATACTTTGTGATTGAGGAAGTGCTGCATTGAATATAAGATAACTATCATTATCTCCACACTATAGTTAAACACTCAACAACATTACGTGAAGCGCACCTGTGATAAGTTCTTTATCTGGTAGAGACATCAGTCTATTTTGTGAAATGCATTCGGAGTAATTTTACCATGTGAGTAAGGCTAAGTAAGATAAGGGGATCCATACGCAATCAAGAAGAGCATCATATTTTTTTCTAGTAAGGAAACATTTTCTACTAATGTTCGTACAAGACGGCTTGCCTGATATGATTGTTGGGTGTTAAGAATAGTATTTGACAAGATTTTTTTTGTTAATTGAAGTGGGACAAAAATACGCAAAGAAAAATTAAAAAATGTAAACTATATTCCCAAAAATCAAGCAATGATATCTCTAGAGAACCGCTACACAGAGACATCAATCGAGCAAAGTCAAGCTAAGTTAAGGGTATTTCTAAGCTGAATTAGATGGACAAGATAAAGAGGCATAAACCAAGGAGCGCCAAGTTCCAAAAATCATTTTTCAAGACAAAATCAAGAAACAGTGCCCTTGAGTCCTAGAGACATCGTTGGCCAAAAGTGAAGAAAAATCCAAGTGGACAGACATCTAAAGTTGAGGTTCACCAAGTGTGTAGAAGCTTTATGAGGAAGTACAATAAAAAGGGGAAAAAAAATAGTGTACAACTGTTGAATGATGTCCCTAGGCTAGCATTCTCTAGAGACATCACTCTTTCCAAAATAGTTCCATTTGTAACCAATTTGATACAGAGATTGATAGATCAAATGGAGACGATGAACTGTTAATGCAATCCAAAATCATCACTTTAACAAATCTGCTCGGAAAAATGATTCCATGATTTTGAGTAAATGGAAACAACATCATGGAAACCATTCTAAAAGGGAGCCTTCCCTCTCCAGCATACAGCAGCCCTACTAAACTCCCCTGAAGAACATGCTGCTCACCACCTGTCGGCCCCTCTACTACTTGGGAATTGGAATATTTATTGTTGCTTTTTATAGAGTTTTGGAATATTCTTTTTGCTATTGATAAATGTCGGCATGAGTTGGTAGCTGCACACCATGCAATCCTTCCTCCCAGCAAAAGCGTTGACGTTGAAGGGAGATTGGAAGAGCCGACTATCCAACCATCATGTTGGCACTTTGAAGGAACAGCATGAGTACGTGACCATGTTTAAAATAAAGAGAAACTGGCATTTTTTTATTTTCATTTTTAACCTACTTCTTGTTCTACCAAGTGCTCTAAAAGCCACGCTATCCCTAGCGCAGGGTGCTAAAATGGAGCGCATCCTAGATCAACACAAAATATGAGGATCTCCTCTGTGAGGACTTCTCGATAAATTTTATTGCTGTTTTACATTACGATCATGTGAACAATGCGCAGTGAAAACTTAAAAGCTATGGCTCCTCATTTAGACAAAAAGCCGATGCACTGTGTTCAGGTTCTTGCTTAAATCTTCGGTTAGCTGGTGCGTAAGTGAGTGGAGAGAGAGAGAGAGAGAGAGTCAAATGCATTGATTGCAGCTTTTTTTTCTCCTTTGACAGCAACAAAGATAAAAGATGTATTTATGAAAAGAATTACATGATGTATAAGGGGAAGGCCACCACCTCGCTAGGCTTAAACATGTTCGAACAAGAGAAAGCAATACTGTCCATAACCAGCCTCACAATAGAAGGGAGCTAGAACATCATAATAAAGAGTATAGCATCATAAATCTATCATTGGAATACGCATTCATTAATTTTAGTTTTTCTTCAACTTCTGTAATGGTCTGCACACTATTCTCTACAAGTCTAATCAAGTCTCTTTTACACAGCAGCACATAATTCTTTTGTCCATTCTTAAAGACTCTATGATTTTTGCTATTCCAAACGTACCAGAGAATAATGGATCACCACATTTGCCACAGGACGAAGTAAATTCTTGGACAAACACCAATCAAAGTCTCCTATCAGCAATGTTATGCATATTGTATAGAAGACTTCAAAATTGTTCGGCATGCTTGCAACTGAGAAAGAGGTGGGTAAGATCCTCCTCATTATCACAAAAGTAACACTTCCAGTTGATAATGTTTCATCTGATCTTAGCTTTCAGTTGAGTCCTAACACCATTATGTACAATGAGCCACTATAGGAAAGACTACTTGATACAATAGGGGAAAGCCCAAACTGTCCTCAATCTATGTCTCCATTGAGCTGAGGGACAATCCAGGTGACATCTAGTATTCTGCTTCCCAGTGAGGATTTCCATAGATTGAGTTTGCTTCTTGAAGTTACAATATATCTCTTCAACCACAGACCACAAATTGATAGTTTTACTATTGGTGAAACTCCTGAATCTTGAATCCAGGTCTCTTTTAAGGTTCAATGGTATCTGTTTACAAAAAGTAGACAAGGTGTTGATATTATTGATAACGCTATCATCAATAGTCTTGCCATTTTGAATAAGACTTCCCTACGAGCCAAAACTAGCTCTTTTGCATTTGTGCGCTTTAATGTTGATGACCCTTTTATCCTTAAAGGCCTCGCAGGTAGTCCACACAGATTCCTACACAATGAAAGAAATGTTATTTCTTAGTTCGTCATGTATCGAGTAACATACTTTAGCCTCAAGCTAAGCCTTCCACATAGAGCAGAACAACTTGCTGCTCGAAGGGATAAAGGGATAGGGAGACCATATCAGGTCCCAAAGACCAGTGTTATTCCAAGTTTTATAGTCATAAAGATAAAATTTGTTACAATTTCATTTTCTCAAAGAAGCCCAAAAATCAGAGGAATTGGTGGATGTGAGGATCCATTTGGCCGCCGTGTTCTTAGTCGTTTTAACAAGGCAGATAATACCAAGGCCACCCTTTTCTTTTTTTCAAAATTGATTGCAGAAATTGTGGGTGAAGTACTTTGTCTTAAAAACATGCTGGAAGTCGAGACAGAGTCGAGACACAAAGAGAGAGAGAGAGAGAGGCTATTCGAAAGTCAAATCTATAGGTTGAGGTTGAGATTTCAGGTCGAATAGAGAGAGAATGACAGACTACAGTCCAGAGAGAGAGACTGTGTGTATGCAAAAGTCAAATCTGTAAGTTTTGAGAGAGATCCACTAAAGAAGGAGCGGCGCGCATCATTCGACATACTTTATGCTTCAACGCCATTAGCTCCTCTATAAATCTCCTAATTGCCACTATGCCTACTCGTCTCGACTCTCGGCCACCTGAACCACCTGTGAGTCACAGCCCGTCAATGGCATGTTGTGTACTCGATCGGCTCTAGAGGTGGTCAACGGCTCTTCCAATACTCCTGACAGTTATGGCGGATTCCAGTTTTATGCGCGCATGCGCGGATGGAAGCTCAATGGATATGGTCAGCGGCAACAATAATCCAAACAACCAGGTTCCGGATGTTCTGTCGGACGGCAATCGCCCTCGACAGTCTACAAACGTAGGACAAGTCCATGAAGGTGGGTTCGCAAACTTAAAGACGGTCCCCCAGTCCACGCTGTTAGATGTAGAAGCTCTGTCCACTGTCGCAGCTTTCCTAGACAGCACAGGAAATTTGAGGAACACAAGGAAGAGGTTTGTTGGCGTGCGGCAGCGGCCGTCAGGTCGCTGGGTGGCGGAAATCAAAGACACCGCTCGTAAGATCCGATTGTGGCTCGGCACCTTCGATACAGCGGAGGACGCTGCGCGAGCCTACGACGAGGCGGCATGTCTTCTTCGAGGGTCCAATGCACGCACCAACTTTATGCGATCCCGTACATCGGCAACCTCAGAATCCACATTCACTTCGGATAATGGTAGTCCAGGAAGGATGACCTCCTCATCATCTCCTCTAGCCTTGCGGATCTCCCGTCTGCTTCGTGCACGTCGAGGCAAGAGCATCAGTGTCGGAAGCTGCAGGGGCGCTGCCAGTGTGACCGCTCCGGCGTCGTCCTCATCGTCAGCACCGCACCCCCCCAGAACCGCTCCCATGCAGGTTCACTCTGAGTGTATAACGCAGATGCATGCGCAGAGTGCATCCATCTCTTCATCGTCATCGACCAGTACAACCAAAGAGCTTCTTGGTCATCATCCCATACCTCCCTCGGACGCTGTAAGCTCTGATCAGCTTTGCCAAAACCACTACAACCCTGGAGATTATCCCTGTCGTATTCCGACTGGCAACCTTCTCATGAGTCCTGACCATCTCCTGAATGAGCACCGTCGTCATCCTCATATTCAAAACAATCCATGTCAACCGACGTTTATCGCTGCATGGTCATCCCACGGCACGGAGTCAAGAGGCCGCAATCCATTGCATACCGTTTCTGATCGTCAATCAAGTCCTGTAGCCGCGGTTGACATGAAAACGTTCATGACATTGAACTCCAAACCTGGTAGTTTCGGGTTTGTTCATCAGCTTTCCGATCAGCCCAGCATTACCTTCAATGATTTTAGTTCAGATCAGCGATCCGCACCGACCGCTTGCATGAACAAGAAGAGATGCAGCATGAACAGTCTGCACTCTAATAGTTACATTCTTGGCAGAGATGCAAACCTTGTAAAAGCAAGAGACGTGGAAAATGAAATCAGAGATCAGCAGCTACAGACAGTCAACTATGATCTGCATAATACGGAAACCATAGTGAACCCGATGACGGTATTCAACGATCAAACAATCTTGAGCTCATCTCAGCGAGTTGAATGTGCAACCTCATCCATTTTTTATGATAAAATTGAAAGTTCAGATCTTGCAGACATCCCTATGCATCCGTTCAACTTGTTTCCGCCTTTGAATGATGATAATCTTCAAGGAGAAAAAAACTGGAACCATGACCATGCCGGTGTAATAATGGGATCGAGGATCCCTGGAGGCACACGGGTATGTAATCGTAAATGGATCCGGCCAACGAGTTCCGTCTTTCTAAACTCAATAGATCATTTCCGCGAGCAACAGAACCTGATGAATGATTTGCTTTCTGATGGCTGCTTGACAGAAAACGCACCTGTCATCCCGATATTTCCGCATGCTTCTCCTTTTCATGTTGATTCATCCAACTGCATGAATACACCATCCTTTTCATGTACAGGAACTGATGATCAGTCAGTTGAATCCAGTGATGGTGGAGTTTGCCATGGGAGCTTCAGTGTGGGTTGTCCTCAAGCAGCAGCTGTGGGCTCTTCAGCTCCAGATGATTGCTCCTCTAACCTAGTCGTTATCCCTAGTTTTAACCCATGTAATCCTGATCACTACTTCTATACTAACCTATCCCATGTAGAGGATAAAACAAATGGCCTCTATAGCTTTGACACACAGGAAACTTGTGTGTGGAACTCATGGGACTTCCCTCCTTTATGTACTCTTATTGCATAAGAGAAAAACAGAGGGAGACAGGAACTGACGGACTGAGAGAGAGAGAGAGAGAGAGAGAGAGAGAGAGAGAGAGAGACTCCATGAGAGAGACAGATCATCCTTGAAAGCAGAGATGATCGATCTTCAAAATTCTTCTTGTTTTCTCATTGTGCATCATCACCATCCGAATCAATATTCTTTATTTTTTAGCATGGAAGAAGAGTAAATCCTATGTACATGATTATCATAGGTAGAAAAAAAATATATATATATATTGAGGACTTCTGATGTGGTCGGTGGGGATGCATTTCCAATGCAATCCAGAAACCTTGAGTTGAAACAAAACCTTTGTAAAGATAAACTATTAAACGTTTTCGATCTCCCACAAAGACATCTCAACTGGTCACTTTCCCTTGCGTCCACATAATCCAGAACCATCCCCTTTTATTAAATTCAAGGCATCGAAATTAGTTTTGAGGGTTAAGACCTTTCTGAAATTATAAAGTCATCACATTCCCGTCAATGCATGCAAGGTAGTAAAACTAAAAATCAATATTTATCGAAACTTCAAAGCTGCGGAAAATGAGGAGATGTGTAGTTAGCTTAGATCTAATATCCAGCTAGTACAAAATAAAAGGAAGAAGAATGATTATATTCGAAGGAAGACGCAATTATAATGTTTAATGGCTCCAATCATTGTATACTTGATAAAAAACGCACAGTTGTATAAAGTACTCAGAAATGAAAGTTATGGTTTTCCCTTTATTTATATATGTATTCGATTATTTCGCCGTACCATAGATTTACAAAAACATTTATGAATAAGAACTTGATTCAGTTTTTCAATATCAATTTTACCAAGTATTTTGTCTGTACATAGTTGCAAAGGTATTAACAAATGAAAATTCTAAAAGTTTTTATGTTTAAGTTGATGGTATAAGTAACCAATAATTTGGTAGTACAACGCTCATTTAGAGTAGTATTTGTATGTTTAGGTTGATGGTATAAGTAACCAATAATTTGGTAGTACAACGCGCATTTAGAGTAGTATCTTAGAATCCCTTATAGTCCTTGAAGATGAAGAACTCTAGGTTGTCACATGAATCGTGAATAAACCGATTTAACACGTCTATTTTTGTTGGTAGCGTGTATACGAATTCCTGTTAGAGCCTTACATGAAAACATATTTTCTATTTAAATTTTGCTCCAGGAACCTCATTGTGATGGTAGACTTCATACATTTGACAATAGCTTTCACTCTTTTACCGCAAACTTTATTAACATGTAAACGACGTACATCCTCTAAATGATCCCAGTTCCATGTAAGATCCGCACAAATGTACATCCACTTAAGATTCTAGCCACCCTGATCTAAAATATATACTTCCTTAACAGAGTAGATGCTTGTTTTGTTTATTCTCCATAGTTTCTATCGTACTTATTCATTCACTTATACAAAATCTATACTAGATTATTTCCTTCATTTTTTATAAACAAGAATGGGCATCACTTCGTTGTGCATACGAACACTTCATGATGTAATCCATTCACGTTTGGTTTTTATAATGTCCTAGTGCCTTGCTTTCATGCGTAAAAGTTATGCTTCCGCTAATGTACATTTCTTTACTTGAGAATCACTTACCAAACCCTTTAGCTTTTCCTCGCACTCCTGCACCTATTTGAAGCCACCATTAAGAATTTTCTAATCACTTACATAGTGGCTACAGGAATAAAACTCTCTATAAATGGTTTCTATAGGTTTTGGCAAACACTTTTGATAGAAACCTCAATCTATACTTGGCTATCTTACTATCAACTTTCATTGGGATTTGTACACCATGAGTTGCTAGTGTCCTTGGATTCTTCAATTGTCCTTCAAAACATGCTGTCAACATGACCTCATTACCCTTGATTGTGTATACATGTTTTCTTGTCATAAAGAAATTGATGACTATGGGTCCTTGGAAAACGTATTCTACCTTCGATGAACTTTTCCCTTGGTGTAG
>CM035435.1:152271565-152274065 GCA_020310875.1 Ceratopteris richardii
AATATAAAATGTAATTGAAATGGAACTAGAATAGAAATAGAGTGACTCCAAGATACAAAATGGAGATCCACTCTCATATTCTCAACACCCCCTTTGCAATTCCATTTTGTAGAAAATAGAGGCTACTAGGGTATGAGAGAAAGGTCCACCAAGAATGTAGGAGCAATAGCATGAATACCAAATAGGAAGTCTCCATCTAGACATCCATAGCCCCCAAGTGGTATTGACCATGCAGGATCACCAGGTACTCCATAAGGTGTCCATCAGATGGATCAAGGGGAGGCTCCATAGGTATGCCACCAAAAAGGTATAGGAATGGAACAAGATCTCACTAGATGAAATCACCTCCATGCAAGATAGGTAGGATGACTCCATGTGGTAGGTGGGAACCTCCAAAGCTTTGACAATATCCACCACAAGATGTGTATCACCAAGAAGTAGGTCTTGCAAGAATGAAATATAAAGCATGAAGCCTAAAATCATAGTCACATGGTAGTACATGTGTATTTTGTTATCTTCCATGGATTGTACAAAGTCCTAATGTTGTCAGTAGGACCATGGAAGCCCCCCTCTGAACCGAGATGCTATCTTAGAGAAAGATCCAACTGAGTGATGAATCCAAGTAGATGTAAGAGTATCCTCTAGTAAATGAAAAGATGTTGGAATCCAAGAATGGAAGAGTACATGCTTAGAATGTTGTTGTAGATGAGGTAAGTGGAGTCTTGAAGATAGGAATTGAAAGTCATGAGTCATGAGTCCTGCAGTAATGCCCAACTGAAGGTGAGGGGAAATATAAACCTTCAAGGGTATGATAGTAGGGGTAGCCATCTAAGGTATAAGCTAAGATTGTATCTCTGATTCCTCATGATCCAAACCTATACCATGATCTGGAAAGTCATGTACAAAGAGAGCATGCTCCACATAGTGTGATTGTCCAAAACTGGAATGATCCCCCTCTGAAGCAAAAATGGGAGGATCCAAAAGGGATGAATACTTAGTGTATTCATCAAAGGTTTACTCTTTGGTTACTATAACTAAGTGACTCTTTGGATCGTAGAGTTTATATGCCTTCTATCACTCATTGTAACTGATGAAAATGTACTACTTAGGCCGATCACCATCATGGCCTTGCACATAGGCATCACTACAAAATACACAAAAATAGATCACACTTTGCTTCTTCATAAAGTAAGCCTCAAATGATTGTTGGTTCTTCAAGACATCTGAAAACCCTCTATCTGAATATGTATTGTTGTCTTTACTGCTTCACCCCAAAACTTTAGTGGAAGTTTCTTTTGACTAAGCATAACATTGGCCATCTGGATCACACTGTGAATCTTATGTAAGGCAATATCTTGTTGAGTATCTTGTAGTTCCTGATACTTAATTCTATGTTGCTTCAAGTACTTCGAGAAGTTGTGATTGACAAAGCTATTGTCTCCATCAGATTGGATGATCTTCAAAAATCTTGGAAAGTCTTCTTGAATTATTTGTGTCCACTCCTTGAACTTGGCAAGGGCACCCTCTTTATGCTTGAGTGAATAAACCCAGGTGTATCTAGTGAAGTCATCTACTATAAGGAAGAAGTAAATTGATCCACTAAGAGAAGGTGTATGCATAGGTCCACAAATATCAGCATGGACTAGTGCTAAGGGTTTAGATGTAGAAAAGGATGATTCTATGGGCAAAGGTGCAACTGTTTGCTTGGCACATGCTTAGCGATTCAATTCCACTTGTGTGATGCTAGGTAAACCCTTGCCAAGATGATTGTAAGAGATCTTAGCTAAGCAAGAGGTATGTCCAAATTTGCAATGCAGCAAGCTAAAACTTGAATCTTTGGCCATAAACTTTGAAAGCTTGTAGAGACCTTTGTTTTCAAAGCCTTGAGCTATCACTTCATTGGATTCATGATCAATGACTTGAACTTTGTTTTGATTGAATTGCATTGTCATGTTGCACTTTGTGATGGTCTTTATTGAGAGAAGGTTTTTACAAAGGCTTGGTACATAAAGAGCATCTTTAAGTGACTTGGTCTCACCTTCAAATTTTGGGACTTGAACTTTGCCTCTTCCTTGAATCTCAATGCACTTGTTATCTCCAAGATAAACTTCACCTTTGTGCTCTTCAAATTCATGAAAATCATCTTTGTCATGGCACATGTGTGATGAAGCCCCACTGTCAAAAATCCATTCTTTACTTGGAGTGGATGCTACAAGAGCCTTGTGTTCAATTGTGAGAAAGATATCTTCACTTGTGCAGTGAGAGTGATGTTTAGTCTTTCGAGTATTGTTAGACTTATCCTTGTTCTTCTTCTTGAAGCAATATTTTTTTATGTGGCCAGGCTTGCCACAAAAATTGCAAGTGAACTTCTTATTGCATTTGTCCTCGGATTCTTGATGGCCTTTTTGTCCTTTAGTCTTCTGGAAGGTGGCTTTAGTAACAATCTCCTAACTTCTTTTCAAGTGAGTGCTTGACCTCTATTGTATAGAGTGGTTACAAG
>CM035435.1:152290855-152303355 GCA_020310875.1 Ceratopteris richardii
GCAAAGGTAAACAGATCACTTTGTGTACAAGAGAACCTTTACATTTCTCTTTCTCTTGCAAAGGGAGTTTGTCTCTAGCAACAGGCAGATGTGGGCACATAATCACATATCCAATCTTGAACTCTTGACATACTAGTGCAGAGAACAAGAATGACCTACGAAAGCACCTTTAAAAAAATACTTGGCCACCACAGAGATGCTAACAAACGACTCGCAATGTTGGATGTCACATACATTGTGCTAAACAGTGGAGATAATACTGTTTATAAACACTACAAACTACTGAGATGCACCACTAAGAATTCCCCCAAAATAATGAGTAGCAAAATAGTGGTTATAACCACTATAGAATGAAAATGCACTATCAACGACTTAATGAGCATTCCAAGTGACAAAGATGATACAGTCTCACACAAAGGGTGGCAGGGTGGGAGAATGGGGGTAAAGATTGAGCAAATTGATGAAGAAGAATGGTGGGAGGGTGGGAAAATGGGCAGAATGTAACCCCAAAGAGTGCAAAGTAATGGAAAAAATCTTCTCCAAATGGGTGGAGAGCCACACCACCAAACTCAAGCACCACCACCAAAATTAGTGCCAAATGCACTACCAAGATCTCCACCGAACACTCTAATTCAAGGTAGAGCGTACATGCTCGGAAGAAAAATAAAAAGAAGAGTGTACTAACAAAAGAAAGTGTGTGAGAGGCTCAAAGTGAGTAGACCAAGAAATGGGTAAACTCACATGGATTAGAAATGAGCTTGCCAGCATGGAGTCGGCTCCTCAAGCTTCTAACCAAGTACGAATGGGGGGAGAGGCCCTCCTTATATAGATTTGGGAGGGACTCTCCAAAGTACATCTCATGTGGGATAACTCCCCTTGAAGGAGGATGAATACAATGGTAGAAGCAAATGCCAAGGTACCCAAATACAAAGGATATAATATAAAATGGAAATGAAATAGAAATGGAATAGAAATAGAGTGACTCCAAAATACAAAAGGGAGATGCACTCTCATATTCTCAATAGATGAGAGAAATAGAAAATGAATAGAAAAGAAGGAAAATGGATGCAGGAGATAGAAAAGAAGAATGGAGGACAAAGGAAAAGTAGATGTAGAGAAGAAAAAGAAGAAAAGAATGAGATGAAAACAAAAGGGAGAGATGGACAAAGTGAGAAGAGAAGGAGAAGAGGAAGGTGATAACAAAACTAAGTAAAGGGTGAGGGAGAATGAAGTAGAAGTGAGGTGTAGAAAGAAAAAGGATGGGAAAGAAGACGGAGAAGAAGAAGAAGAAGAAGAAGAAGAAGAAGACGAAGAAGAAGAAGAAGAAGAAGAAGAAGAAGAAGAAGAAGAAGAAGAGAGAAAACTGAAAATAGAAATAGATGTGAGAAGATAATGATAGAGATGGATGGAAGTAGAGGTGGAGAAAAAGAATGAGAGACACAGAGTAAAATAGAGATGTGGAGTGAAGAAAGTTATGTCAAGAGATAGAGCCAACAAGTGAGGAAAGTGATGTAAAGAGATAGAGCCAACAAGTGATGATCAAAAAATTGAAAGAAAAAAAAATAGAGATAGAAAAGAAACACAAGGCAGGAAACGTGTGAGTGGAAATAGAAACAAGATAGAGAGCAAGGATATGTGGAGGATAAATAATATAGAAAATAAGAAGATAACAAGATGAAGGAGATGAATAAACTATGTAAAAAGGGGAAAAAAAATAAAAATGATAATATAGCAAATGAGAAGAACCAAGAGAGAGAGAGAGAGAGAATGGAAGAGGAAGATAGAAATTGAGAAACAGGAATGAAGGAGAGTGCAGAAAGACGGAAGGAGATACAAAATTGAAGGAGAAAGACACAAGGAGATAGAAAATTGAACATGCATGTTTGGTTCATTCAATCGGGATCCTTTGCCAGGCTCTAGGATGTGGGGGGGGGGGGGGGGGGGGGGGGGGGGGGGGGGGGGGGCACTCAGCCCATGTGAGCTAGAGCGGGCTATAATGGGACATCCTTCACCATTGTGTAATGACAAGTTTAATCAAGCCCTTTTGGGGGATTGTTGGGAATTCAAGCATTCGAGCTCAATCCGAGCCTTTGGGCCAAAAAAAGAAGTTCAAACAAGTTCTTTCATCTAGCTTTAGGGTCCTCCCTTCTGAATTACTAGCTTAGTAAGCCTTTAGTCTCTTTATCCTAGTAGTTTCTAGGCATTCAACTCGTGCTTTGTGGGATTGGAGGGGTCCCATGGGTGCTATGCCTAACCTTCATTGTATTTTCAATTAATTCAACCTATCAAGAAGAGTAATATCAAAGATCAAACTTCCTTAAAAAATAAGAGATTAAAAAGAGATGATGAAAGAGAGAGAAAAGAAAAGGAAGATAGTGAGCAATCTAAAGAAAAATAGAGAATGCGTTAATTTTACTCCAAGGAACCACCCAATTGATTCCGTAGCCACACATCAATGCCCACTTTCTTTACAAAACTCTTATCACAGTAACCCAAATTTTGAGATTGCGACATGCACCTATTGCCTTGACATTTGATCCATGCAATCACCTCTAAGACTTAAGAGCTACTTTAAAAACAAACAAATAACCTTTGGCCTTAATTACAACAACCAAACACACACTTATACAAGATCTTCAAAACCAAAATGAGAATGTTAAAAACATATTGCTAATCGTAAGGGAAAGACAAAGTAAAAGTGAAGATGTTCTAATCCTCAAGAAAACCATTCTACACGAGTGAGGTAAGAGTGGGAACAAAGCATAAGAACTTTTGTTGTAGAATTGAAGAGTCTACTTACAAGTGAAATTTACAAGCACTCAAGATAGCATAACTACAGGATCCATAAATCCATCACACGAGTTACCTAGATGTGGTCACTCCAATCTGACGACTACATGATTTCACACTTTTAATTAATCAATTCATTAATACTAGACCCAATCTATTTGGAGCTAGTGTAAGAAAATCACACACAATAGCAAAGTTGAAGATACAATAGTGATGTTGAGCTATGATAATATTGAATGTTAATTTTAGTGTCTATGTGAAAGGCAAAATTCTCATCCAACACTCTTTGTATATTTTTTTTCTAATAAAACATATAGTGGCCTAGTCAACCACGAATTGGATTGACATCACCCATTTGTGAGACATATATACAACAAACTTGTACCTTCTGTTTCTCTAGTTTTGTGCATTATTCTTGTAGGTATGCATAAACAAGTGTAGAAAAGCATTGTGATGCCATCCAAAAATATAATCCATGCTAAAAGGAGCTCAAAGGCTCCCCTTCACTAGTATTAAAGGGATTTTGTATGCGGACATAGAGGTTGTCACTAGTATACATAGTGTTGGTTAGACCTACGTGCGGAACACGTTCACAATGCCCATGCTTATGACTAAGGTGATGACCAAGGCATACACTCTGGCATATCTTGTCATCCTAGCCATCAAAGTCACCATTGGCATTGTTGGTTGTGAGTGAAGGAGGACTTCAACCATGAAGGAAAACAAAGGTTCTTGGTGCTTCCCATGAGGTCATGCATCACAGCACCATTCTCCCCATAACCTCTTGAATTGGAAATCTTCTGCCACTAAGCTACACTCATGTGGTGTTTGAAAAGGGGGAAAACCTAAGTATGAAATTTTATTGAGCACATTTTGGGCCCTCAAGGCCTTATGTTTTGCTTTTGAAGCTTGTCTAAAGCAATGTTTTAGCTAATTCTTGAAGCCTTTTCTGAGTACTTTCATGCATATTTCTCATTACATAGGTTCAAGAACCTCGAGAAGAATGATTTTTTTTGTGTTTCTTTGACAACAAATATTCAGATTTGAGGATGTGTTTTAAGCAATACTAGTGATTTCATATATTTCTTCGACACGTCCTAATTGTGGTGGGAGTAGCCATCACTTGTCGATATTTGTCATTTTGGTTTTCAAGAGTGCATGGAGCCTTGTGTAAGAATACATCAAGATAGAAATTGAGCTCATTCAGCTCTTTCACTATTGCTCATTTCTCATTTGAGCACTCTCACCATGTATGTTTTTTTGGGAAACCGCTATGTACACTCTTGACGTATAGCACTAAAGCTACAATTTGCAGAGAATTGACACATTAGAGAGGGTTGTGGTAAGGTTTTTGTGAACTTGGAGACACCTAGATGTAGAGACCTCTTTGATGGCACAAGTGGAAGACCTACCCTAGCTTCACCATAGGAGATATATGCTAGTGGATTCATAGGTACTCGATAAGCCTAGCTAGTGTCTTTCAACTAAGTGCTTATATGCAGTGGAGTTAGTCATTCACTATGCACATTTAGATGGTAGCTTGATATGTTTGATACTTTATGGGCATGACATGTTGATTATAAGGAAGTCCTCAAAGGACTCATCCCTCTTGAAGACAAAGCTGAGTCAAAATTTTGACATTAAATGTTTGGGAGATGCTAAACATATCGTTGGCATGCATATCACTTGTGATAGGAGTAAAAGATGCATATACTTGTCTCACAATGAGTACATACCAAAGTACTTCATAGATTCAATGTGCATGGTGCAAAGGCATTGAGTACATTGTTGCCTATATAAGTGAAGCTGAGTAAGGATGATTGCCACAAATTTGATGAGGAGAAGGAATTCATGACCAAAATTCCTTATCAATTTGTTGTTGGTAATCTCATGTATTCTATGGTAGCTATCAAACCAAACATTGCATTTTGTGTGGGAGTTGTGAGTAGATATATGTCAACTCCTTGCAAGAAGCATTTAGAAGTGGTCGAGATGATATTGAGATGTCTAAGTGGAACTAAGGATCTATTTCGATGCTTGGGTAGAGGTGATACATCCATTATTGGATACAAAGACTCTGACTATGCTAGTTTTGTAGACAATCAAAAGTGCACTTCAGGGTATATATTTCACTTTACTAATGTTGTTACTTCTTAGAGGTCTTACCTTCAAGGATGTACAGTTATGTCCATTGTAGAAGTAGAGTATGTTGGAGCTAGTGGGGCATGTAAGGAAGCATTGTGGCTTTCTAGATTGACATGTGACATGAGCATACCTTAGCATGTACCTTGTTTTCTTAGTGATAGTTAGAATGACATTGCTTTGGTAAATCTTTTTTTCTATCATGAAAAGACCAAGCATAGTGAGGTAAGGTATCACTTCATTAGATACTACTTAACTATTTATCATTGTAGATTCCACAATTGTGAAAGCAGGTACTATCGATACATTTGGCTCCATTGGTAAAGGTTTTTCTCTAGGATGAAGTAGAATTGGTTGTGTTTTCCTATCCTAGAGAAAAGGCTCATGTTGCCTCATCTGAGAAACGAACTCTACCTCTCTTCGTATTGTCTCCCAATTCTCAGTCAACCCAAATCTCTTACCAGAATCTTTAATTCTTCTCTCAAATTCAACCCTATCTTTAAGACTTCAAATCTTGAGAAAAATAATTACAAGATCCATATTTAGGGATTCTCAGTTATCTTGAGAGATTTGAGAAAATCTCCTCAAAAGTTCATTCAAAAAATGCATCAAGGATCATATAGGTTTCAGGGAATGAACCAACCTTAAAAATCCTTCCCAACTATGCTAGTTAAAATCCTCTAAATAAAATAGATTATGGAACTCTTTCCTAAAATCAATCCAATTCTTTTCCACATGTTCATGGATTGCATCTCGCAATTATATTGAAACAACCTATGCGAAGTAATGTGTAAGAATCTCTTCATGCATTCCTTGGATTTTAGCTTGCTTTTCAAATAATATCTAGGTACTCAATAACAGTAAGCCCAATGAATTTTCCTTTATACTTAAGAATGGTGTATACCACTCTAGCTCGTTATTTCTCAATCATAAGCCTCTTAAAACTTCCTCCATCTCACTTTTTGGATTGTTCTTGAATTTAGAACAATATCTAGGGTAAATGGCTCATTAATCTCCATTAATTAAGAGCAGAGCTTAGAGAAAATATCACTTCTACTATGAGCCAGGGGACAAAAAGTGGGCTTCCTTAAGCCTTTCTTTCTTCTTTCAAAAACTTCGCTAGGCTTAGTTCTTTACTCTAGCTCTTCTCTCCATGAGTGTGAGCAAAGATTCTCGATTTTTTTAGTAGGGGTTTGAATAATCTCTATTGGTTTTTCCTTTTGTGATTCAAGCTAAGGTTTTGTGTAAAATTTGAGTTCTCATGAACACTTATGGTAAATCTCTTCTAAGAGAGATCCTTTCAGAGTTTTCACCTCGATAGTGAACAAATATTTGAAGTTGATCTTGAGTATAGATTTAGAATCAGAATGTTCGCCCTATGTTTTTTCTTCAAAGTAAAATTTATACTCAAAGAAAAAATCTAAGGTGATTCCCCCTTTAGTTGTCTTATGCCTAGAGGATCAATGTAACTTTTAGAATTTAGCTCTTTTGAGTTGAATTCTTTTCCTAGAGTTGGAACGAGTTCATGTTTTGAATATAAACTTGCTAATCTTGGCTTTAGAAACCTTTGATACTTGATTCAATGACTTAAAATGATCTTTGATACTTGATTCAATGCTTTCTTTATGACTTTTATTTTGTATCTTAAAATGATATTTCATTTTTTAATTATACACTTCCTTGTTTCATTTCTCTAGTTGTGAATGTCATCAAGCATTATTTTTGCTTTTGTTTTTAAGTTTTTTGTTTTCTGCTCTATTTAACTTAAATTACAAAGGGAAAAGCTTTGTTCGCAAGATTTGTTTTTGTTGGTTTTGGTTTTTTAATGTTTATCAGTTTTCCACTTTTTAAATATGTTTAAAGTTTTTTCTCTTTTTTAGCACTACAAGGAATACAAGCGCGTAGCGACGGTTAACGCGACACAATTTCGTCGCTATAAAATTGCATAAAGCGTCGCAAGAAGCGTCAAGCACAGAACGTCCGTTAAAAGATGAGAAATATGATGTTTTTATCGACGTGTGGCATGACGGAATATGCGACACTCACATTGAGCATCGCTAAAGCAACGATTCAAAAAAGCGATGATTTATGCAATGCTAATTGGAGGGGCCTTCGCAACGCCTTAGCATCGCTTACACGACAGTTTTTTTATGAAAAAAATTAAAACGTTGGAGGCTCTTTGATCAGCATCTTCACACATCTGATCGAAGAGCTCTCCAACGTTCGCAATTGTGCTGCACTTACGAGCTGAAACAATCGCTTGTAGAATTGTTGTTTTGTCTAATCTATATCTTATTGTCTCTCTCTATCTCTATTTCTCTATTTCTACCTCTTTCTCTCTTTGAATTCTCTCTCTCTCTCTTTTCTCTCTCTCTCTCTCTCTCTCTCTCTCTCTCTCTCTCTCTCTCTCTCTCTCTCTCTCTCTCTCTCTCTCTCTCTCTCTCTCTCTCTCTCTCTCTCTCTCCCCCTCCCTCTCTCCCTCTCTCTCTCTCTCTCTCTCTCTCTCTCTCTCTCTCTCTCTCTCTCTCTCTCTCTCTCTCTCTCTCTGTGTGTCTCTCTCTCTCTCTATTGCACGTTATTCAAGAATCTAACCAAGCAAAAAATATGGCTAACTATTGTAAGTACAATTTCCATTCTTTGTATATCATTTGAATGATGTTATTTTAATTAGTTAGCATACTCACACTTATTGATATGCATATATACACTTATACATGATGAAGATGCATGTTCAAACATATACAAATATACACATGCACATACACACACATACATGTGCACATACACTTACACATACACACACATACACATGCATATGCACAAACATTTCTACAACCACATAAAAAGACTTGCATGCATACATTATTGCATATATACATACACATACACACATTAACATATACTTAAATACATGTATATGCACATCCACATGCATGCACATTCACATGCATGCACATGGATGCAAATGGAAATGTATCCACATGCACATGCATGTTTCATACATATACACATGCATATACGTACACTTGTATATGTTTATACACATACACATACATATGCACATATGTATATATACACACACATACACATATATATGCACATATGTAAACACACATATACACATACACACACATGCACATACATACATATACACATATACATGCACATACACTTACACATATACATGCACATCCATATACACACACATACACATGCACATGCACATACACATATACAAACATCTACACTTACACATGCACATGCACATACACATACATACACATATACACTTACACATGCACATGCACATACATGCATATACATATGTACATACATGCATATACATATGTACATACATTCATATACACACACATATTACACACATATACATGCACATACGTACACACATATACATGCACATATGTACACACATATATACATGCACATACATACATCCATACATATACACACATACACATGCACATGCACATGCACACACACATACATACGCATATACACTTACACATGCACATGGAGATACATGCATATACACATATACATATGCACATACACACATGCACATATATACATAGATACATACATATACATGCATATAGACACAATTACACTTACACACACACACACACACACACATATATATATATATATATATATATTATATACACACAAGTACACATAAACATGAATGAATTATATAATTAAAGTAATGAAACACATGCTTAATATAAACAATAATAACAATTAATAGAACAAAACTTTTCATTACTTAATACCATACACACAATTGAAAACATAAGTGAAAGGAACAATATATAGATAATATATATATATATATGTGTGTGTGTGTGTGTGTGTATATCAATGTAAATACATATACAATGTCATAATCAAGAATCCTTATCATCATCATCATCATCAGCATCATGATCATCCTCATCCTCATCATCACGATCATCCGCATGATTTGATGTATCTGTGTGAGCACCCTATGATGATCGAGATCATCCCTCTTGTTCCTGTCTCTCCACCTCATCCATATCTGCCTCTCCATAATACTTGTGTATTACATATAACAAACATAAATAAGTAAAACAATTTAAAACATCCATAAAAATAAAATAATTATTAAAAACTCACAAATGTGTCCGCATGATCTCGCATATACTCACTCAAATGTCGATATCCAAAATGTGTAGCATACTCGATCTCATGTTTCGTAGGATATTGACCATAATCCTTTCACTGCATTGAAACAAATAAAAAATATTAGTTTCTTGTGTTTTAACTAAAATAAGAAATATACTCACAATATCACACATATTTACTAATATAGCTACAAAACCGTGATGGCCCATTTGGCCTAGGTGTGATGTGTGGCCTGACTCAAATCTCTTCTTTGTAGTAGCCTATTTATTTAAAGAAAAAATAAACACATAAATTAAATGTAAAAAATTAATAAAATATATGAGAATTATAAATATAAACTATTAATTTGTATACCTTCTGCTAAGGAAAGACCTATATTCAAAAGAAGATAAAGTACAAGATTTGTTCAATAATGAGGAAGATGATGGCATGGCATATTTTATTGAGGACTGGTATCAAAATGACAATGAGAGCATTGATATTTCAAAAAATGAGAAATATCTTCGAGAGGAATGTCTAAAGCATGTATATGAAGGAAGTCGTTTGACACAACTAATTGTGAACTTATTTATCCTCAATCTTCAAAATTGTTTTGGATGGAGTAATGTATATGTTTCGTACTATTGAGGTATAATTTTATTTTTTTATCTATTTATATATATACATGCATAAATATATACATATAAATACATGCCTACATAGAGATACACATATCTATACAACAATGTATACATACATATATGCACATACACATGTTTTGAGAGTAAATTCAAATTATACATATCTGTATTGAATGAAGATATTATGTCCGCCTAACCTTTAGAATCTTCCTGACACATCTGCTTCTCCTATTCTAGTCGACCTAATACCTGCACTGCTAACTCTTTTATGAAATTTGCATAAAAATATTAAGTATGAGTTTGCTATGGATGTATTAAGCCATGTGAAAAATAGGATAAGTAAATTTACCTCAAAGATTTTGAAGTATGGAAGAATCATTTTAAAGGATGGGCAGACACAAAGTGTCCATTCAGTGCAGGTTTTTGTTTTTACCTTAGCTGCGGTAAGAACAAGAAATTGCATTGCATGAACACTTTATGTCTACCCATCCTTTAAAACTATTCATCCATCTTCCAAAATTGTCGAGAGAAATTTGCTTCTCTTATTTTCCAAACGACCTAATACCTCCATAGTTAACTGATACTTAATCCGTCTAAACAAATATGTAAGTCTTAGTTAGCAAGGCAAGTAATAGATTGACTATAAAATGGGAGATAGCCAAATGATTCAGTGGTCTATATATGAAAGTCTGCAAACCATAATCAACAAAAAAAATAAAAATGAAATCAAATATACACAGCTACACATGCATACATACATATACATACATACATACACATTCATACATACATACGTACATACATATATACATACATACATACATACATATATACATACATGCATATATACATACATACACATATATACACACATACACATACATATATGCATACACATATGCATATGTATATCTACATACATATACACATATAAAACACATATACACACATACATACATATACACATATGCATATGTATATGCATGCACATGCATATACACATCCACATACACATACACATAAGCATACACATATATAAAATTATATGCATATATATATATATATATATATATATATATATATATATATATATATATATATATATATATATATATATATATATATATATATATATATATTAAATTTATTTATTTCTATTAATATGTCTTTCTTTCATGAACTTATAGGTTATTATTTGAAATGTTTTTACCAAGTCACAATATTCTTCCTACCTCACATGATGAAATGAACAAGATAATCAACAATCTTGGTATAGATTATCAATGTATGCATGCATGTCCTAACAATTGTATTTTATATAGAAGTGAATATGCAGACTCTTTGACATGTTCAAAATGTCAATCTCATCGATATAAGGACGTAGAAGGTAAAATCGTGAAAAAAGTATCGAGATATTTTCCATTGGCTCCATGGATTAGACATATGTTTCAAAGCCCTGAATTATCAAAGCTTTTGACATCGGGACATGATCATAAAAGTATTGATGGAATAATTAGAATTCCTCATGATAGTGTTGCTTTTTAGCATATTGATTCTACATGGCCTGATTTTGCACAAAATCCATAGAATCTAAAGTTAGAAGTTGCATTAGATGGGGTTAATCCATTCTCCATGAAATCTAGTAAATGGTCAACATGGCCAGTGGTAGTCATAAACTAAAATCTTCTACCATATCTTAGCATTACAAAGGAACATTTAATGCTTTCACTTTTAATCCCAAGAAAAAGACAAGTTAAAGATATGAATATATATCTTGCTCCTCTCATTGATGATCTCCAAGAGTTATGGAGAGGTATCAATGTCATTGATGTATCGAAAAGCATCAATGAAAGGTATATTAGGATTTGTGGTATTGTGGCTTGAACTATTCATGATTTTCTAGGATATGGTGTTTGTTCAGGTATTGATGTAATTTTTTTATTCAATATGCATACAAATAAATGTGAGTTAATCTAATTATATTTTTATTGTTTTCATGATGCAAGAATATCTACTAAGGGCTATAAAGCTTGTCCATATTGTGGTGATTGGTTGAGATCAATCTATAGTAAGAATCTCAACAAAAATATTTATCTTTGACATCGACGATTCTTGCCTAATGATCATCCATTAAGATTTAAAAGAGAAGCGATACATTCTAATGGAAAGCTTGAAACAGGTCAGTGTCCAAAACCTATGACACCTATGGTTTGGTATAAAAAATGGACAGATGGATCTTTGATAGGTCCAGAATCAGAAATCTTCAGTGATGGTGAAGATAATGAGTATGTGAAGAAAGGTAAAGGAAAATTGGCACTCGTAGAGAACATATCAATATGGTATACTTCAGAGTATCGGAAAGAGTTAAAAGTATGTCATCTTCTTGATCCTATGCATATATTCAAGAATATTGCTTATTCATTATGGCAACATCTTCTTGGACTAAAAGATACCATAGCATCAAGGAATTATTTGAAGGATCAAAACTCAAAACCAAAGTTATGGCTAGTTTTTGATAGACATCGACAGGAAACGACTTATGCACCTACTCCTTGGGTACTTACAACAAAAGAGATACAGGCTATCAACAATAGGATTCAATTGATTCGGACTCCTACAGGATATGGAGCATCTTTCCAGAACATGTTTATTATGGATGATAAGAGCTTATCTAGGTTAAAGACCCATGATTGGCATAATTTTTTGAAACATATTTTACCTTTGGTTATCGATGGATGTCCAATGAAAGGAGTACAAGATGTGATCGATCATCTTAGATCA
>CM035435.1:152308355-152578355 GCA_020310875.1 Ceratopteris richardii
GATGGAGATGGAGATGGAAATGGAAATGGAAATGGAAATGGAGATGGAGATGGAGATGGAGGCGGAAACAGAATCAAAATTGGAATCGTGAACAGAGAATAGGGAATAGCGAAACAAAGATCAAATGCCAAAATGAATAGAAACAGATCCCTCTGTAGTGATGCGCATAGAGCTCTGATACCACTATTATCAAGATCTTAACTCATGTGCACACAGAGGTTATGAATGTTGAAAACACACAGAGAAAATAGATATGCAAGGAAACAAGACAGATCACAGTATTGGATGCAATCTCTCCCCATGCACTTTGGTTACTAGACAGTCCATAGAGTTCATGTATTTATAGGATTTTTTTAGTATGTCAAAATAGTGGTTACATGAGAGTGGCTTCCAAAAGCATGCATGAAAGTAAAAGTTGGTCTCTTTTGTAGAGAGCCTTTGCTTTTAATAACAGAAATTGAGATCTACAGTGAACCTTATTCTAACCATTACTTTACTAAATGTTTCTAAAAATAGAACCCTCTATGTGGGTTTATTTACAAACTACATAAATTATAAATTGGATTATTGATATCCATCCTTTCATGCCCTCATGAACCTTCAACTGCTATATCAAAAACACCAAAACACATTAATACATTAATAAATTAACACTCCAACAATTCCTTGTTCAACACATTCCATAATTCATAACAATGACCATGTTGTTCAGTTATCCAAGTGAAATTCCTAAATGGTTTGGGATAGTATCACAAGAAACAATCGGCACCACATGCATAGTAAGGACCTCTATGAGAAAGGGCACTTTTCATGTGTTGTTGCTATCCTAAAAACACTCTTGAAGGCTTAAAATTCTAAACTCATGAATGATGTGTGTGCCACTCACCTCCCATCATTTACATCCTCTTATTTTCAAAATAGCAATGATCAAGAATGATCTAGTGTCAACATGTGGACATCATGCAACACTCATTCCCATTACCTTCCAAATACCTTAGGATATCCCCTGAGCTAGGGACCTTGGCTATGACTAGCCCTTATCCTAGACACACATGGAATGGTCATTGTTGACCAATTTCTAATAGTATCTCCCCCTACTAAAGATCATTGTCCTCAATGATCAATGAGATAAAGTACTTGTGAACCAGAGCTTCTGATACCCAAGTAGAATCTGTAAGTGGTAATCCTCTCCAAGCTAGTAGATACTGCTAGATGACACAATTTCTCAATCATTTATCTCCCATATAATATCCTTTCTAGGGAATGATATATGTTATCACTTTCCTGCAAAAGAAACAATATCCTCTATTAGATTATCCTCCCTGAAAATATAACTTCTAATTTTATTGATATGAAACACTCAATGGAATCTCCAATCTAGAGGTAGCTCTAATCAGTATGCAAGATCACTAAGGTTCTTAACTGTCTTCGAAGGTCCACAAAACCTTGGTGAAAGCTTAGTGCATTTCTTTATGGATAGTGAAGTAGTTCTAGCTTAAACTTGAAGAAAAACTCTATCTCCTTCCTTAAAGACTCTAGGAGATCTTTTCCTATCAGCATATTATTTTTCCTTATCACAAGCAACATCTTGTCATTTGCCAATTCTAAATTTTATTGGAGGTTCACCATGTTGGAGGAGATGGTGGACACCTTCTAGAGATGAGTTGGTGCTACAAGTTTCTGCTTCACACCAGCCATGAGGAGTGCAAAGTAGACCTATTAAGATTTCTAGGAGGCACAAATAATCACCCAAGTACTTTGGAATATGATCCTCAAATCATTGGATCAAAAGAGATCAGTAGGAGTTTCAACTATGAACCAAAAACTTTCTATTTTGGTCACTACACCTGCTCAAAGAAATGAACAGTACTCCCTCTCTACTAACAATTGAGAAAGATGCTTTTGGCCATATCTAATTAACTTGGATAGATATATTTTCTATGTTATTTCACTTGAAATGATGGACCATGCTCAGAGAATGATGCTTAGCAAGTTAGAGGTGAATCCCAACATTTTCGGGCACTAACATTATGTAGACGAGTGAGCATTGTTTAGCTCATACCTCGAGATTGGATCAAGCAATGATAATGAAACCTGATGTCAAGAAAATAGACAGTCCATGAATCTATATCAACTTAAATCACGTCCAATGATCAAGTATACACTGAGAAACAAATCAGAGAAGTTCACTGTTTTGAGTGGTACATGACAAAGTAGAAGATATGAGATATGAGAAAACTATATGTATTAATGCACATAGATTATATTGACATTGGGAATGAGTGATTGCACAATGTGATGGAAATGATAGAGCTATGATGTGAGCTCAATATCAAATTAAGATCCCTTTGAAAATCTTTACAACTCGAGATACATATACACGAATTTTCAAGTCCTCTTTTATAGTTAAAGTTGGAGTTCTTTTTGAATTTGAAATTCAAACTTCTACCAAAAAGTGTCTCTAGATTTTAGGATCTCAATCTCCATCTAACTCACCAATAATTCATGAAAAGGTTCTCCTCAGTATTCATGATTGAAGTGATTCCTTCTATACACTTTTATAATGAGTAAAAAAACCCAACCTTTTACAAGAGGTCATTTATGTGCTAATACATGAATGTACATATGAGCTTTAGGATAAATGATCAAGCATTTAGGCTTGCACTAATTGCACCAACAGCTCCCCCTCAAGACAAATATGCTTGGGCTTCAATTTTCTTTGATCGTTTGCAATCCAATCATCATCTTGAACCTGTTCAATTTTGTTCCATCTAATGATTTGGTTAGCATATCTGCACATTCCAAGGTGGTTGGTTGGCATAGGACAATTGTATGTCTTTGCTAAGTAGCTTCTCTCTCACATAATGATAATGCACAATTAGTCCTTGCATGATATACAGGATTAGCAACCAAATGAAGTGAGCTACTGTTATCTCCAAAAATCATTGGAGTGTATGTATGTAGCCCCATATCTGAGTACAATAGCTTAAGCTACATTGCCTCTTGTGTTGCATTTGCTAGGCCCCTATATTCAGCTTCAATTGATGACAGTGCCACAGTTAGTTTTTTCTTTGATGGCCATGAAATCAACTTTGATCCTACAAAAGATAAGCAGCCAGAGGTGCTGCTCCTATCATCTTTTGAGCCAGCCCAATCTACATCATAATATAGCTTGATATCCAAGTCAGATGTGAATGGATAGAATAGCCCTTCATTTATGGTACCCTTCAAGTACCTTAAAATCCTTTTGGCAAATTCCACGTGAGTTTTTCTTGTTGTATGCATGAGTTGACTCAATGTACTTACTCCATAGCATATGGCCATTCTTGTTAGGGTTGCATAATTGAAACTCCCAAAAGGTCTTTGATAACCTGTAATGTCTTCTAGTAGCTCTCCTTCATGTGTACTGAGTTTGTGATTCAACTCCATGGGTGTACCTACAACTTTTGCATTTTACATCTTGAACTTAACTATTACATCATGGATGTAATTCTTCTAAGTAATGAAAACACTAGATTCTATATAAACAATTTCTAAGCCAAAAAAATATGTAAGTAATCCAAGATCATTGATCTTGAACTCCTCCTTCATCTCGTCTTTGATCTTCTTGATGCCATTGGCATCATTTCCTATAATGATGATGTCATCCACATAAACACATAGATAAATAACTTTTGAATTAGTCTTCTTAATGAACAATGAAGAATCTACCTTTCTTACAACAAAGCTTTGATCCTGCAAATATGTCACTAGTCCATGGTTCCAAGCTCTAGGAGCTTTCTTTAAACCATACAGTGCTTTCCTTAATTTACAAACATAATTAGGTTTGTCTTTGTCTTCATATTGTGGTGGTTGAGCCATATAAACCTCTTCAGAGATCCATCCATTCAGAAATGCATTTTTTACATCTAGTTTGTACAAGTTCCAATTCTTTGAAGCAACAATACTTACTAAAACTTTGGTAATTGGCATCTTTGCCACAGGTGAGAAGGTCTCCTCATAATCTGCTCCATGGGTTTGAGCAAACCCCTTTGCTACTATCCTTGCTTTACACATGTTGATTGACCCATTCGAATTCTTTTTCACTTTGTAAATCCACCTGGATCCTATTACCTTCATGAATGATTTTTTTGGAACCAAGTCCCAAGTGCTATTCTCTTGAAGTGCTTTGATTTCTTCTTGCATAGCTTCTCTCCATTCTTCTTTCTTGTTGGCTTCTTCAAATGACGAAGATTCTTCTGACATAGAAACTTTAGCTATGTATATAGAATGCTTGGTGACTAGTGATGTGTCATAGCCATACCTTATAGGCTTCTTGCTTTCCCTTTGAGATCTTCTAGGTGCTTGATTGGATGACTCTAGAATGTCTTCCAAACTTTTGTACTTTGTTTTGCCCTTGAAGTTCCAAGCTTTGAAGTCAATTTGTTCATCTTTTGAGTTAATAACTTCTGATGTATGTGATTCCTCTTTGGTCAAATTTGGAAAGTCATTTTCCAAGTCATAGGGTAACTTTCACCCAAGTACTTTGGAATATGATCCTCAAATCATTGGATCAAAACAAATGAGTAGGAGTTTCAACTATGAACCAAAACTTGCTATTTTGATCACTACACCTGCTCAAAGAAATGAACAATAATCCATGATGCTTTGCAAGTTAGAGATACATCTCAACATTTTTTGGCACTAATAGTATGCAAACTAGTGAGCAATGTTTTTCTTATAACTCGATATTGGCTAAGGCAATAAATATGAAACTTTGTAGCATAACAATGGACAATACAATGAATCTATAGCAACTTAAATCACATGAAACGGTCAAGTATACACTGAGAAACAACTCAGCAAAGTACACTATTCTGAGTGATACATGACAGAGTAGAAGAGTTGAGATATAAGAGAACTATATGTATTAATGCACATAGATTACAATGACATTGGAAATGGATGATTGCACAATGTGAGGGAATGATAGAGATATGGTGAGAGCTCAATATCAACTTAAAATCCCTCTAAATATCTCTTCAAATCGGGCTGCACATATGTAACTTTTGAAGTCCTCTTTTATAGCTAAAATTGGAGCTTTTTTTTTTAATTTGAAATTCAAACTTCTACCAAAAAGTATCTCTAGAGTTTAGGATCTCAATCTCCATCTACCTTACCAATAATTTGTGAAAACATTCTCCTAAGAACTCGTGATTGAAGTGATTCCATATGTGCACTTTTACAAGGAGTAAAAAAATCTATCTTTTACAAGAGATTATTCATGTGCTAATACATGAATGCACATATGAGCTTAAGGATAAATGTTCAAGCATTTAGGCTTGGAGTAATTGCACCAAAAGATCCCCCTCAAGCCTAATATGCTTGGTCTTCAAGTTTCTTTAATCTCTTGCAATCCAATCATCATCTTGAACCTATTCAATTTTCTCCCATCCAAAGATTTCTTTAGCATATCTGCACATTGCAAGTTGGTTGATACATAGGAAAATTGTATGTCCTTGCTAAGAAACTTCTCTCTCACATAATGATAATGAACTTCAATGTGCTTAGTCCTTGCATGATACATAGGAATAGTAGCCAGATGAAGTGAACTAGTGTTATCTCCAAAGATCATTGGAGTGTATGTATGTAGCCCCAAGTTTGAGTAGAGTAGCTTAATCCACATTGCCTCTTGTGTTGCATTTTCTAGGCTCTTATATTCAGCTTCAATTGATGACAATGCCACAATTGTTTGTTTCTCTGTGGAAGCCTCTTCCTCTCTGATTCTTTGTATTCTAGTAGCATTCATCTGTGGTATGATTGGTCAAGCCACAAATGTTGCAAGGTGAAGATTTGTATGATCTCCCCCTACCTTGCTTTGCTCCTCTGCTCCCTTGTCTAGTACCTCTTCCTCTACTTGTGAAGTTCACTTGAGAGGTACTTGTTTCTTCTTCATTCCTCTTACCTTTGCCTTTATCTTTAATCTTCTTTTTATCTGTTTAAAAGGTGGAAGATTGGTTACCTCTAGAAGTATCTGCACTCTTGTTGAGCTTTGTCTCATGTGTGAAGAGTTGCCCCGTCAATGTATTGAGGTCACATATCTGCATGTCCATATATAGGTTCATTGTTGTGGTAAAGGATTCCCATTTGTCATCAGCCTTGATGCCATTTATGATCTACCTTACTATCTGCTCTTCTTCTATTTCTTCTCCAATACTCCCAATTTGATCAGCACCATCCTTCACCTTGATCACATAATCAGCTACACTTTGCTTTGGTTGCTTCTTCTAGGTTGTGAACTCCATCCAAAGCTGGTTCTTCCTAGCCCTTGTATTTGATGAGAAGTATGAAGAAAGTACTTCCCAAGTCTCTTGAGAGGTCTTGCAATTCCTAATATGAGGTGATAAGACATCAGATATTGAGTTAAGTATATAAGACCTGGCTAGTGCATCCTTTGCACACCATGCAACTAGTCTCTCTTACTCCTCTCTTGTAGGTTGATGTTTACTTCTAAGGATTGGCATTTCTTCATCTCCAGATATGTATCCATACAAGCTTCTTCCTTGCAGGTAAGCTTTCATCCTTAGGGACCATGTTGGATAATTACCCCTATCCAATTCATCAATGAAAGATGGAAATCCTAACCCATCTGAGTTGATTCATACCCAATAAACACTACCTTAGTTGCCCTTTCATCTAGCTTACCTCTTATTTGTGATTGTTGAAGCTCAAGGTCAAGGACAAGCATAAAACGCACATCAGAGAAGTGGGCACACAAGAAGAAGGAGCAAGTAGGGAGCTCCAAGAAGTGTATGTCAAATTCTCAGAAGATATCCCTATAAAATAGTGATTTTCATCACTAAAAACCATTGTAAATACCATTTTCTATTTTTATAACTCCATTTTGTTCAAGCCGAGGAGTCCTCAAGCTTGAGGAGTATTAGAAGTACCATCGTACCAATTTTCATAATTTTTAGACTTCGTTTGAGCCCTCAAATAAGCCTTGGAACCTAATTTTTAACTAGGCCGGACACTAGGCCTGGACAGGGCCAAAACTAGTCAAAAACCTATAAAAAGAGCTAGAGAGCTCATTTTTGAGGTTAGCTTCTTGTAGATTTCAGTTTTGTAATAGAATTCTTTTGTAATAAAATCCCTTCCATTGTTCCTCTCTTTGATCTTGCCTTGTGCGTGTGTGTGTGTATGTGTGTGCATGCTTGTGTGCTTTCACTCACACACTTGTGCCTTCACTTGCTCGTGGTCTTCATACCGGCCCTCACATCTCCATGGATTGACAAGTAAAGGAGGTGGTGCTTACGCTTGAGCTACACCAAATTTTGGCGCCGTTGCCGGGGAGAGAGCTTCGAGGACGAGTGTTGTGATGGTAAGATCGTAGATTTGCGACGTTGGAAGGTAAAAAAAATCTGTCATTTCTGTTATTTTCTGATTTTTCTTCTTCATCTTCTTCATCATCATCATCTCCACCTCCTTCCATCTTCTTCTTCATAGAAATTTCTTGTTTTTTAGTGCATTTTCACCATTTTCATACCATTTTTCATGCATTATTGTGTGGGAAGGAGTTAGGAAGTGCAAGAGAGAGCAAGCGCTGTGTTTTTTCATGATTTTTTGCACATACGGAGCTCGCCATTGCTCGGCGCTCAGAAATTTGATTTTCCCGCCAAAAAACACGATTCTGTGATGAAAATCACGATTCTGTGAAAATTCAAATTTTTTTGAAAATCGCGATTCTCTGTTTCCCACCTAAAAGCCTTTTGAAAAGAACATGATTCTGGGGTCATTCTCAGAATCGCGATTCTATGATTGTGCTCAAAATCGCGATTCTCACCAATCACGATTTTTTTTCCAAAAACACGATTGTGATCAAACACGATTCTCTGTTGGCAATCGCAATTTTCATGTCAAAAACACGATTCTGTGAAAACACGATTCTGTGAAAGCACGATTCTCTGCTCAAAATCGTGATTCCCAAAAACATGATTCTCTGCTCAAAATCGCGATTCTCAAAAACACGATTTTGTGCTTGTGCTCAAAATCGCGATTCTCTAAATTTTGAAAACCACGATTCTCTGAGACAAAATCGCAATTCTCTAGAACAAGATTCTGTGAAAACACGATTCTGTGAAAACACGATTCTGTGAAAGCACGATTCTGTGAAAGCACGATTCTCTGCTCAAAATCACGATTCCCAAAAACACGATTCTCTGCTCAAAATCGCGATTCTCAAAAACACGATTCTGTGCTTGTGCTCAAAATCGCGATTCTCTAAATTTTGAAAACCACAATTCTCTGAGACAAAATCGCGATTCTCTAGAACACGATTCTCTAAAACACGATTCTGTGAAAACACGATTCGCTGTTGACAATCGCGATTTTCATGTCAAAAACACGATTTTGTGAAAACATGATTCTCTGAAAACACGATTTTGTGAAAACACGATTCTCTGCCGACAATCATGATTCTCAAAAACGCGATTCTCTGGAAGTTCACAGAATCGCGATTCTCTTGGTTTCACAGGATCGTGATTCTTTGATTTCATAGCATTGCGATTCTCTAATTTCATAGCATCGCGATTCTCTTGAAGTTCACAAAATCACGATTTTTTCCAAAAGGTCCTGTTTGCCTGTTTTGACCCCCAAGAGCCTGATTTGACATAACTTTTTCATCCAAAGTCCATTTTTTGAGCTCTATAGCTCGTTGGAAAGCTCGTTTCGAATCCTACATGGCCTAAACTATTTTTTATAAGAATAATGCGTTAATTTTTAGGTAGGATAATTTGAATTTGACCCTCAAGTGGGACCAGGAAACCAAGGGGGCTCCAAAGGATTTTTTTTGCAATACCAAGAGGGAGAAAAATTGCATCATGGGAAAGAAAAAAGCAAAAGAGAGAAGAAAAGGGGCTAAGATAGGAAAAGAGAAGGGAGATGAACATAAAGTGCATGAAATAATCTCACATGAGGATGAAACATTTAGAGAAAAATTGCAAGGAGTCAAGGAAACTCGGGAAATGTCTAAGGGGGTTGGATCCTTATTTGCAACAAGAGAATATGATAATACTTTTGTGGATATCAGAATAGGATATGACCATAGAAGGTTGGGTGTTTATATCAATCCTAATTGTGAGTGGAATTTAATTCATATTGACCTAGTGGTCATTATCTTAGAGAACATTCAACCAACAACTCACTCTTCTATCCTCATGGATGGTGAACATTATGATTGCATGGGTCAAGTTGTGTTACTTGTTATGGTGGATGATATGCAATTTTTGGAAACATTCTTTGTCATGGATTGTATAGATGAAGACTTGATCATTGGAACCCAAAGGTTCATTACAAAAAATCATCAAGAATTTGAGTTGTCTTCTCCACCTATTATGCATGCTTCTACATATATATCTATGGAAAATCCTAATGACTACACACCGTATGATAATTGGGGACAAAATCATCATTTCAAAGAGTGTGCTTTTCATGAACAAAATTTTCTTTCTACTCATGTTTTTGAATCTAATCCTTCTTTGATTACATCACAGGAGACCTTGGAAAATGGTGAAATGGAGGATTCCAAATGTTCGGGCGATGTGGAAGGACCCTCTCTTCCTGTAATTTTGAATTCTCCTCCTGAAACCATAAGCAGGGATGATCTACACTCATATCATCAAGAAGGAGATGATCAACCAATGCTTTGTATCACTGATGTGGAACATGATGTCGTCTCTAGGGTGAATCATGACAATCCATCACCCATTTGTACATCTAGAGATTTGATGTGTAATACGGATAAATGTCTCGATGAATGTCTAGATCAATCTCAAACCACACAACCCATTGATCCCTTGCATAAGCCTGATGTATGTATAGAAGATCAACCTTTGTTGCATTCCCCATGTAAAGATGAGTTTTCTCAAAAAACTCACATAGGAGGCCGAAGAGACCCTTACATGAAGAGACAGCAATCCCATTTTCTTGGTAATGTCAAGCAAATTTGGGTGGCCAAGAAATTACTTAGAGCCCAACCAAACCGCACTATGATATGGGTACCAAAGAAAGCCCTTGTGCAAAATCATCCCCCTTACACTAGACTTCAAAATCTATGGTCTAGGCCTACCATGACTTATCTTCAAGAAAGACCACTCCCAATCCAAGGATCCCAAGCAATCAAGCCTAAAATCAAAAAAAATCTAGGGGGAGAGTTCAAGGCAACAGCCTGCACAACAAAGACACCAAGGCAAGGTAAGGGACTGAATCAAGCACAAAGCTCCAAAAAAGATCAAAGAACCTCTTCTGCAAGGATATGGGTTTGGAAGACGAAAGCACCGATAGCATCTGTGAAAGCAAAGAACCAACCACGATGGATCAAACCCTCAAGAAATTATTCAAACATGAAGCGGACAAAGGTGATCACTACCCAGTCGCAGACCGTTCTCAAATGGATCCCTATAAGGAGGAATGATCAGTTTTCATCTCGAGATATAATGGATACCTCCAACAAAGATGGCATCAACATCTGCAAGTGACATCAAGCCTCGACGAGCGACAACCATGTGCTCCTTGCACAACCCTATCTTTTGCACCATTCAGGTCATGCATTTCCAAAGTATGCATTAATATAGGGCCACATTACACGGCCGTGCATAGACACACTTGAGAATCCCAAGCACAAGAGCACATTGACATATGTCAAATATTTCTATTGATACTAACTTTTGTGTTCTTGTTTTGTGATATTTTTTCCAAAAAAAAAAGAGAGAAGGAAGAGAGGGAGCAAAAAAAGAGAGAGAGTGAGAGAGAGCTTGTTCCCAGGTTTGGCTCATGGAACACGAATGAGTCATGCTTAGTGGAAGGTGGAACCGTTGATTACTGGGCATTTAGCAGTTGGATAGAAGTGTGTAAAGGCTTGCAGATGATATTATTGCCACCGTATCTGGTAGATGGCAAGCACTTGGCATGAACATAGCATCCACAACTATTGTTTCCTCTTACCATGGTAGGAGGGAAGAGCTTGAAGGTGAGAAGACTCTTGCTTAGGGTGAGCCAAAGAGAATATGTGAAACTAAGCTCGGTGTAGTTACCCAATGCTGTTTGTCAAGGAATATAAAGAAATTCAATTCTCGGTATTTGGAAAATGCTACTTTGAAGAGAGGGGACAGGACCAGGTGCTCGACGAATCTCCCATCCATGGACCATCAACCAGGGCATTCATCGATAACGATAGACCAACCAATGGTCCATCATAATGACAGGTGTACAACACGAAGAGATCCGCATCGACTGACCATTCACTATGGTAAGAATCTCTTACTTGGGCCACATTATAACCATGATAGAGTAGGAAACCTCTTCATCAGCATACCCTTGAGCACTTAGCTCAAGACCCCAAATTTTTGCACCATACTTCTTCCAATGCATTTTCCAAGTAAGCACGCATAGGGCTACATTACAAGGCCGTGCACAAGGCACATACTTTTTTCAACCCATGCACATACACGCTTATCCATCATTCACTATGGGTTATGAGTACTTGGCATGACTACTCTAAAAAATCATCTTTAGAAGAGCTAGAGGATATCATGGGGACAACATAAATACCTAGGAAGCAATTCGAAGCTAGCAGTTGCTCCAACTCAATCTGGACAACCTCTTTTGAGAAAGTCACAATTTTTGAAAGCTCACAACGATGCATTCATGCTGGAATCCATGAAAGAAGTACATACCAAGGGACTACGACTTGCAAAGGCTTGTAGTGACAAACGAAGAACCGGACAACCAACGCTGCCAAATTTGGAAGATAGATGACTCTTGTTCATACAGAATGGATACTACCTCTCAAAGCACTACCTGGAACAACCACTACAACAAGAGTCTGTCAGGGATGACAGACTCGAGAGGGGGGGAGTGTTGAAGCTCAAGGTCAAGGAAAAGCATAAAACGCACATCAGAGAAGTGGTCACACAAGAAGAAGGAGCAAGTAGGGAGCTCCAAGAAGTGTATGTCAAATTCTCAGAAGAAATCCCTATAAAATAGTGATTTTCATCACTAAAAACCATTGTAAATACCATTTTCTATTTTTATAACTCCATTTTGTTCAAGCCGAGGATTCCTCAAGCTTGAGGAGTATTAGAAGTACCATCGTACCAATTTTCATAATGTTTAGACTTCGTTTGAGACCTCAAATAAGCCTTGGAACCTAATTTTTAACTAGGCCGGACACTAAGTCTGGACAGGGCCAAAACTAGTCAAAAACCTATAAAAAGAGCTAGAGAGCTCATTTTTGAGGTTAGCTTCTTGTAGATTTCAGTTTTGTAATAGAATTCTTTTGTAATAAAATCCCTTCCATTGTTCCTCTCTTTGATCTTGCCTTGTGCGCGTGTGTGTGTATGTGTGTGCATGCTTGTGTGCTTTCACTCACACACTTGTGCCTTCACTTGCTCGTGGTATTCATACCGGTCCTCATGTCTCCGTGGATTGACAAGTAAAGGAGGTGGTGCTTACGCTTGAGCTACAGTGATGGTACATGAACATAAGCTAAACAACCAAACACCTTGTAATGTCCAAGACAAGGTTTTCTTCCATGCCATGCTTCATAAGGAGTCATACTTTGGAGTGATTTGGATGGTAGGCTCATCTTGGGAGCTTTGTTCTTAGTGGAATTGGATAACTTATGAAATAATTATTTTAATATTGTTATCTAAATCCAAAGACTCCATTGTTCCACTCTCTTGGTTTTTCTCATGTGTATGCATGTTTGTGCACTCATGAGTCTGAATGCACATCACTTGGTCATGATCGTCATATCACCCTCACATCTTCATGGTTGATAATTTAATTTAGGATCCCACTTTTTATTGTCACTCACCATTGTTCTACATTGGGACTCTCAACAATATCAATAGCCACTATGAAATCATAAGTCCTAGAAATTTTATCTCAAGCAAGTCAACTCAAAAAGTTGCCACTCAAAGCTACACCTCAACAATGGGAAGTTACATAAAAAGATAAATATAGTTGTGATCAACCACATTCAAGCTTGAAATAACTCACTCTCCAAGCCTTTGAATGTAGTCGTACCAATGTGACCTTGTCCAAAGATATTGTGGTTGACCATGCTAGCAATCTCTAAAGTAGTAGAATGTTAAATCACACCACAAAATTATCATTTCAAGGACCTTGTGCACATAAAGGTTCACCCATCCCATTGAATATAAAATTCTTGAGGCATGAATTATTGGAACATCAAGCTTACACTATTCTTGAGGTGGATTTGATCTACATCAAAAACTATCGTTTGGATTATGTCGAAGGAGTATCTGTTGGAGAGTTCTTTTACTTATGCTCACTTATTCTATTTTTTAGCAAGATTTTTCATGGATATTTTCCCATTGTAAAAGCCTTGAACTTTACACATGTAAAGTAGAAATAGAGAGCCCAAATTCCACAAATTTGTGGTAGTTGATTTGCAATCAATCACCTAAAAGTAGATCAAACAAGATCTTCACTTTTCCTAAATTGTAGAAAAGTGAATTGATTCCCTCCAACAACTCTTACTAACTTCATTTGAATTCTAATCCACTTGTAGAAGTTGTGGATCACTTCTAGAGTCTATATAAAGACTTCAAATCACTTTTAAAATACATGGAAGCAATACACATACACTTATGACCATCATTGTCTAGCTCCTTCATTTTCTACATCATCTTCTTCAACAACAGTAAGCTTGCAGAGGTTGCTGCTCTCTCTACCAAGCTTCATATTGGAGGAAAGATGGATCCTTGGTGTCACAAGGAAGAAGATAAGGAAGAGAGCTCACACACACACTCTCACAATCAAAGAGAAGCACACACTCAGATTGAGGCAAGGAAGAATTATCTTCTTCTTCTTCTTCTTCTATTACATAAAAAGAAATGTACAAGAATGACCTAAAAACAAGAATACAGCAAGTGCAATATATAAAGACCAGTACATAAGGAAAAACCTAATGTCCGCAAATGAGTGAGCTGGCAAGAAACAAATGTGTCATCACTCTTGGTAGATAAATCTAGTATAGCTCAATGAATTATCCCTGACATATACCAGTGTGACCACTATACATGTCAGAGAAATGAAAAACGGATACGTATCATCCCGGATCATCACATGTTGAGCTTGATATCTCAACACTCCCCCTCAAGCTCAACTGTTGGAATTTGGGGCCCCAGGATCGTTCCAATACTAAAACCTCTTGAGCATACACAACTTAATTGACAAGATGATAAGTGAGATAGAGAAAGAAAGAGATCTTGAGACAAGGATAGGGAACGTAAGCTGGATGCTTACTTCACTAAAAATAATAGATGTCCAAATTACAACATGGGAGTACTACTCAACCATATAAAGTGGTGCACTCACTAATGGAAGAATAAGAAGATGATGATACAAAATTTAGATTATGTCGAAATAATCTAAGTGTGTGTGAAGAGAATGAAGCAACGAAGCTAACAAAATAGTGTAACGAAATTGTAAATCAACCACAAGGTTAACTCACAAAAGATAGTTACCACCACCTCGTAGAAGACTTCCTGCTGCAATGAGAGTAGCCTCTCCTTCACCACAACTTCACCTCCTTCAAGAGTGTGAGAACACTCTGTCTTCAAGAAGATCTCCAAGCTCTAGATCTTTGAGTGAGTGAGTATACAAGGAGCCAAGGCCTTGTTTATATAGTATTTGTGTACCCATGAAAAGCTAAAAGAAAGCTTAAAGCTACGAAATCCTAAGCGATCGCTAACGGAAAAGAAATCCGCAGCCCGTCCGCGTGCGTTTCCTAAAAGCTAAGTTTGAAGACTCTAAAAAAAATCTTTCGCTGCTGCTTAGCGTGGGGATTGAACCCGGGTCAATCCGTGATAGCTTTTAGAAGTGATGGGCTAGACCAAGTCGCCCGTCGGCTTCTCTTTCTTCATCTACAAACACAAATGTATATCCGTGCTGCGGCCGTCGATTCCTTGAGGGATATAGAATAGAATCTATATATTGGAATTGCGTCCGCCTGGAAGATTATAGAGAACTATTTGTTGAAGATATTTGTTAAGCCAATGAGGACATTGACTTCCAACAATCCCTCCTTCAATGTCATATTGGTACGAGATTCAGTAACCTGCAAATCTTCTCATGACTATCTCTAGTCAATGCTTTGGTAAATATATCTGCAACATTCTCACTAGAAGGAACATAAACCAGCTCAATGTGCTTCTTAGCTATCTGCTCTCGAATATAGTGGTAGTGTACCTCTATATGCTTTGTCCTTGCATGATGCACTGGATTTTTAGCTATAGCTATAGCACTCTGGCTATCTGAAAATATCTGAATGGGTTGATGTACTCTTACATCAAGATAACTGAAAATCTTCTGCAACCATACTGACTCTAGAGTAGCTGTAAATGCTGCACGATATTCAGCTTCACACGATGAAGTGGCAATAGTGGGTTGTCTTTTTGAAAACCATGAGATAAGACAATCTCCAAGATAAAAACAAAATCCACTAGTACTTCTTCTTGTGTCTCTATTACCTGCCCAATCAGAATCTGAAAATCCTTTTAGTAACAAATGTGTAGATTTCGAAAATACCATAGCATGATTTGAAGTTCCCTTCAAATAACGAAAGATCCGCTTTACTGCTTTCCAATGTAACACTGTCGGATTTTGCATGAATCTTGATACTTGAGAAACTGCAAACTGTATATCAGGACGTGTATTACAAAGATAAATCAAGCAACCAACTGCTTGACTATATAGAGTAGCATCAAATGTCTCTGCATCTGCTACCATTTGTAAAGACGTGTTCTGATCCAAAGGTGTTTGCATAGGTTTAGAATCACCCATCTGAAACCTTTCCAAAAGTTTCTCAATGTACTTCTGTTGTGTCATGTAGATACACTCATCTCGAAACAGAAACTGAATCCCAAGATAATAATGTAGAATGCCTAAATCATTCACATCAAATGTTTGCTTCAATTCTTCTTTGAACATCTGCAAATCTTCATCTCTGGGACCTGTGACTATAATATCATCCACATAAATGATTGCTATAATCATCATACCTGTTTCAGCTTTGACATAAAGAGTTGGAGCCGCATCTGAGTTATGGAAACCAATGGATAAAAGATATGTATGTATCTTTTCATACCATGCTCTAGGTGCCTGTTTTAAACCATACAAAGCTTTTATAAGCTTGCACACTAAGTGTTCTTTACCTGTCTCTTCAAAACCTTCTGGCTGCTGAATATACACATCTTCGTGTAAATCACCATTTAGAAAAGCAGTCTTAATGTCAAGTTGATATATATGCCAACCAAAATGTGCTGCTAGAGCAAGTACTGACCTAATAACAGTCATCCTAGATGTAGGAGCAAATGTCTCATCATAATCAATACCTTTTTGTTGAGCATATCCTTTGACAACCAACCTGGCCTTGTATCTATCAATAGTACCATCTGCTTTCCTTTTGATTTTGAAGATCCATTTTACACCTATAGCCTTCTTTCCTTCTGGTAACTCACATAGCTGCCAAGTTTGATTCTTATGAATAGAATCAATCTCTTCTTGCATAGCTTTTCTCCAAATAGGAATGTTAAGTGCATCTTTAACACACGCAGGTTCATCTTCAACAGTCGTAAGTGCCAAAATATCATGAATCTCAAAGTCTTCAGCAAAACTTACATGATCTTTTTGCTGTCTAGTTTGACTTCTTGTTCTTACATGATCTTGTTGTTGTTGTCTAGTCTGACTCCTTGTTCTTCCAGTAAAAGTCTTTATACCACTATCTTTCCAAGTCTGATATAACCACGTAGGTGTATCCTTGAATAGTGGTGAAACTCTTTCTGAACTTTCAGCTTCCACAGGTTCTGGAACTTGTCCTGTCGATGTACTAGGACTTTCTGGACCTTTAACTTCTTCCATTTCTGGAATCAAAGTCTCTTGTGGAACTGACTCTGTAGAAGGTTGTGAAATTCCTCTTTCTTCAATTTTTTCTTGAATACTAGGAATTTGAGGTTTAACTCCCTCTTGATATGGCTGAACATGTACATCCAGAATCTTTCTAAAAATTCCATAGTCATTTTCACTAATGAACTCCGGAATTTCTGCTTCTTTATCATAAACCTTATCTTCAGCAATATAAGCATTACGTGAAAGAATAACTTCACCTGTTTCTGGAACATAAAACCTGTATCCTTTGCTTTCAACAGGATATCCAATAAAAACAGCTTTCTTTGCCTTTACATCTAGTTTGCCTCGGTCCTTTTTCTCAACATGTACATAAGAAAGTGATCCAAACACTCTGAAGTAACTCACATTAGGTTTTCTACCATAATAAGCCTCATACGGTGTGATTACCTTTAAAGCTTTTGTAGATGACCTGTTCAAAATGTGATTAGCTGTATGTACTGCATCAAACCAGAATTTCGGTGAAAGCTTCTTGGACGCCATCATGCTCCGCATCATTTCAACAAGCACTCTATTCTTTCTTTCTGCAACACCATTTTGCTGAGGAGTATAAGCAATAGTAAGATGTCGAGTAATACCTTTCTCATCGAGAAATGTCTGAAACTCTTTTGACAAGTATTCTCCACCTCTATCACTTCTGAGAATCTGGACAGTTTCCTGACTTTCATTTTCAACCATAGCTACAAACTTCTTGAATATAGGAAAGACTTCTGACTTCGACTTAAGACCATAGATCCATGAGTATCTTGTAAAATCATCCACAAATAGGACAAAATACCTGAAACCTTGAATAGAGTCTGCTCTCATAGGTCCATTCACATCTGAATGAATAATCTGCAATTTCCTGGTAGCTGTAATATGACCATGTTTCTTGAAAGGTAGTTTATGCATCTTACCTTCAAGACAACCTTCACATATATCTGAATCATCAGGTAGCTTGAATGAGGGTAAACTCTCAACCATACCTCTGTCTTTGATATTCTTGAGAGCTCCAAAACTGATATGTCCAAATCTTTCATGCCATAGCTTCATATCTTCCACCGGTGACGAAGATTTGACTGCATATGCTTGACTGATTTTTGACAAAACAAAGACCCCTCCTTTATTCTTACCTTGTAAAAGACACTTGTCTTCTTTATGTGATAAGATCTTACAAAGATCTTTCTCAAATACAACTTTAAAACCATCACTTAAAAATGCAGATATAGATAGCAGATTCTTCTTCATTTCAGGTACATAAAGGACATCTGAAATTTGAAAAACACTACCTTCTCTTGACTTTAGGGTTACTGTACCTATTCCCATAACATCCAAATCATTGCCATCTGCAATAGTAACTCTTCTACCTGAAGAATAGGAGAGAGAAGAAAATACATCTCTACAACCTGTCATATGCTTTGTAGCACCTGAGTCGAATATCCAAGGACTTCCTGAAAGAACTTGTAAAGCTGCTTGATCAAAAGCTACTTCCTCAATAGTGATACAGGCATAAGAATCACCTTGAGATTTCCCTTTTTTATCATCTTCTGCAACATTACCTGATGCCTTTTTCTTTTCTGCTGCAATCCTTTTATAACATTCTGACTGAATATGTCCACGTTTCTTGCAAAAAGAACATATTTTTACCTTCTTCTTAGAAGAATTCTCTTTAGATGTCGTAGATACAGAATCTGAAGTAGAAGGTGAGAGGGACCTACTTTCCTTCTTGGATTTTTGTTCCTTCTTCTTATCCTTCTTCTTCTTACCCTTTGATGAAGATGAAAGTGCTTCTTCATTCTCTTCCATTCCCTTCAACTGATCTTCATCTTGAATCAGTAAGAACTCTAATTCTTCAAATGTAACCTCTCTATCTCTTGTGGTAAGGGTAAGAGTGGTTATGAAAGATCGATATGAAATAGGAAGTGAATTAATCAGCGTATTTACCATTTCTTCATCTGATATCTCAACTCCTACATTTAGAAGTTGATCTCTCAAGTCAACGAGTCTCGTAATGTGGGTTTGAATTGACTCACCAGCTTTCATCCTTGTATTTGCTAGTTGTCTCCTCAAATGAGCTTTTCTAGCAGGATTTCTGCTCTGAAAAAGATTCTCGAGCTTTAACCAAGCTTGACTAGAACTTCTGCAAGATCTGATCTGTGGTAGAATATGCTTTTTGACGCTCATTGCTATGAATGAAAGTGCTAAAGCATCTCTAGCATCCCATCTTGCCTGATCTTCAGTAGGAGGAACTCTAGGTAAAGACCTAGCAGTGACTCTGGATGTCGAAGTGGTTACCTCTTCTTCTGTTGGTTCTGTAATAGCAATTCCAGTACCTGTTGAAGCTGCTGTAGACCCTTCTTTGCCTTCTTGTCTTGGTCTTGTTAAGGATCCATTGACGATACTCCATAAATCCTTTGTCACTAACAAGTTCATCATCATGAAACTCCACATGGGATAATTAGAAGATCCATCCAACTTGTCTTCAATCTCAATTCTAATCTCACTCATCTTATCTTAAGTGTGTATGTCAATTATGTAGCTCTGATACCAAGTGTTGGAATTTGGGGCCCCAGGATCGTTCCAATACTAAAACCTCTTGAGCATACACAACTTAATTGACAAGATGATAAGTGAGATAGAGAAAGAAAGAGATCTTGAGACAAGGATAGGGAACGTAAGCTGGATGCTTACTTCACTAAAAATAATAGATGTCCAAATTACAACATGGGAGTACTACTCAACCATATAAAGTGGTGCACTCACTAATGGAAGAATAAGAAGATGATGATACAAAATTTAGATTATGTCGAAATAATCTAAGTGTGTGTGAAGAGAATGAAGCAACGAAGCTAACAAAATAGTGTAACGAAATTGTAAATCAACCACAAGGTTAACTCACAAAAGATAGTTACCACCACCTCGTAGAAGACTTCCTGCTGCAATGAGAGTAGCCTCTCCTTCACCACAACTTCACCTCCTTCAAGAGTGTGAGAACACTCTGTCTTCAAGAAGATCTCCAAGCTCTAGATCTTTGAGTGAGTGAGTATACAAGGAGCCAAGGCCTTGTTTATATAGTATTTGTGTACCCATGAAAAGCTAAAAGAAAGCTTAAAGCTACGAAATCCTAAGCGATCGCTAACGGAAAAGAAATCCGCAGCCCGTCCGCGTGCGTTTCCTAAAAGCTAAGTTTGAAGACTCTAAAAAAAATCTTTCGCTGCTGCTTAGCGTGGGGATTGAACCCGGGTCAATCCGTGATAGCTTTTAGAAGTGATGGGCTAGACCAAGTCGCCCGTCGGCTTCTCTTTCTTCATCTACAAACACAAATGTATATCCGTGCTGCGGCCGTCGATTCCTTGAGGGATATAGAATAGAATCTATATATTGGAATTGCGTCCGCCTGGAAGATTATAGAGAACTATTTGTTGAAGATATTTGTTAAGCCAATGAGGACATTGACTTCCAACATCAACTTCATGTCCTCTAATCCAAGCATCTTCCGAAACTTCTTCAACTTCTCTGCTCCAAGTGCTTTAGTGAAAATATCAACAACCTGCTCATTTGTTCTCACATAAACAAGATCAATATCACCTAGTAATACCTTCTCTTTGATGAAGTGATAATGTACCTCCATATGCTTTGTTCTAGCATGAAAAATAGGGTTCCGTGCTAACTGTATACTGCTAAGATTATCACAATAGATAGTGATAGGCTTTTGCACTTCCACACCTAAATCTGCAAGTAGCACCTCCAGCCATGATCCCTCACATGTTGCCATTGTAGCACCTCTATACTCATCCTTTGTACTTGACAAAGCAACAGTGGGTTGCTTCTTGCTACTCCATGTAATAGCTGCACTCCCAAGTGAGAATAGAAAGCCACTAGTAGATCTTCTATCGCGAATGCTACCAACCCAATCTGCATCGGTGTATCCATGAACCTGCAAATCTACACCAGCTTCATAAAACAATGCATAATCCAAAGTAGCACTCATATAACGTAGAGTGCACCTCAAAGCATCCAAATATGGCTTCTTGGGAACCTACATAAATTGACTTTCAAGTACAATAGTGTAGCTAAGATCAGGCCTCGTAATTGTGAGATATATCAAACTTCCCGTAATTTTTCTATACATAGTAACATTTTCCAATGCTTCACCTGATGTAGTATCTAACTTCAAATTTTGATCTAATGGCATAGAAATTGGCTTACAATCAGCCATACCATACTTTTGCAGCATATTCAAGGCATATTGCCTTTGTGACATCCATATACTTGTTTCTGTATGTATAAACTCAATGTAGTATCTAACTTCAAATTCTGATCTAATGGCATAGAAATTGGCTTACAATCATCCATACCATACTTTTGCACAATATTCAAGGCATATTGCCTTTGTGACATCCATATACCTTTTTTTGTATGTATAAACTCAATGTGCAAGAAATAGCGCAGCACACCAAGGTCTTTCATGTCAAATTCCTGCATAAGAAGTTGCTTTACCTCTTTGATGCTTTCTTCATTATCACCACCTACAATCAAGTCATCAACATAAATAACCACAATCATAATGACATCATCACCCTTCCTTGCATATAGTGAATGATCTACATCACACATAGAAAACCCAATGGTGGTTAAGTAACCAGCAATCCTTGAATTCCATGCACGAGGAGCTAAGCTAAGCCCATACAAAGCCTTTTTCAACCTGCAAACATATTCTAGATGCTTTAAATCTTCATATCCTTGTGGTTGGTCCATGTATACTTCTTCCTGTAACTCACCATGTAAGAAAGCATTCTTCACATCCATCTCATGCAAAGTCCATCCTTTTGTTGTAGCTAATGCAACAAGTGTTCTAATAGTAGACGTTTTAGCTATAGGGCTGAATGTTTCCTCATAATCAATGCCATAAGTTTGTGCATATCCTTTTGCTACCGAACGTGCTTTATACGTGCTTATCCTACCATCAGCATTGTGCTTTACCTTGTAAACCCACTTGCAGCCTATGGGTTTCTTTCCTTGTGGCAATGGAACCAACTTCCATGTATCGTTTCCAGAAAGTGTAGCCATCTCTTCATCCATAGATTTTTCCCAATCTACATTTCCAATTGCATCTTCAAAACAAGAAGGTTCAACATCTTGTATTACCTTTCTCATGTAGGCACAATGGCGATCCATGTAACTATCATATGTCAAACATTGCATTGAATTTTGTATCCTCTTATATCTTCTTGGTCCTTGGTCACTTCTCCCTCTATCATTTGCATGTGCCTTTCTTACTCTTGGAGTCTTCAAAGAGGGCAATCCAAGTTCCTCATCAAGACTCTTTTCTAAACTGCTTGAATCTCCATCAACGTCTTCAAACCCTGCACATGTTTCATGACCAGTAGAAAGATTTCCTTTACCTTTCTTGGATGTATTTGATGAATTTTTTGGACTGAAATTTCCATGCAATCTTCCACTCCATTGATTTGAGTTGGAACTATTGCTGGTGATGCATCCAATCCACTCAAAGCTTGAGATTCTGCACTTGATTTTTCAGCATTTTCTTTGTCATTTGGTTCAAGATTCAGTCCTTCTTTGGTATCTATAGAAGCTTGAAATTTCATCAAATACCACATCTTTGATCACCTTCACCTGTCATGTGAGTGGGTTATAACATTTATATCCCCTTTGCTCAAGGGAGTATCCAATGAAGACACATTTTTTTGCTTTTGGATCAAGCTTCATCCTCAACTCATCTAGAACATGTACATATGCAATATAGCCAAAAACTTTCATATGTGATAAGTTTGGCTTCTTACCTGTGAACTTCTCTTCAGGTGTAACTTGATGTACAGTAGTAGTTGGAGTTATGTTCATGATGTATATAGTCGTATGCATAGTTTTTGCCCAATAACAATGAGGCATATTCTTCTCAGCCATCAAGGCTCTTGCTATTTCTACAGTATGTCTATTTTTGTGTTTAGCAATGCCATTCTGTTGTGGTGTGTACTTACATGAAAACTGATGTCGAATTCCATGAATTTTTAGAAAATCTCTTAACTCATTTGACATGTATTCACCTCCTCCATCAGATTTTAATGTCTTAATATACTTCCCTGTCTGCTTTTCCACCAAAGCTTTAAAATTCTAAAAGTGAGTGAATACCTCACTCTTCTCTTTCATGAAATAGACCCACACTTTCCGTGTATGGTCATCAATGAAAATAACATAAAACCTGCAACTGCCCATAGATGTGGTCTTTCAAGACCCCAAACATTTGTATGTACTATTTCTAGCACATTCTTACTAATATGCTTGTCATGCGAAAATGATGATCTTGATTGTTTACCAAATTGACATGTTGCACATACCTTTTGCATCTCTGCAACCTTGAAATTTGGTAGTCCATGGAAAATCTCCTTTGACCCCATCAATTTCAGCCTTTGCAAGTTTGCATGTCCAATCCGTTTGTGCCAGATCTCTATATCAGCAATAACTCTTGCACCTTTTGCAAATATGGCTACATTCATTTCAAGAATTTTCACATTTAAGGTGAAAATCCTACCCACTTTGTTTCCTTTGGCAATCAATCTTCCATCCTGTTTGTATTCTTCTACATATAACCCATCAGCATTGAACCTGACTTGTAATCCCTGGTCAACCATTTTTCCAATAGAAACTAGATTCTTTGTTATATTTGGAACATGCATCACATCAACAAGGTGTTTTACCTTCCCATCCTCCATAGACAGTGCTATATTTCTTGTATGCTCGATAGGGTGTGATATGTCATCACCTGTTTCAACATATCCAGGAAGTGGCAATTTCTACAAATTATTAAACCATTCCACATGACTGGTCATGTGATTTGAAGCACCTGAATCAACATACCAGACATTATCATTCGATTTTGAAACACTAGCAGACATCATATTGATCATGTGATATTGAACCATGAACAGCTTCTCAGAATCATTTGCACTTGTGGATGCATAGTTGCTTTGCTGCCTTTTGTTATTTTGATTCTTCAACCTACAATCATGTTCAAAGTGTCCAGGTTTACCACAATTCCAGCATCCTTTATTATCAGTACGTGAATCATTTCTTTGGAAATTTTTGCGTCCTCTTTGGCTCCCCTTGCCTCGAAATTGTCCTCTTCCTCCTGCATTATTTTGTTGTTGAATTTGGACTTGGTTATTGTTTCCTCTTCCACTTCCGAAACCTCTACCTCTGCCTCTTCCTCTACTAGAGTAGAATACCTGCTCAGAAATAGATTTTCCTTGGGAGTTTGAATCCTCACCAAGATTCTTTTCTTCAATAATTAGCATAATACCAGATCAGTAAAATTCGGAATATTTTCCCTGGTCTCTATAGAAGTTATGAACTGCTTATATGCAGCTCTTAAACCACGAAGGCACACTTCCACCTTATCATCATCATCTACATTCATGCCAATAGATGCAAGTGACTCACATACGCTTTTGATTTTCAGAGCGTAGTCACTTATTGACATGCTCTTTTTCTCCAATGTATGCAGCTTGTTCTTGAGTCGCAATTTCTATGCCTTTGTATTGGTCTCGTACAATGTGGTCAAACTATTCCAAGCCTCTTTCGAAGTCTTGGCATCATGTATATGCCTAATCATGCTATCCTCTATGCTAACAGATAGCCAATACATTACCTTTCGTGCTCCTTGGTTCCATTCCTCATATGCTCTTAACTGGTCTGTAGTCTGATTCCTTTCTAGTAACTATGGAGCATTTTTGTTCTCTCCTTCGATGTACTTCCAGTAGCCTTTTCCCATCAGTAAATTCGTCATTCTAAATCTCCAAGCATGGAAGTTGTTCTTGTCCAACTTATCGCTCATAATGTGATGCATTCCATCTGTGTTTGCCATTTTTGCACCAATTCATAACACTACAAGAAGCACTTCTACTTGAACACTATCGCACTATGATGTGACAGCTCGATCTCAGAAAAACATAGTTTTCGTGTATCAAAAGTACATAGAAATGCTTGAAATTTTAGATCTGGAATATGTGAGTGTTGTCAAACACAACACAAGTTATAGTTTCTAAAATCGACCTGGTTTTTCTATGGGCCCCACCTTGCGGGCTCAAAACAAAGGTCGAGATGGCTCTAATTTTCGTAACAAATGGAGGTCGTTTTGTGAATCACATTTTCCCCATGCCTTGCTGCGTACTCTTCATCATCGCCTTCTCCATGAGCTCTCTACAGCCATGCTGACTCTGATACCATGTCATGAGGAAGGATATAAGGAAGAGGGTTCACACACACACACTCTCACGATCAAATAGAAGCACACACTTAGATTGAGGCAAGGAAGAATGATGATCTTCTTCTTCTATTACATAAAAAGAAATGTACAAGAATGACCTTGAAACAAGAATACAGCAAGTGCAATATATAAAGACCAGTACATAAGACCAGTACAGCTGGCTCTGATACCATGTCATGAGGAAGGATATAAGGAAGAGGGTTCACACACACACACTCTCACGATCAAATAGAAGCACACACTTAGATTGAGGCAAGGAAGAATGATGATCTTCTTCTTCTATTACATAAAAAGAAATGTACAAGAATGACCTTGAAACAAGAATACAGCAAGTGCAATATATAAAGACCAGTACATAAGGAAAAACCTAATGTCCGCAAATGAGTGAGTTGGCAAGAAACAAATGTGCCATCACTCTCGGTAGATAAATCTAGTACAGCATAATGAAGTATCCGTGACATATACCAATGTGACCACTATACATGTCAGAGAAACAAAAAATTGATACGTGTCATCTTGGATCATCACATGTTGAGCTTGATATCTCAACAATTGGAAAGATATTAGTGTCTCATTTATGTCTATAAATTTTCATAGCATTTGGTTTAGTAAATTGGTAGAAATCTCAATTTTTCTGTCTCGGTGTCAATCTCTACATGTTCCTGAAATAATTTTAATCACACTAGTCGCTATGACCATTTGAAGTTCATTGTCTCTTCCAAAGATAGTAAGTTTCTTGAGTTAGCGGATGCACAAACCTATCTATTTTGTACCAACTCTTTCTGCTTGATGCTCCAAAGTACATAGTGCATTTTATTGTACTTATCGCATGCCTATAATGTCTATTTGAGTCTCCCTAAGTTCAAGGGCTAGTCTTGTGCCAGTTGGCTGGACCAAACTTCGTCACTTCGCAACTCACCTTTATACCTCCTATCCAAGTTCTTTCAATGGTATCAGATCTAGATCAAGATGGTTGATGGCTTTCCCTCAATGATCAAGAATCTTGATCGACACGACTATGTGGCTTGGAAAATCAAAATGGAGGCCTATTTGCAAGGTAGAAATCTTTATGGAATTGTAGCAGGTGATGAAGCTACGCCTATTCCAAGATCAAAAGGAGTACCTACACAAGAAGAGACAGATAAGCTCACACTTTGGTGTGCAAGGGATGCTCAAGCAAGGTCGTACATACTAAATGCTATCTCTAAATTTCTATTACCACATATTAGAGGATGCAAGACATCTTAAGAGACTTGGGATGCTTTCGAGACTTTCTTTTCTACTAGTACAAAAGAAAGAAAGAATCATCTTTGGAACAAGTTCAACCAAATGAAGAAGACACCTAAAAAACCATCATAGAGTTTGTCACCAAGGTCAAGGAGGTTGCGTATCAGTTACGATCCATTGGAGAGCTGATTGAAGAGGAAGCTATCATGAGGCAAATTCTCAATAGGATTCAAAGTGATAAGCAATGGCGATCTTTCATCATGGCTTACGATCTCATCATGGATGTGCAAACTCCAGATTTCAACATCTTTCTTGGACAACTCTTCAACCAAGAGGCCAAGAATAGCATAAAGGAAGGTTACTCCTATCATGGTAATTCAACTAGTGCTCTATATGCAGATAAGAAGGATAAGAAGCTGAAAGGCAAGAAGAAGGAAGAAGATAAAGAGGAGACTTCCCAAGCCAACTTTGCAAGAAAGAGCTACTAGAAAAGGAAGAAGAAAGGACCAAAGCATGACAAAGACAAAGGTCACAATGTTCAACCTTGTGCCATCTGCGATAAGACCAACCACACCACTCAGAGTTGTTGGTTCAATGGGAAGACCCAGAAAGGAAGTGGAAGCAGTGGATATGGCAGCAATAGAGGTAGAGGTGGACACAACTTCAACAATAACAATAGAGGCTATAATACAAGGGACATCAACAAATATTCACAAGATCAACCACATGAAGACTCATTGCTTCTTATGAATCTAAGCCATAAAGAAGGTAACAAAGATGATTATTTGTTCTACATAGATTCAAGATGTTTGAATCATGTTGCACGCAACATTGCTCTTCTATCTGATTTGGAAATTCCAAAGCATAGACATGAAGTTCAAACAAGGGATGAAACAAAGCACAATGTGGAGATGATTCGTAATGTCAAAGCTTCCAATGGCAGGACAAACATTCGAAGTAAGGTTCTCTATGTACCCACTATCACTAAAAACCTAATAACTATGGGCCAAATAGTTGAAAAACGCTTGCAAGTTAGGTTCACCCAACATGGAGCTTTTGTGGAAGATCCATGTTAAGGATTCAAGAAGATATCCAGAGATGAGAAGCATGGTAGGCTCTTTACTTTTGAATTAGGAGAAACCAGGAACATAGCTCTATGAACTTTTGGGTCTCAAACCTTAAGTGAACTTGAAGTGTGGCATAAGAGACTTGCTCATGTTAATGAAAGAACCTTGAAGGATATATGCAAGGATCAAAGTGTTCTAGGTCTGCCAAACATATCAAAACAACATATGATCAACAAGTTTGATGCATGTTAGATTGGCAAGGCACAAAGACAACCATTCAACCACAAAGGCTACATCCACAATGACTTATTGGACTTAGTACATACACATGTATGGGGACCAAGTCAAGAGCCTTCTTTGGAAGGATCAAGATATTATGTCTCCTTTATTGATGACCATAGTAGATGGACTATTCTATACTTCATCAAAAGTAAGAATGAAGTGTCTGATTGCTTCAAAAAATATTTAGCACATGTGGAGAATCATACACGTAGATCACTCAAGAAGCTCAGATATGATGGAGGGGGAGAATACTTCTCCAAAGAGTTTGATGAGTTCTTGCAGGATAACGATATCAAAAGGGAAGTGCTACCACATACTCTCCTCAATTGAATGGAATTGCAGAGAGCAGAAACAAGACGTTGGTTGGATCAGCCAAAACAATGCTTGAAGAGAAGAATTTGCTACATTATCTATGAGCAGAGGCTATTTCAATTGTTTTGTACTTTGTCAATAGACTACCATCAAAATCTTCAAGGTATGACTCCTTATGAAGCATGGTATGGAAGAAAACCTAGTCTTGGACATTGAAAGGTGTTTGGTTGTTAAGCTTATGTTGATGTACCATCACAAATAAGAGGTAATCTAGATGAAAGGGCAATAAAGGCAGTGTTTATTGGCTATGAATCAACTCAGATGGGTTAGAGGTTCTATAATCCTTCAACCAAGAAATTCACTACAAGTAGAGATATTGTGTTTGAAGAACACAGGTCTTTGTATGATGAAGACAAACAAAAGGTAACTCTACGATATGATCTTGATTCTGATTCTCATCGATTAGGAAGCAAGCATGATACAAAGGTCTAGGATCCAAGAAGTGACACATAATGACCAAGATGAAAGGGAAAAGGATTACAAACTATGGAAGTCAGGAGGCAAAGCAAGGATGCAGGATTGTGAAGAATGCTCCTAGCAAGCACCTAGAAGATCAACAAGAGAGAAGAAACAACCAGAAAGGTATGGATATGATTCCACATTTGTTACTAAGCATTAAATCTACTTGGCAAAAGACTCAATTTCATAGGAACCCTTAACCTATGAAGAGGCAAATGGAAACCCTAATTGGGAAAAGGCCATGAAAGAAGAAATAGATGCATTGAAGGAGATGGACACTTGGGATTTGATTCCAATGTCACCAAATTAAAAGGTAATTGGTTGCAGATGGGTATATAAAGTTAAAATAAATTCAGGTGGATCAATTTGCAGGTACAAGGCAAGATTAGTTGCCAAAGGATGTTCACAAACTCATGGTATAAACTATGACAAAACATTATCACCAATTGCAAAGATGACTACAATCAAAACATTGATAAGTGTAGCTATTGCAAGAAATTGGCAACTCCTCCAACTTGATGTGAAAAATGCATTTCTAAATGGTTGGATAAGTGAAGAGGTATACATGTCACAACCACCATATTTTGAAAACCCTAATCATGCATCTTATGTTTGCGGACTTAAGAAAGCATTGTATGGATTGAAACAAGCTCCTAGAGCTTGGAATTATAGGTTGGTTACACATCTTCAAGATCAAGGGTTCAAAGCTAGCAACGCAAATCCTTCTCTATTCATCAAAAGGGATCACAATGAGGTTATCTATCTATGTGTATATGTAGATGATATTATTGTGACAGATGATGATCTAAGTGGCATTCAAAGGATCAAGAGACACATGCAAGAGGAGTTCAAAATCAGTGACTTAAGTGAGCTCACATATTTCCTAGGTATGCAGGTGATATACACAGATGAAGGAATGTATTTGACTCAGAGAAGATACATTCAAGATCTTCTTCTCAACAAAACCTGCGTGTACACCTTTGGAGATGAATCATAAACTTAGTGTTTATGAAGATGAGAAAATTGAAGACATTAAAGATTATCAAAACTTGGTAGGTAGCTTGATATATGTTACTCATACAAGGGCAGACACCTCATATAGTGTGGGAGTGCTAAGCCAATTCATGCGCTCTCCAAGAAGACCATACATGGATGTAGCTAAGAGAGTACTTAAGTATCTCAAAGGTACAATCAATGAAATTATATTCTATCCTTACTCTTTAGATTTGGATATCAAAATCTATTCAGATGCAGATTGGGCAAGAGCGAAGGATGATAGAAGAAGTACCTCTGGTTACTTAGCATTTGCAGGTTCAAAGCTAGTGTCATGGAGTTCCAAGAAGCAACCTATAGTTGCTTTATTCTCAATTGAAGCAGAATACAAAGGTTTGACCATAGCAACTCAAGAGGCAATATGGTTAAAAGCATTGTATACAGATTTGGGACTTGTAAGTTCCAAACCTCACATATTTGGAGATAATATGAGTTCCATGCATCTAGCAACAAACCCTATTTTCAATGCAAGAACCAAACACACACAGGTGCATTATCACTTCATCATGGAGAAGCTCATGGCAAAGGAGATTGATATTTCTTTTGTTCCAATTGAAAATCAAGTAGCAGATATGATGAGGAATGCACTTGATGGAATAAAGCTTTGTAGATTCAAAGCTATGGCAGGTATTCAACCTATTAGAGAATGAAGACTCAAGCATACTTTAGCTTGAGGGGGAGATATTGGAACATCAAGCTTACACTATGCTTGAGGTGGATTTGATCTACATCAAAACTTATCGCATGGATTATGTCGAAGGAATATATGTTGGAGAGTTCTTTTACTTATGCTCACTTATTGTATTTTTTTAAAGGATTTTTCATGGATCTATTACCATTGTAAAATCCTTGAGCTTTACACATGTAAAATTAGAAAGAGAGAGCCCAAATTCCACGAATTTGTGGTAGTTGAGTTGGAATCAATCACCTAAAAGTCGATCAAACTAGATCTTCACTTTTCCTAGATTGTAGGAAAGTAAATTGATTCCCTCCAAAAACTCTTATTGTCTTCATTTGAATTCAATATCCACTTGTAGAATTTGTGGGTCACTTCTAGAGTCTATATAAAGGCTTTGAATCACTTGTAAAATACATGGAAGCAATATACATACACTTGTGACCATTATTATCTTGCTCCTTCATTTTTTGCATCATCTTCTTCAACAATAGTAAGCTTGCAGAGGGTACTGCTCTCTCTACAAAGGTCCAAATTGTGTGCGAGAAGACTCACTTGAAAGGTATTAATGTCTTCTTTATGGTTCTAAATTTTCATAGCATTTTGTTTCGTAGATTGGGAGAAAACTAGTTTTTCTATTCTGGGGTCAATCTTTGCATATTTATAAAAACAGGATTATTCCTTATACTCTTGTGCACTATATACACTCAACCCTATGTGTGTCACTCCCATAAAATGATTTTTTCTAATTGTAATCACGCTAGTCGCTATGACCATTTGAAGTTCATTGTCTCTTCCAAAGATAGTAAGTTTTTTGAGCTAGTCAATGTGCAAACCTATTTGTTTTGTATCGACTCTTTCTCCTTGATTCTCCAAAGTACCTAGTGCATTTTATTGTACTTATTGCATGACTATAAGGTATATTTTAGTCTCCATAAGGTCAAGGGTTGGTCTTGTGCCGGTTGGCTAGACCAAACTTCGTCACTTTGCAACTCACTTTTTACCTAGTACAAGCTTCTCCAAGTTCTTTCATGAATGCCAAGAACCCATCTCTCTTTAATACAATTTCAATCTCCATTGAACATGGTTAGCTTGTGTCATTATCCTCTATCATCATCTCTAAGAACACACTATTATATATGTTTGAATGATTTCATATTGCATAATTGAATGTCATTCCATGAAAATATTTCTTAAATATTTTTTTAATGAGAAGTTTTAAATTTCTAGGCATTAGAGCATCAATAATAGTCCTTTATAAACATGTTATCATTCTTTTTTCATGTTTTATAAAATTTTATGGCTATTTGGGACCCTTTTAACCACTATATAGTCTTATTTGGGTTCTCATTTTCCCCTAGTAATGGGAACATAAATAAGGATAGAGCTTTAAGGGTTCAAATAGTGCAACAAGTTTTGGAAATTATATGGTATTCAATATATGTGGGCACAAAATTCACATAGAAGTAAATGGTTGTAAACATTAGCATAACTTGGAAAGCTATGAAATAGTCATGCTTAATATATATTTTCTATTTGAGATTATTCATGCTTAATGTATATTTTCATATGTGGTGCACAAAATCCACATCACAAATATTATGCCAAATTTTAAAATTTAGAGATTACATAAACAAAGATAGAGCTCCAGGATTTCAAAAGGTGCATCAAGTTTTGTGATTTTGTAGGTAAAATATATGTGGTGCACAAACTTTGCATAGAAGCTAAATGGTTGAAAACATTATCATAAGTTGGAAAGCTCTCAACTAGTCACGCGTAACATATATTTTCCATTTGAAATTAGTAAAAAATAATAAGATCTTATTATTTCTCTCGATTTCAAATAGAAAATAACAACAATTCATTCATTTTTTTATTTCATGAATGCCGAAAAAAATAGATTCTTGGTCTTTCAAGCATTTCAATAAGAGTGTAGGAAGTAGAAAAATACATTCGCTTGTTTATTTTTATATTAAGACCATACATGGACTTGCTTAGAAAGAACATTATCAATTGTTGTTTTATATAGTTAAAGAATTTTCAATTTGTTACAAGCACATGTGTCCTCTAAGATCATGGAAATTTAGATTCTTTTTCTTTGTGTGGGATCCATTCAATTTTAACCTTGTTATTCTCAAAAATGAACACCCTCTAATGTTTGGGGTTGGTAATTCTCTTTTAGTTTTTTATTCTTTGCCTAGAGAATCTAGGGACTTCTCTATAGACCATTCTTTGGGCAACCCATCAAAATTGATTGCACATCTTTCCTTCCAAATCTTCAACAAGTGGTCTTAAGAAGGAGAAGAAGAGGTGCTCAACATCCTCCGTCTCAATGAATCATCTTTTACACCACAGAGGGGCACCACATATTTTGTTGACTCTAACATTTGTCTAAATCTCCCAATGTGGAATTTAACACAACAAAATTGATTTCTTATGCTATGCAATTGAGTGCCATATATCTTTGAAATTGAGTCCCCACCTAATCCAGAACCAATGCAACACCACCTTTTTTTTTTGAGATTTTGATGAAATTCTAGTTTTCTATTGTCTAGGGATGTCTTCTAAATTATTTCCATTGCTCCATTGGAGGCCCCTTGGAAGCAATTCATTCCAACCTATCAAAAGGCATGCCTCCGAAACATTCCATGCCCAAATCTGGTTTCTCATCATACACTAATCATTAAACTCTAATATGGTTCTAGGTTCAATATCCTCCAGCTTCATCTAGTCTCCTCTCTCTTGGTTCTTAAGGTGTTTCCACTTTTGAAAGTCCAACAAATATATGAATATACTTCAATGAAAAACCATTATATAATATATATATATATATATATATATATATATATATATATATATATATATATATATATATATATATATATATATATATATATGTATGTATGTATGTATGTATGTATGTGTGTGTTTTAAGATTTGGACCTTATATTCTATGGGAATATATATTTTTTACCTAAACACATAAATCTGTCACACAAACAGATGGATACTCATATGCTATATTTAAACAATAGACTTAAGAAAAATGATAATAAACATAATTAGAATGATTATTGTTTTTGACATGCATCCATGAAGATAAACTGAAGCCTCGAATAAGAGAATGGATTTTAAGTCCTATGGACTTGATATATATAGTTTCAACATTATTTGAACTGAGGTAATGCATTTGAAATCTAAGAAAACTATAACCCAACTAAGTTATATAAAGACCATCTATATTCAAAACAAGAAGCCAGAAATATTAATAGACATTCCTATCTTGCATATGATACACGTTTTGGATTGGAGGAATATAAAGTTCCATAAAGAATGGTGAAACATCCATCCTGAAGTACGGATCATGAGTGGAGTATAGGTTTTTCTTTTAAGAAAACCTCTTAATATATCCATCAATTGAAGCTCACACTAATAGTTCAAAGAGATTTTTTTAAATAGAAGTGAGAAAATGGTAAGAGCGTACTCTAAGTCAGTTCCCTATAAACTCGTCCAAGCCCATCTTTAAATTATTTTTTTTTATATAAGAAATATGTCAAATTATAGGATCAAAAAATATATTGCAGTTAATCTAATTTTCCACCTTTTCTCATCTATTTTCATCATTTTTTTATTATATTCCAAGATAATATTATGAACAAAGTCCATGTTAGTTGTACATGGCATGGTTCTATCCACCCACCTAATTTGGGTTTCTCATCACTTGGATCTTAGTTCAATGAATAAAAGTTCTTCTAAATTTATATTAGGACAAAGACGGATTGCTATTTTCAAAGAGTTCACACCTTCATACTTGATAAACATCAAGTTGGTCATAAAGAATTAAAGTACTCAGTCATTTAGCAAAATATGTGTGAGAAGAAAGAGAGGGCACTATTTAATGTTTATGTACAATGTGTTGGAGTTCCTCTACTTCTGAGCTTCCAAACACCAAGGTTCCTAACCTAACAAGGTTATATATAAAGACATTTAGGTGAAAAAATAGTTAAGAGAGACAACATATTTACCAAAAACGAGAAGGATGTATTAGCACCCAAACAAAATGCATAAAATCAATGATGGTCACTCACAAAAATTATCAATCCAAAAGTACGCTTTTGATAATCACGTACTCCCCATGTACGTATGGTTCAAGTCCATTGCTTAATGTTTGTAGCATGCTAAGGTTTATAGCTTCAAATCTCACTGATGAATATCACCATTCACAAGTAATTGTGACTATTTTTCCCTCACTAACTATTTTATCGTACATAGAATTCCTTAGTTTATGATAGAGACAGATACAAGGCAAAGAGAAGGATGGACAAGGACTAAAGAGGAAAAGGTGGGAAGAAACAAGAAAGAAAAGAGGGAAACAAGGATAGATATTTGTAGTGAAAGGAATGAAGATGTTGTATAATTAATTGCGGGCTACCCTTTGCACATGCTTGAAACCTTGGTATTCACCATTCGGTTATTTCTTGGCTTATTTAGTTGTACGAACTCCCAAATGAATGGTTGCAATCCTCGGGCTTGATTTATCAAAAATGTTATTTGAGCTACAAGACTTGAAAGTAAGGACTTTTGTAGATATTCTATGAATTTCTAAAGAGAGACCTTTAAAAGATCCTTTCGAACAAGATAAATTAAACTAAGTTTGTCTAAGACAAACATCCAATTGAAAATATAATTAAGCGAATCAATCTCTTGGTTCAAAGATATGCACTAGATTTTCATTCTAGTCTCAAGAGTTTGTGAAAAGGATCAACTTAGTAATCAAGATAGTTGAAGCATCATTGTCTTTTAGTTAAGTGAAACATCATCAACAATGATAAACTTAGGCTCCAGACCCCAATGTGTGAATTTTGGTGGTTTGATGATGAGTTAACTTAACTCAAAGAAACTTTTGAGAAACCAATTCATTTCTCATGAAGTTAAACTTGAATATATCTACAAAGATTTAAAGACATTAATAAGTTAAGTATCTTAGAAGTTTTAATCAGTTACACAAAGTATCAACACTTCTTAGAATCTTGGATTTGACTTTGATACAATATTCGAGTCATTTCTACAAAGATTAAGTTTAGCCAATTGGAATAAGTAATTGGATTAAACATCATATCTAGATGTTCTATGCAAAAAAACCTATTCAATTCTAGAATATGTTTTCTAAGGCTAATCATTCATCTATTGATTTTTGCTTCGAGCCAATGCTCATAGCAAACTACAATGGATGAAGAAGGATTCCAATCATTTGTAAATGAGTTTAAGCAAACTCTTGAAGAGAAGACAATTACAATGTTCCTAGATTTTACAAATCCAAAGAAGTCTTAATTCAAACATATGCACTAGATTTGCATTTAGTATCAAGAGATTTTGAAAGGGATTAACTTAGTAATCAAGACAATTGAAGCATCATTGTTTTTTAGTAAACCCAAACATCATCAACAATGATAACCTCAAGCTTGAGACATTGATGCTTGAAGTTTGGTGGTTTGATGATGTTCAAAAATAACTCAAAAAAACTTTCAAGAACCCAATCTCTTTCTTATAAAGATAGACTTGAACGAATCTACAAAGATTTAAAGCTCATGAAGTTTGACATTACTAAGTTATCTTAGAAGTTTGAATCAATTTCGTAGTATTAGTACTACTCAAAACCTTGGATTCTACTTCAATAGAGTTGTCAAGTTTAGCCAGTTGGAATAAACATCATAGATAGATGTTCTATGTAGAACCTATTCAATTTTAGAAGATTCCCTCTAAGATGAATCATTCATCTAAAGAGTTTTGCTTCAAGCTATTGCTCATAGCAAACTACAATGGATGAAGAAGGATTCCAATGGTCTGTAAAAGAGTTTGAGCAAACTCTTGAAGAGCAGACAATTAAGAATTGTTCTTAGATTTGAGAAATACAAAGAAGTCAAGTCTTGATTCAAAGATATATGCACTAGATTTGCACTCTAGTCTCAAGAGACTCTCAAAGGTATTACCTTAGTTATCAAGATAGTTGAAGCATCATTGTTTTTTAGTAGAGTGAAACATCATCAACAATGATAAATTCAAGCTCAAGTCAATGATGCTTGAAGCTTGATGGTTTGTTGATGGTTTAACTTAACTCAAGGAAACTTTTGAGGAACCACTTTATTTCTCATGAAGATAAATATGAACGGACCTACAAAGATTTAGAGCTCATAGAGTTTGACATTAATAAGTTATGTAAGATGTTTGAACTGATTACACAAAGTATCAACACTTCTCAAAAGCTTAAATTCGACTTCAATAGTGTTCAAGTCATTTCTATAAAGATCAAGTACACCCAATTGGAATAGGGAAATGGATTAAACATCATAGATAGATGTTCTATGCACAACCTGTTCAATTTTAGAAGATGCCTTCTAAGATGAATCATTCATGTATTGAGTTTTGCTTCAACTTAGTGCTCATAGCAAACGACAATGGATGAGGAAGGATAGATGAAGCAGCATTCCAATGGTCTATAAAAGAGTTTAAGCAAACTCTTGAAGAGAAGATAGTTCAAAATGGTTCTTAGATTTGACAACTCCAAAGATATCAGGTCTCTAAAAAAGTGTCCAACATTTGGACATTTATACGATAATTCATTCTTTATTTGCTTTGGTCAAATTGAATATTGCTTGTGCCCAAGATATAAATGAAACACTTCTTTCCTACATTCTACCCACTCAAAAGCCAAGTTGGACTTCTTCACAAAAAGAAGATCCCTCAAGCTCTTTGAGGTTCCAAGTAAACTATTGCTCATAGCAAACGACAATGGATGAGGAAGGATAGATGAAGAAGCATTCCAATGGTCTGTAAAAGAGTTTGAGCAAACTCTTGAAGAGAAGATAGTTCAAAATGGTTCTTAGATTTGACAACTCCAAAGATATCAGGTCTCTAAAAAAGTGTCCAACATTTGGACATTTATACAATAATTCATTCTTTATTTGCTTTGGTCAAATTGAATATTGGTTGTGCCCAAGATATAAATGAAACACTTCTTTCCTACATTCTACCCACTCAAAAGCCAAGTTGGACTTCTTCACAAAAAGCAGATCCCTCAAGCTCTTTGAGGTTCCAAGTAAACTATAAAGCATAACTTCCAGAATTTCGCAAAGGCTTTCATATATAATATGCATAAATGTTTTTCTTTTCATGTCAATGTTTCAAATGCTTACTTGAGAAGCCTACAACTGATCTCAATAAAAACTTAACAATTTAGACTGTCGTAGAATTTAGCATGGTTATCATTTTGCCCTATTAAAAAAGCTTAAATAAAATTATTTTTCCTTTTCTTTCCCTTATCCTGTTTTCTTTAAGTCTTCACCACTCTTTGAGTTACTGGAATCTGCAAGAAACGTCCTCCTCCCAAAAGGTCTACATAATGGATACCATACCAATCATAAATGTTAACATCGATGAGAAAGTAGCTCTGATTTTGTACATCCGAAATGAAACGAGATACACATCATAACACATCTGCTTTAGATAAACATTAATACCTTAACATTAGCAAGATGAACAAAAATGTGTATGAGGCTTGAACATATAGCATAGCGTCAAGAGTAGAAACTTTGTCGGTGCAAGAAACTAGCTTCAAATGTACTTCAAATAGTTTTGGTTCAAAATTAAAACCTCTTAAATCTCTTATTTTATTAAGAAACTCAATCTCTGCAATCTTGATTCAAAAGGAAAATAGAAATGAGCATCTTACTCTTTTCTCTTTTCTCCAGCCAACCAGTCCCTTTCCTGTCATGGATTTTGATTATAATGGAAGTCTTGTAAACAAACTCCCCCCTATTGATGATTAGAAGCCACACCTAGCACAATTCTAATCTTGGCACATATTTGTAGCAAAAAATATTAGCATCATATTGGAATAAAAAGCACAAGAGGAGACCAAACTGAATCACAAAAGGAGACACTACTACTAAATAGGAAGCTTTCACAGGACTCCTAGTATGGCAGACAAGAGTGATTATGTTAGCAGTATCCAATAAATTGCTGACCAGTTGTCACAGCAGCCTAGACATTGATACGGCATTCCATGACCAGTGCATTGCATTTTGACTACATGCATGTTATTATGTTAGAGATACTATTTGCTACACCCAAAACTAGTGATACTATTTCAAGCTGAACAAACCATTCATGAAATTTCCATTCAAAATTGTTCGCCGATGTTTTCCATTTCCACCCAATCATGTTACATAGAATTTAATTCCTCTTAATATCTCTTTTGTTGGTTATTTTACAGAAATCTAGGGAACACCATCTAAACGCGATCTCTGTAGATGGCATTGAACAGAGAAAGAACAAACATATTATACCAAAGCGCTGCGATGGTATGAATGAATTGTGAGTGATATTCCAAGATTATCTTGATCTTCAGTTGGACAGGTCCAAAAACAGTGAATACAGGTCACAAGTATCATGATGTCACCTCCAGAAGTACCCCATGGTCCAAATGCTTCCTCACAACTTTAGGAAGCCCGTGGAAGTACAGCTGCCAGTATCACAAGCCCACCATATAAAATCAACAGTAATCCAATACTGTTGACAAACATGGCTTCCAAGCTGAACTTTCCAATCACTCCATTGACAGTTAAGAAGGTTAATTTCTCAAGGAAGCCTGTCTCTGCAGTTATCAAGGCCATGCAGTAAATAATTAACCCAATGAATGCATGCCAGGGTAGGACAGCAGCCCTCGTCTTTCCAGATGCACCAGGGTACCAATAAATGGCATATGAGAAAATCCACTACAGGCAAGCAACATATAAAATCTTCTTGTTAGCTACCTTGACATATAAACACTAGCACCTAACACACCCATCTGATAATGGAGAGAAAGTGTGAAACACATGAATGAAAATGGATAGTTTGCAGTTAAAGAGGACTTAACTAGATAAAATGGGTACTAATTACTGCAGACCACTATTCATTGCGTATGAATTTGTAAGATAGGAAAAGGGTCAACGCAATCCTCCAGGTTTTCATGAATTGGAAGGCACAAGGGAAAGGAAGGTAAGAAACAATTATTCTTAATTTCAGGAGAAAATACCATCTTCTATCGTTACCACTATGCACATTTGAAGATAGAGACAAAACCTAAAAGGCAAGGTAAGAAGACATCCACCATGGAATATTACCTGCATGCACTACAAATACACATCTCTGTTTCAGATTTGTAAACTGTAACTATACCTGAAGTCCAAACAGAGAAACTGTTACAATTCCCAGCCATGAATGCAAACTGTAAAAGTTGTCTATTCCTTTGGCATTGTGAAACAGCAATGCAGCCCATATCCCAAAAACAGCCATCCAGAAACCCACTGCTTGGATTGTAAGATGAATCGCCTTTTTGTAGCTCTTTGTACCACTTACACCACGAAATACTAAGATTGCTGAGACATACAAGTTCATCATCGACAGGGGTTCTCCCCAAGCACAAACAGCATTCGAGAACCCAAAATTGGAAGTAGCTTACCTTCACTCACCAGTATGATATAACCAACTACCATCAACACAGGGTGAACCTGTAGGCAACACACAGAATTTGTACATGCAAAACAAAACAGTAGAAAGTTTCATAAACCTGAAACTCAACCCCATTCTTGACACAATAATGTGTAATGATGCATAGCATGATACCGTGTGTATTTATGATTAAATATGTAATTATGATTTACAATTGTAGTCCACAGTATGACAAAGCACATTAAATGTCTCCCATTCTCAGAAGGATGGACACATTAATCATGTACGACATTAAGCACATGCATTACTTTTGATCATGGTTCAAAGTAGAGGTACTATGAAACATTTTCTACTCATTCAAGGATACTATACACCTTTCAATCCTTCCAGCCAAAACACAAAATAAAAACATGACATTTGTTCTGTTGAAGAGCCTGTGTGCACATAATAGTGGGTGGGTGGGTGTGCGTGCGTGTGTGTGTGTGTGTGTGTGTGTGTGTGTGTGTGTGTGTGTGTGTGTGTGTGTGTGTGTGTGTGTGTGTGTGTGTGTGTGTGTGTGTGTGTGTGTGTGTGTGTGTGTGTGTGGGGGGGGGGGGGGGGGGGGGGGGGGGGGGGGGGGGGGGGGGGGGGGGGTGGGTGGGTGTGGGTGGGGGTTTTTTTTTTCTCTCTCTCTCTCTCTCTTTTTTTTTTTTTTTTTTTTTTTTTTTTGGGTTTGTGGGGGGGGGGGGGGGGGGGGGGGGGGGAGGGATTCAAACAGACACAAATATACATAAATGCATTATGCATATACACATGTACACATACATATGCTACTGCATGCACATACACATGCATATAAACATACCTTGTGTGTTTTATTTTCTGATTTTCATTGGACTAAGCGATTCATTCTTTTTGGAGATCCTAGGCCCTGTCATTTGAATTTCATTGAATTCCTGTGTTTCATCTTGCATTAAAAAATTCTTCTATTGTTTTATATTTGAAATTATTATTGTTATTAGCAATGTTAGTTTTTCAACAAAAATGCTTTAGATTAGATAAAACAAGAGTACTTTTTTTTTTGGGAGGGGGAGGGGGGATGCAAGGGAGGCTCAAGAGCTTTGCTTTTCTTTGGATAATCAAGATTTTCTATTGCTAAACAGAAGGTGATTCTTGTGATTTCTAATTTTTTTACTTAGGTAATCTAGGTTCTTCTCAATAGGCCGCTCCCTAAGAGAATTGCCAAAGTCCAAAGTGCACATTTCTTTTCAAATTCGAAAGTGGGCCTCTCCTCTAATCACATTTCAGAGGGTGGCCGAGCATGCTTTGGCTGAAATAAACTCCTGTTAGCAAATTTGCGACCTTCCACAAGGAGGTGCATAATATTAGAAAAAGATGAGTCAACAGGTGGTCAAAGACTCAAAGTCCGTCAAAATGCTCAAAAATTGCAGCATTTTTTCATGCATATTTGGAGAGCTATCCAACCATAAATAAGACTTAGGTATTTGATGGCAGATGATAGCTCAAAAGACAAACACTAATTCTGGTCAAAAAGTCAAAACAGCTTCTAAAAGTCAAATCTCACTTGACACATGGTGACATTTGGTAGCTTTGATCCAAGGGTCGATATTATAAGTCAAAATCTGTTTTATAAAGCTTTTTAGTCATTTTTGCATGAAATTTTCAATGGGTAGCTTTAACCTAGTTAAAGACCACCTCATACGGTCATATGTACACATGTAGCATAGCTTCTAGAACTCTTCTCAAGCTTGGAGATCTTAAAGCATTATTGTAAGTTCTTTCATAGTCATTAGTTCTATTTTTGTGGACACTTTTAGCCCTTTGGCATCTCGTGAATACTATCTCTATTTGTCTCTCTTTCTCTCTCTATACTCTCTTTATATTAATTGTGGTGCTTTAAAGTCCAACAATTGGTATCAAAGCAGGTTGCGAGGGTGTGTAAGAGCGTAACTTGAGCATATTTGCTTAAAATAAACATATAATAGCGATGAGGCATCCAATATGGTAGCACTTGACAGTTTCAATGGAGAGAATTTCCACACTTGGCAAACACGTCTTCAATATTATCTCATGAATACCGATCTATGAATGAAATTGAAGGAGAGAGAATTTCCACACTTGGCAAACACGTCTTCAATATTATCTCATGAATATTGATCTATGGGTTGAAAATGAAGCAAAGGAGTGGTTAGAACAAGAAGGAATTGGCTGCTTTACAACAACTGCTAAAGAACTTTTTGGGACACAAGCTCAACAAGCTCAAAGTGGTGGAGCACGGAGTACACAAGCAAGAGGGGTTACTAGTGGAAACAATGTCAGAATAGCACAAAACCATAATTTCCAGCAAACCTATTTTTGGGTACTTAGCCAATTTTTTAGTACAAAAAGTAAAAAATTATTATTAACTTGTCAAATAGATCTTGAAGAGAGCTTTCATTTGATATATAACATTTAGTCATCAGAGGTCCAAATCAAGAGAAAATCCTAACCCTAGTTTCTGTCCAAAAAGTGTTTTTAGCTCATTTTTGTTCCTCTCAGTTAGCAAGTCAAAGAAAGCACCATGTCACTATCATCTGATAGTCAAACATAAGTGATCACAGCAGTTAAAGTTGTCAAAAGAATTTAATGATCAAAATCTCTATCGCTAAATCTAGGTTTTTCGCCTAATTTGGCAGAACTTTTTTACTATCACATGCTTTTTCAAAAAACATACGTGGGATCAGCCAATTGCTATATAATGAGGGGCTTGGTCACTTCTTGGAGCATCAATCAACACACAAACTCATTGTTGGTCATGAGATCAGCTGAAGGTCTTCTACTCTTGGAGGAGTTTGGTGCAGCTGTGGAGAAGTTAGTGTCAGCGGACCATCAGCATCATTGCTGATTTACTTTGAGTGGCAAGGCTATTTCTGTTTCTCACTTGCTAGGTTGCTAGTTTCTGTTTTTGGGTTTCTGAAACCCTAATTTCAAACTTAGGGTTTGCTGTAAAACAGTTCTAAACTATTCATATTCTCTACATTCTCACATACATACACTCTTCATACCTCTTAGGCACTTTAAACACAAATTCTTGTATCTAGTTCCCTATTTCTACCTAGATTCAGATTTTGTATTGACTACACACATTGTAATTTGACATTCATATATAAGATAATGTAGGTAAGCATTCTAGCTTACCATACACTTTGAAATCTTGCTTATTCTCTCACTCATCATGCTTTGAGTATTAAGGTGTGTATGCTAAGGTTCATGTGTCGGAAGATCTTGTAAACCTGTGATTAATATTCTTGAGGCCCACCACCCCACTTCCAACGGTTACAGCTTCTACAACTCCAGAAGGGGTTATAGTACAAGGACCGAATGCAAATGTTATAGTCAAAAACAAGAAAGCTTTGTCCATTATGAGTCTAGGAAATGAATACATTCATCATCTTGCAAGTATTAAAAGTGCAAGAGAAGCATGGATAAAACTGGAAGGGGATATTTGGAACTAGGAGTCCATAGTCTCTTACTTCTCTACTTATCTCTTTCTTTCAATTGGAAATGTCCAACTCAACATTAGACTTCAGTGGAAGAGCATATAAACAAATTCAAGAGCTACTTAGCTCAAATAGCAGGGACGAACCATCCTAAAACTGGGAGATTGCAATTGCAACACTTCTCAAAAATCTTCCATCTTCCTATAATAAAATTGCTACTATTCTCCAAAACAAGACAAATCCGAATCTTGACAAGGTAATAGCAACAATTCAAAAGGAGAAGAAAAGATTAAAGTCAAAGAATAGAAATAGCATGTCATATGTGGCTAAAGCAAAGAAATTCAAAAAGTGTAAACATTCTGGAAGATCAAAGTCTAGAAGAACTTTCACAGGATGAAGTTGGTGGAGTGGTTGAAGAAACCACCTCCAAAGATTATGCATGTTAAGCCAAGTTATCTTCTGTATGTGTGCATGTGTGTGTTTGACATAGGTGTAAATAGAAGCATATGAGCTTAGCTTGAAAGGCCTTGCTAACCTTGAGGGTTGAGTAAATTTGTTTAAGTTACATTCTATCTGTGATTGGCATACTTATAATGTATGTATTGGCATCCCATATTTGTCTCTATCCTTCCAAGTAGCACGTGGTTGAAAAGAGTTAGGGATGAGTGAGTTCTCTTTGTGATGTGTGTTGGGAGAGGACTCATCATGACAAGGTCCTTGTGCGTGTTGCTGGACACTTGCATGACACCACATGGTAATTAAGTTTAAAGTATACAAGTACCTACATCAACAAAATTCAGCCTACAAATATACCTATCTTGACATATACCCCTTGTGTCAGGTTAAGAGGGGATTGTTGGAAAATGATCAACTTTCCAAGAGGAGGTGCATAATATCAAAAAACAAGGTGTTGGAAAACAATGTCAGAATTGCAGAGTTCGCTCTAAAATTTCCAAAATTCCAGCAACCTTAATTTTAGGACTCAGTCAAATTTTGGCCAAAGATGGTCAAAAACTATTATTGGCTCATGGGAAAGTACTCTCAAAGAGCTTTCTAATGGTATATAACATTGGACCATCTCGCATCAAAAAGTCAACCAAAAATCAAACCTAGATTCTACTTTTTATATGCTTTTTCCCTCATATTTAATCAATGGCTGAGATTTAAACGCCAAAATGCACATCAATCCATGGCTATAATTAATTCCTACCAAAAGCAAGCCAAAAGAAACTCAACAAATTGTACAAAACTCCCAAAAAAACATATTTCTTGATTTTCCGCCATGATCCACATCGCAATTTCCAAAAAGCCTTTTTTGGAGCTTTTTCGTGGGGGGTTGTCAAAGCTATAAAATGTTGGGAGTGTGGTAGGCCCAAACAATAATCATAGGTTAACCCAAGATCTTACAACACTTTACCTTAGAACATTACATACCTTGACTTCATCAAGAGAGATAAATGACAATATAAATGTTCGGGATAAAGGCACCAAGGACTCTTCTTTTGTATATTTTGACACTTCCATCTGAAAGCTTTCTCTGAGAGCTTTCTGTACATATTTTTGTTATGTTTTTTCGACCCCAAATTGGAAAGTTATAAGCATTTACATTATTTTTATGAATTTTGGTCATTGGCCATGTGTGAACATGCCCAAATGACCTATAAGTCACTTATCAACAAGAGTTGGTCCCAAAACTCTCATAACTTGATTGGAACTTCCTCAACTTCAGCTTCTCCATCTTTTTCTCCAATTTTTTGCGTAGTTCTCTCTACTTTCCCTCTCCTCGTGCAACAGCCCACTCCCTTGGTGTTTGGAGGGACCGAGCATATCACCACGTAGCTCTCCACGGCCTCTTTCAACGGGTATCAAAGCTTTGAGTTATTCCATCTCGACAAAGTTGCTCCAAATGCTTTTCTACTTCAAGCTATGCTAAGCTGAATGCATTTGTTTGCATTTGGGCCAAGGTGGTAAGGTTCGGTACGTATTCGGTTCGAGGGAAGAACCTTACCTCGGAGGTAAGGTTCGTCCATATATATATATATATATAGATAGATAGATAGATAGATAGATAGATAGATAGATAGATAGATAGATAGATAGATAGATAGATAGATACATAGATACATACATACATACATACATACATACATACATACATACATACATACATATATACATCCATACATGCATGCATGCATGCATACATACATACATACATACATACGCACACACAGATACATACACACATACATACATACATACATATTACATACATACATACATATTACATACATACATCCATACACACATACATATTACATATATACACACATACATACATACATGTTACATAAATACATACATACATACATATTACTTAAATACATACATTACATGCATAAATACACACACACATCCATGCATACATACATACACACACACATACATACATACATAAAGAGAGGTGTGTGTATCATGGAAGAACTTAGAGCTCTTGAATCTCAATGGTTGCCTTTACCCTTCCAAGTTAGAGCTCCCTACTCTATGGAAAAGCCTCTCACGAATGCAAGAATACAAACGCAAGAATACAAACGAATGCAAGAAAGTAAGCTGCCAAGCTGCCAAAATGGACAAGAGCAGGCTATGAGCTGCACTTTGAATGGTTAATAGGCTGATATTATGCTCATAAAACACAAGACTAAGTGGCTCTTTCAGTCCCAAAAAAAATCTGAAAAACGAACCTTAAAAAATTTTAGGCAACGAACCTTAAAACGAACCTTAGGTTCGCAAACCGAATCAACCTTGATTTGGGCACCTTTCATCGTGAAAAAACCTTCATTTTTTCACGATAAAATTGTTGTTTTTGGATGATTACTTTAGCCCATAGCAAAGTCGAAGCAAATTTCGGGTTTTTCAAAGAGTTTCATGGCAAAGAACCTGTTCTATTGTGCTTCTTGTGTTCCCACAAGTCGTTTTCAACAACCGCATTGCTGGTTTTTCATTTATAGGTCCGTTTGTTGCAAAAATTCTCTCTCATTTCAGGTCGGAGTACATGTATAAGGACTGTGAAAGTACATACTTGCTGGAAACTTATTACAAAGGTCATTTCTGTGGTTTTATAGGTCATATTGCTGCAAAAATTGGGGCTTTTGTGAAAACAAACACCCATTGACTTTGTTTTGCATCTATGTAAGCCTTTTGTGGTTGAAAAACAATAAATTTGTTGTTTTTTATGCAATTACAGCTTGCTGGATTTTTCTGAAATTTTCTACAAAAAAATTCAAAAATTGGTGTTTTCAAGTTTTGAACATTTTTTGGGCTTAATTTCTCAGCTATAGTCTCGTCGGGTGATTGCACACAAAACATCCGATGAATTTTATCGTTTTTGGTGAAATTTTAAAGCTCTCGATATGCAAACATGGCTTCTACTTCTTCTGATGTCAAAAACTTGTTTGGGATCAAGGGATTTGTGGGTAGTCGCTTTGATTTGTGGAAAGAGAGAGAATGCTCAATATCCTCTTTCTCAAAGATTGCGAAGGGGCTCTTGAGAAAGTCGAGCTTAAAAATATGACAAATGCAACATGGACGAACCTAAACAAGCAAGGCCATTACTTATATCAAGACGGTTGTATCAGATGAAATCTTAGTGGATCTGAAGGGCCTTACAAGTACTTTTGAGATATGGGAGAAGCTCAAGGCCACCTATGAAAATACCAACATGCAAATCAAGTGCATCTTATGTGTAAGCTAATGTGTATGCAGCTTGATGAATCAAAAAGTGCAACTCGGCACTTAGCTTATCTGCTTTTACACGTACTCTCGCAATTGCAGGACTCTGGATTACCTACATTTGATGACAAGCTTAAGGCCGTCTTCTTGTTGATTACCTTACCTGAGTCATGGGAAACATTGGTTGTTTCACTTTCGAATAATCCCGATCTTACCTTTGATGGTGTAAGGGTTCTATTCTAAATGAGGAAATCAAAAGGAAAGCCAGTGGCGACGGCACTGGTTCAACCAATGTGGCTAGAGGAGGAACAAAAAAGAAAAGTGGAAATGCACAAAGGAACCGAAGTAAAAGCATAAAAATGACTTATTACGGATGTGGTAGGAAAGGTCATAAGAAGCCTGATTGCAGATACTACAAACCTGAACTAGAAAGAAAGAAGAATATAGATGACAAAAAGAAAAAGGACATCAAGGATGAAGCACATGATAGCTCAAAGGACAAGGACAAAGAGAAGGCCAATGTGGCCTCTCGTATAATCATTGAGAAGTTATCAATAAAGAAAATATTCTTTGTGCTACTATGGATGCAGATCATGCCAAAGCTAATGATGCTTCTGTTAATATTCATGCACAAGATATACAAATCACAAAGACGGATCTGATTGATGCTTTGCTTACTGTGAATGATGCTTTGTCACAAACTTGGATTCTGGATTCATGTACATTCCATGTTACTCCTATTAATGAGTGTTTTACTACCTTTCATGCAGGCAGCCATGGACATGTATATCTTGGAAACAGTCATGCTTGTTTTATTGAAGGTACTGGCAGAATGCATCCCATTGTGGATGGCACTAATGGGCCTTCGCTGCATTTGAGAAATTTCATGCATTTGTGACCACCCAAACACGTAGAAAGCTAAAATGCTTACGTACAGATAATGGGGGTGAGTTTACAAGAGCTGAATTCAATAGATTTTGTGAAAATCTTGGTATTAAGAGGGAGCTAACAGTCCCATACAGCCCCTCTTCTAATGATGTGGCTGAAAGGTATAACAAGACTTTATGTGAGAGGGTGAGATGCATGTTGTCCACAGCTAATCTCCCTCATGGACTTTGGGAAGAGGTTTTGAAAACTGCAGTTCATGTTTGCAATTGATCCCCGCACACATCCTTAAAACGTGGCATTCCGGAAGAGGTTTGGCCTCACAAGCCAGTTTCATATGACCACCTATGCATCTTTGGTTGTGATGCTTTTGTGCATATAAGGTCTAAGTTGAGAAGCAAGTTAGATGCAAAGTCATTGAAAGGAATCTTCATGTATTATGGAGATGAAGGTGAAATGGGCTACAGGGTTCGGCTACCTCAACTCAAGAAGGTAATACGCAGCAAGGATGTTTTATTTAATGAGGCAAGGCTGCTCAAATATTAATGTGCCTCTAAAAGTGACCATAAAAAGGTCAAATTTCAGAATGTACAGCCACCTGTTAAATCTGATTTGAACCCTCGGATGCACCACATATGGCTTGAAATGACAATGAGCCAGTGGTTATCGAGCCAGATGACAATGGTTATCGAGCCAGATGATGTTGAACAGCAGAATGAGGCTCTTGAAGGGCATATGCATAATGCAGCCACGTATTCATGCTGAAAACATGGCTGGAAATGATGTAAAGCAGCCCATTAACAATGAGGAAGTTGATGTACCTCTTGATGTAGATCCATTGCCAGAGAATGTGGATCATTGGGTAAGAAAATTTACACATCCTAGGAGGCCTGTGATCAGCTATGACCCCTCTATACATTACATTGTGATCAGCTATGACTCCTCTATACATTACATTATGTTATCAGATGATGGTGAGCCTCTCACTTATAAAGAGGCAAAGCTATGTGAGCACAAGAAGAAGTGGGAGTTAGCCATGGAGGAGAGATAAGGCCTTGCATGCAAATGATACTAGGCACTTGGTTGAGTTGCCCAAAGGTAGGACAGCCATTCCCAACAAGTGGGTATACAAAATCAAAACTGTTGATGGCAAACCCAAGTATAAGGCAAGGCTGCTTGCTAAGGGATATGCCCAAAACGAGCCCATTGATTTCCAAGAAGTGTTCTCTCCAGTGGTTAAAATGACCACATTACTTGTGTTATTTGCTCTCACGGCTGCCTTGGATTTGGAGTTATTCCCAATGGATGTTAAAACAGCCTTTTTGCATGGTGATTTAGATGAAGAGCTATACATGAAACAGCCGATATGCCATTCTTGCAAAAGAGCATCTGGTATGCAAGCCCAAGCCCCTAGACAATGGTATAAGACGTTTGATGCATTTATACTCAACCATGGGTTCAAAAGAAGCCATGCAGACCACTGTTTGTACACTAAAAAGGATGAAGATGGCAGCCCAATCATTCTCGTGCTGTATGGAGATGATATGCTGCTGGCTGGGAAGGAAAAGAGCACTCTGAATGCTCTAAAACAGCAGCTGAACTCTGCATTCTCAATGAAAAACCTTGGGGAAGCTGAGCATATTCTTGGTATGCAAATAAAAAGGGATAGGCAGCAGCATACTTTGCATTTATCCCAAGAAAAGTACATTGAAAAGGTGCTGGACAGATTTAATGTGGCTGGTGCTAAACCTCTTGGAGTGCCATTGAGGCCACATGTTAAGCTTTCCAAGGATAACTGCCCCAAAGATGATAATCCAGCCAACTAGATGAAGAGTGATCCATATGCATCAGCTTGTGGTTTACTTATGTATGCTATGGTTGCCACTCGTCCAAACATTGCTCATGCCGTGGGAGTTGTTAGCAAGTTCATGGCTAATCCTGGCAAAGCTCATTGGGAGGCAGTCCAATCTATCTTGAGATATTTGAAAGGGACCAAGGGTAAATCCCTATGTTATGGAAAGGGTTCATTTGAGTTGAAAGGATTCTGTGATTCAGACATGGCAGGTGATGTGGACACTCGCAAGTCCACAAGTGGCTATGTATACACCCTTGCAAATGGAGCTATTGCATGGTGCTCTATTCTTCAAAGGATGTCTGCACTATCGACTACAGAGGCTGAATATATTTCAGCCACATAGGCTTCCAAAGAAGCCATTTGGTTAGCCCGCTTGTGCAGTGACTTTGGGATGCCTGAAAAGGCACCTGTTCTTGGATGTGATCTCCAGAGTGCCATATGTTTGGCAAAGAATGCCATGTTCCATGCTCCCACAAAGCATATTGATGTGAGATATCACTTCATCAGAGAGGTGTTAAAGGATGGCCTGAGCACTTTGATCAAGGTCAATACTTCACAGAATCCTACAGATGCTCTCATGAAGTGTCTACCCAAGGCACAACATCAACTATGTACACGAATGGTGGGAGTTAATTAGCTTAAAGGAGCCTCCTTGTGCCTTTAAGTGGGAGGTTGCTTGGGATAAAGGCCCCAAGGATTCTCCTTTTGTATATGTTGACCCTTTCACATTCTCTCCAAGAGCTTTCTAGACATTTTTGTTATATTTTTTGGGCCCCAAATGGGGGAGTTATAGGCATTTACATTATTTTTATGACTTTTGGTCATTGGCCATGTGTGAACATGCTAAAATGACCTAAAAGTCACTTATCAATAAGACTTGGTCCCAAAACTCTCATAACTTGATTGGGACTTCTTCAACATCAGCTTCTCCATCTTCTTCTCCAATTTTTTGCATAGGTTTCTCTCTCTACTTTCTCTCTCCTCATGTGGAGGTCCACTCCCTTGGTGTTTGGAGCAACCGAGCACACCACTCTTCCATGTGAGAGCTCTCTCCAAGAGCTTTCTAGACATATTTTTGTTATATTTTTGAGCCCCAAATTGGGGAGTTATAGGCATTTACATTATTTTTATGAGTTTTGGTCATTGGTCATGTGTGAACATGCCCAAATGACCTAAAACTCACTTATCAAAAAGACTTGGTCCCAAAACTCTAATAACTTGATTGGGATGTCTTCAACTTCAGCTTCTCCATCTTCTTCTCCAATTTTTTGTGTAGGTATCTCTCTCCACTTTCTCTCTCCTCAAAGAGGCCCACTCCCTTGATGTTTGGAGCAATCGAGCACACACCACCACATAGCTGTCCACTCCATCTTTCACTAAAGAGCTGAGAAGACAATTATAAAAGTGCAGAAGCTTTATGCCACTACACACACTAAATAAATGCTAATTGTCAATATACAATGTGTGTATGATAGAAAAATCGAAATATAGACTAAGGGTACTAGATTAAAAAATGTAGTGTGTAAGTGTTTAAGAGGTTTTGTATGTGTGAATATATGCAAAAAGAAGGATAACAACTGTTCAAAACAGTCAACACAGCAAACCCTAATCTAAAATTAGGTCTTCTCTGATGTAGAGCAAGAGCAATGATCACTTTTCACGATGAAGAATTAGGATTTGACTTTTAGAGGGTTTTCAAGTCTCAAATGATCAGTTGTCCTATATCATTGGATAGCTCTTGATGAGAACTTTCCAAATATGCAATAATAATATTTTACCATCTTTGACAATAGTTGACCATTTCCATTCTCACAAATGGTAAACTTATATAATTAGGGTTTGCTGGAAATTAGGGTATTCTGCCAGATTTGACATTGTTTCCAATGATATGTTTAGTTTCCTTTGTATCGTTGAGTCTCAAGTCAACTTGAAACCCTTCTTTTCCTTTCAAAAGTCAACTTCAAACCCTTCTTTTTCTTCTTATTTTGTTTCCACTATTTATACGTCTATCTTCATGTGCATAAATATTGAGGTACCATGTGCACAATCCCTTCACTTAATTTCTCCAAACAAGAGTTAGGACTTCTACTTTTAGTCACCCATGACTCTTTTTTCTCTATGAAGTTCAATAGCCTTAAGTCATGCTTGTGTGCTTGTTTGGCTTTTATGCTATTACAGAGCATTCACACATCATTTCTGAAACTAGTGAATCAAGGATCAAAGCAATGTGCTTAAAGTTTTTTCTCAAGAAGACAAACTTGAAGGTTTAAATAATTAACTAGTGTGGAATTTTATGATAGAAATCTTTTAGGTGCCAAATGCTTGTAAGATTACTTACCATAGTGAAACTAAAAACATTTGAAATTCTTAGTGATGATCCTCCTAGAAATCAAAGAAGAAGAGATTCATCCACTTCAAATTCTTTATCATCTTCTTTGGGATAATTAAATGCATCTCAAATCCTTATCCAACCTACACAATTGATACAAGAACAAATAATGTAGGATTCTAAAGATCATCAAACATTGGAATTTATCCCATTACCTATCATAAGGTCAATAAATCCTCATATCATATCTTCCTTGGACTTTTAGAGAAGCTTCGGTCATTGGAAAATTTGCTTCAAACTCAAGAAATAGGTGAAATTTCACTTCTAAGAAGTTGAAGAATTTACACATCAATCATGAGTGAAGCCATTCCTGAAGTCGTCTTTCCCTAAGGAGGTATATCATATCAAGCAATCCCTGAATTACACCCCTATAAAAAGCATACAGATCTGAAAATGTGGATCACCAATGCAACAATTACTTTGATTGCAATGGAAAACTCAAACGAGTGCTAGCTATCCATCATGAAGATGATCCAAAATGCAACAATCTAAGTAAGTCCCTTAGCTGACGTAACATGCTCCACTTCAACATCCAAAATGCTCCACTATGCCAAGTTTTGGATGACAAGATCAACATGGCTAAGGTTTCTAGCAATAAAAAGGCAAGTGTGGTACCAACCAACGAGAAATTTCAACAAACAAAGGATTTATGATGCTACAAATATATTAAACCAGCCAAAAACCCAAAGCTTGTGCATAAGGGAACTCTTATGCCATAACAAAAATGCTCATGACCTTAAAGTATAATTTGCATAGGAGACGATCAATTTGATTGAGACTGAAAACTCAAACAAGTGCATGATGTAATGGCCAACGAGATCAGCATGCCTAAGGGTTCTAGTGATAAAAGGGTGAGTAAGGCACCAACCAATGAAAAACGTCAAGTGAATTGCTTCAAAACAGAGCATTTGTGATGCTACATATACATTTAACTCGAGAATCCAAAGCTTGTGCATACAAAAACTCCTATGCAATAGGAGAAATACTCGTGATCTTCGCGTACAACTTGCAGCACTATCTTCTTGCAGACATATGAATTCTTGCTTTGAAATCACCTACCACAATAGTATGAAAACGAAACTATGTATAAAGCTATCAAACTACAGATAATACGTTTATAACTATCAAGAAGCCGACTCCTAAGATTGAGCACTAACCCCACATGATAGAGTTCAACAATGCAAAACATAGACGTTGAATAACATTAGAAGCACTTGCATCGATATAGAGAGGGATAGATATGCAATTAGTAATTCAAGATAGTGGATCTCCTGTGTGCTTATTAAATAGATGAATTTTGTGACAAATGAGTGCAACAAATGAGTGCTTTATGCGGTCCATCATAGTGATGAATCATTACTCCTCTACAAAATTGTGATATATATATAACCTATATATACTATTCTGGCCAAAAATGTAAGGACTCGAATGTGTGAAGTCTTATATCGAAAGCCAAACCATCTCCATTCTTTCTATACATTGTTAAATTGCTCTCTCTCTCTCTCTCTCTCTCTCTCTCTCTCTCTCTCTCTCTCTCTCTCTCTCTCTCTCTCTCTCTCTCTCTCTCTCTCTCTCTCTCTCTCTCTCTCTCTCTCTCTCTCTCTCTCTCTCTCTCTCTCTCTCTCTCTCTCTCTCTCTCTCTCTCTCTCTCTCTCTCTCTCTCTCGAATGTTCGCGTCTCCGGCCTCACAGAGACAGACGGTTCACCAGAGCAGGACGGGCGTCGCTTGTGCACATTACTTGGATACTGCGCGGATGAGCCTCTCCCTTTCACCAGAGTATGGAGAGCAGGACAGGACACCACACGGAGCAGAGCACTTATCCTTCAGTTCTCAGATGAGGCCAAGAGGAGAGACTTTCTCAGACGACGGGCGGTACTACGCACTACACCGGGCACCCCCATCTATTTGGATGACGACCTCACACGGATGCAGGTAGAACACAGACGGGCATGCATGCCACGTGTCCTCCAGGCAAGACGAGAGGGACATCGTGCCCTCTACAGAGACGGTCGGATCATCATTGATGGACGGCCCATTGACTAGGGATTCGCGGCCTATGAGACAGCGCAGCAAGAGGTGCACATTGCAGTCTGGAACTGCAATGGATCTTTATGGACACATCCAGGGCGACTCGAGGAGGTGATGGAGGGCAGAGACATTATCTTCTTGACAGAGACACACGAGAGCCCGGGGAGGAGCCTACCGAGGATTGAGGGCTATATGTGGGAGTCAGCTCACCGCCGTCAGATGAGACACCACACCACACGAGGATCAGGAGGAGTAGCCGTGCTCTATAGACAGTCGTTACAGCACAGGGTACAGGTGGTAGCCAGAGACCCAGAGGCACGTTTCATGTGGATACGCTTGCAGCTATCAGAGGAGATAGCAGCGTACTTCGCCGTATGCTATATTGCACCCATTGGTTCACGCTTCACACATTCCCCTGAGCAGCCATCAGGAGGGGAGGGACCAGACACCACATCGCCATATGACTGCCTCAGTGACACGATTATGGAGTATACCGGGATGGGTGAAGTCTTCCTTGTAGGAGACTTCAATGCCTGCACTCAGAGCCACCAGTGTGATATCTACGACTTTGACGACCCTGAGATGCTTCGTACCATAGAGGACATGCCTACACTCAGAGCCTCAGCCGACACCACCACACCCACCTTATATGGCCGACACTTACTCCAGATCGGAGCAGCACACCGTCTCGTTATATATAATGGGATGGGGAGCTGGCCCACCTCGCGCGGTCTCACCTGCATTCCACCCACGACACCAAGGGGGGCAGTGTGGTAGACTATGTTATCGGACCCCCGGAGGCGACACATCTGATCACCTCATTCACTATCCCACCCTTACCGATTGGAGCTGATCACGCATATCTTGCCCTATCCATTCGCGGCTCACCATGCATACCCCACCCCGTCACCACACAACCACGAGCCCGTACCACCATTCACTTTAGACATGAGCTAGCACATATCTATAGCTCCCATGTTCGAGAGCGCATCTACTCCCTTGATCCCTCTTCCTCCTTGGACACCCTCACCGCCCACTTCTCCTCGATCCTCCATACATCTGCTACTCTCAGCTTCCCATACACCACCCACAGCACTGCACATCCGACACGGCTGGGGCATACACCCCAGAATAGATGGTACGATGAGGAGTGTAGGCGACTATACCGACATCTCAGAGCACAGAGTATCTTGGGATCCATCACAGAGAGGGAGGCACGACGACAGATGCGAGCCCTCACACGCCGGAAGCGGCGAGCTTTCGAGGAGCGACAGGAGGCAGAGTTGATCGACCTTCTCATGAGTAGGGATTGTGCCACAGCGTGGAGGGCACTACGTGAGCCACGTCCACCTACACCCATAGCCGATCCTTCGACTTGGCACACCTACGCCCAGAGGTTATATGACGTCCCAAGACAGCCACCATTACCGATTCCTTCCACACCGCGTTCGGTGATATCCACCCTCTTCACAATAGGCATGGTACGACATGCCATCCATAGGCTACAGCATGGCCGTTCAACAGACCACACGGGGCTACAGGGAGAGCACTTTATATACGCAGCAGATGTAGTTTCCCACTTGATCGCCCATCTCTTCAACCGTGCTTTGGTTGAGGGATTACCCGACTCATGGACTATGCATACCATTACGCCTATCCATAAGTCCGACGATATGATGGACCCAGGGAACTACAGGACTATTATGATAGGCCATATCCTGGCCAAGATCTATGGGGCAGTACTAGAGGCAGAGCTCAGTACACACGCTGAGGCAGCGGGGATCAGAGCACCCGGCCAGGCAGGCTTCCGCCGCACTTTCTCCACCATCGACCACATCTTCGTGCTTCGTTGCTTGATTGAGAGCGCGAAGGCGAGGAAGCAGAGACTATACTGTTGCTTTGTGGATTTCCGCAAAGCCTTCGACATGGTCCCTCGAGAGAGACTACTACGGAGGCTCCAAGAGTTACAGCTTCCATCAGACATGCTATGGGCCATCCACGCTTTGTATGCACGAGTCGCAGGCAGGGTACGCTGCCCCGGCGGTCTATCAAACAGCCTTGTTAGCACCATTGGTGTGAAACAAGGTTGCCCCCTCTCACCCACTCTCTTCGGTCTCTACATTGACGAGATCACGGAGTATATACAGCGAGCAGGAGGGAGAGGAGGAGACATCGGAGAAACGCCAGTACATATCCTATTATATGCTGATGACATTGTCCTGCTCTCAGAGTCACAGGAGGGGTTGCAGTCACATTTACAGGCGCTCGATACCTTTTGCATGGAGAGAGGACTCACAGTGAACCTTGGCAAGACCAAGGTCATGATCTTCCATACCTCCAAGACAGTACGCCATCGCGCCTCTTTCACAGCAGCTGGAGGACAGATTGAGGTAGTGGACTCCTACGTCTACCTAGGTATCACCTTCTCGGGTAGCACAGGGGTATTCTCCATGGCACAGGCTACGAGAGATAGATTGACGCGAGGTTATGCGGCACTTGCAGGATTGGAGAGACGCTGCTTTCAGACACATTTTCAGGAGCCCCGGACTAAGGCTCTTTGACACTCTAGTGACACCCGCATTGATGTACGCAGCAGCAGTATGGGCACCAGGGATCACAGAGGCGATGTGGACGCAGATTGAGAGCCCCCAGATCACCATGATATCACGCTTGCTGCGCAGCAAGCCCTCCGTTCCACATGACATTATACGAGCTGAGCTTGGCACACCACCGATGCTAGTGGAGGCCCTCTTCCAGTTGGTGACCTTTATTCTGAGAGTCAAAGAGCTCCCCACTAGCCGACTCACCAGGCTTGCATTTGAGAGCTCTAGACATTTGGCAGAGACAAGGCATATATGGTATGCACAGACTTACCGATGGTTAGCAGACCATGGCATGAGCATTACGGATCTCCCCCCTTTTCAGTATGACCTCTCTTCCCCCCACATTACCCTCTCTCGTTCGGAGAGGAATAGGATCATCCGTCAAGACCTACTACAGATACACGTCAGGGAGACATGGATAGCACCACGGGAGCCTCTTCCCACAAAGAGGCAACACTACAGAGAGCACTTCCTGACTGTGACAGCGGATGGTTTCATTCAGAGACCACGATACATGGATACATATATGGCACCAGCTGAGAGAGTGGCCATTGGGCAGCTCAGAGTATCATCACACCAGCTCGAGATTGAGATTGGGCGAGCCACACATACCCCCAGGGATGAGCGATTATGCAGGATATGTAGAGAGGAGGTGGAGGACGAGGAGCACTACACATGTAGATGCCAGGCATATGAGGACATCAGAGACCGCTACCCACAGCTCTTCAGGGGGCCTAGAGAGATCAGGGCTTTATTGGGGACAGAGGACCAGCGCCCTCTAGGTCGTTTCCTAGTAGAGCTCCAGCACCACCGCGCATCACTCCTCCAGCAGCAGATGGAGATACACCTGGCCCCCCCCCTCAGACTCATATTACAGATTTTTTCAGACCCACATACACTCGAGGGCCCAGCTCGATGCGGGGTGTCACATTACACAGAGCAGAGGAGCTTAGACGACAGCGTCGACGACCGAGACCCCTTGTCCGGAGAGCTCGTCCACATCAGAGAGAGATTCAGGCGATTCACTCACGCCATGACATGGAGATACAGAGACGTCAGCAGCGCACCCCTATCGATTTGGACGCCCAGAGCATTTTGAGGATCGCCATGATGCCTTACCCACCGATGCATTATATCCTACACCCACTCCAGGCATTTAGGGGGTTGTGACACCATCGAGCCTCCCCTCCCTATGCATATCATGTTTGTATCTCACCCATTGAGCATATAGAGTGCATACCCATAGCACCCCACACCCTTGATGCCAGCTACTATCCCTCCTTTTATACCCGTTTGTAGTACTCACACTTTATTTTCGTTTTGGATCACAGTGGATATGATTGGATCATACTGATGTATATGTTTTGTCTCATAGGCCGATTTTGGCCTCTAATAGACGTTAAAAAGTCTTTCTCTCTCTCTCTCTCTCTCTCTCTCTCTCTCTCTCTCTCTCTCTCTCTCTCTCTCTCTCTCTCTCTCTCTCTCTCTCTCTCTCTCTCTCTCTCTCTCTCTCTCTCTCTCTCTCTCTCTCTCTCTCTCTCTCTCTCTCTCTCTCTCTCTCTCTCTCTCAACCAACCAACCAACCAACCAACCAACCAACCAACCAACCAACCAAGAACCCAAAGCTTGTGCATACAAGAACTCCTATGCAATCACAGAAATGCTCATGACTTTAGAGTACAACTTGCAACACTATCTTCTCACAAACAAATGAATTCTCGCTTTGAAATCACCTACCACAATACTATAAAAACGAAACTGTGTATAAAGCTATAAAACTACAACTATAAGTTTATAACTATCAAGAAGCAAACTCCTAAGATTGAGCACTAAGCCTAGATGATAGAGTTCAACAATGGAAGACGTACACGTTGCCTAACATTAGAAGCACTTGAATCAATATAGGGAGGGATAGATATGCAATTAGTAATCCAAGATAGTGAATCTCCTTTGTGTTTATTAAACGGATGAATTTTGTGACAAATGAGTGCTTTATGCGGTCCATCATAGCAGTGAATCATCACTCCTATATATAACCTGTATTCACTCTTTTGATAAAAAATGTAAGGACTCGGATGTGTGAAGACTTAACCATTTCCATTCTTTCTGTACATTGTTACATGGTGATCTCTCTCTCTCTCTCTCTCTCTCTCTCTCTCTCTCTCTCTCTCTCTCTCTCTCTCTCTCTCTCTCTCTCTCTCTCTCTCTCTCTCTCTCTCTCTCTCTCTCTCTCTCTCTCTCTCTCTTCGCGATCACACACGCAAACAGAGATAGTAACAGAGGAATAACAAGAGATAGCTGCAGCGACTTACATTGAAAATTAGATCGCTGCGATCTGCAAGGATTGCACCGTGCGCGATGAAGGGAAGCCCTCCACGAAAGCGTATGACCCATGCAAACGTAAAAACAGCGCAGATGAGCCCCATACAGTGAGCCCATAGCAGGAGGGCATTCAAAGAGGGCCTCCAAGATTGCTGCGGCCATCTTCTTCCACCCTTGGAACCACTTTTCAAGGGAGCTTTCGCGGAAGACTCCACGTGAAGCCTGTGCAAGTTTGTACGCATAGGCATCTGATCTCCTCTAAAGCCTCATGGAACTCAGAGATTACTATGTTGAAGGCTCAGTGGGTGTATACGGGTGACGGTGTGAGAACGAAACCGAGAGAGAGTAGTCTACGAGCTTCGCAAGGTACTTGAATTTCCTTTTGTGCCTGTCTGTGTTGGAGAAAAAAATGTGTTTTCATGCCATGGTGCAAAGAAAAGCAACGTTCATGAGAGCAAAAGGCGGAAGGTTTTTTTTTTTTGGTTCTCTAACATGCAAGAGAATGGATTAAGAAAAACATTAAAAAAAAAACAAAGCCTCAAAGGTAAGCGCATCCCTTGATATCTGCTCATGTACAGCCATAAGTCATCAACAATCCAAGAGTAAATATATGGAGAGAAGACTAGCTCTTCATCTACTTATATTATGCACAGAACTTTGGAAATTGGAACTACTTGCATCATCTCGAGAGTAAGAGATATATAGGTTTAAAACAAAAAGCCTACTAGCCATGGAGGGTTGATGGTTATACTACTTAAATATCTGTGATATGAACATGTTTAGCATTGAACCCCATTCTTGATCGAAAGAAATGTTAAACCTAATAGGAATGCCCAGCAGTTCGAAGATCTTTAAATTTTCAATTGAATTGCACCCAAGGTAAGAAACACATCTAAGAGTGGAAGCAATACTTGTTGGAGTTAGACGTCTGCGGAAGCACTCGAACAGCACAAGGAAGAAGAAGAAGCTTGGAGCACAACACACAATACTGAATGTATTACTAGAGAATCTACAAAGATAAGTATCCCATTAGGGAAATAGGCATATATTCAAGCCCAAGGGAAAAAACCTCCTAAAAAGGGAAAAAAGTGCCCTGGCGGTCCTAGTGTGTTCACACACATCACTACCTAAATATATCAACAAATCCCCCTTGGGAGTGATGCGGTGAACAAGGAGTTGGCAATCATGTATAAGGAAGTGCCAAGCTATGTGGAAATCACTCCACAACTGTAGCAGACTTCAAGATGCTTATACTGGCGAATCGAAACTGGTATATACCTTTGGCACAAAAAGACAAAATAGCCTGCACAAGCACTATGATAGTGCATTCGGAGGTCGAAACGAGCTCAGATCGTGATTTTGGCACCACACAGCAAAGTTGTTTTGATCTCGTAAACACGCTGAGTATGCTCACCAAAATTTGTGCGATTCTGAGACTGCAACCGGAGGAGTGTCGATGATGCCCTATATGAAGCGGTGACCTGCTCTAATACCAATTGTTGGAGTTAGACGTCTGCGGAAGCATGCGAACAGCACAAGGAAGAAGAAGAAGCTTGGCACAACACACAATACTGAATGTATTACTAGAGAATGTACAAAGATAAGTAGCCCATTAGGGCAATAGGCATATATACAAGCCGGGGGAAAAAAACTTCCTAAAGAGGGAAAAAAGTGCCCCAGCAGTCCTAGTGTGTTCACACACATCACTACCTAAATATATCAACAATACTTTTGACTTTTGTTATCATTCTTTAATTAACATGGATGGTGAAAGAGAATTTTTAAAAATTAGATGCCACTACATGGGGCCAACACATTTGAGGGGAGTGAGACATATGAATGGTGGACCTAATCCACATATTGTTCTCTATGAGGACTTCTTTCAAACCATGTAATAACCAAAGTAGAAGCTTGGGTGCTATTCTCATGCTATTGGATCCCCTAAGTCACTTTTGCCATTGTGAGAGCTTGGGGATGGTTCACATGAAGTTTCTCATGACGGGATTACAACTAAAAATCACTTAACAATACTATGACAAAGAACAATAAAAAATATGGGAGTATAGTACCTTTCTTTTTATGTATTTGCTACAAAGGTTAATGTTATGAAATTTATTGGATAGTGATGCTATAATATTGTGAATAGATGTAATAAGAGTGTGTGGATCTAGGCAGGGATATTTCTATCTTTTCTTCAAGATTTTCTCCAATTATATCATATAAAAGCTTATGATGTAAGAGTGCAAGGTTTTACAAAAGTTCACATAACCTCTTTATCATCATTTTATATGAAGGTGGGTAATCAACCATGTTGTGGAATGAAATCCCTTTAGCTCTTGAATTGTTGTGGATTATATCAAATGTTGTATTAAGATAATCATACGAATGCATCCCATATATATGGTCCATTAAATCCACGTAAATTCTCATATATCCTCATACGGTAGTTCAATAAAGATTACCTTCAACTAATATGGACAAAGGGAACTCACTTTGTTGTCATCCTATTGATCATGCAATAAACCATGCTTCCCAAGAGATATATCGAGTTTCAGATCTTTTAAAAACTCTAGGCTAGGTTTTTTATATAAGCTATAACTTAACTGCATATTTATTTAAGTCTCTCATTATTTAGATTCATATGATCACTTAGTGATAGAACCCAAGTTTTATGTACAATTTCTGTCATCACCTATATCTTATATAAGCCACAACATAACATTTATCTATGCTAACAAGGTCTAGGGTGGCAAAGATCCAACTCTTTATGGCCCTCCTACACAAGAAATTCTCTCATGTACCTCAAAAAAAAATGGATTATGTCCCTATAATAGCCCTTGGAACCTAGACACCCATCCTTATCACTATTCATATCATAATTTATAATTTGGCCCTAGCTAATATTCACTTGAAAATCAATATCAATGTATTATTATACACTCATAAAGAATATATTTCCAAATAATCGGAAATTCTAGGGTTTATATGTAAGAAATCCTAAAATAACCTATGCCTCCTAGATAAGAAACCCTTAATTACCAAGCAAGTAGCTAAATGGAAATGTAAAAATCTATTCTTATTTCTATTTTATTTTTTTATTTAGTTTGTCTTTATTTGGTTTATCTTTCATTTTAAATAGGGGCTCTATCAGATCACACACGTGCCTAAGATATGTCATAAGTTTCCCAAATTCTACTAAAATTTTAGCAAAGCTTCAATGGGTAATTTTGCTCAAAGTTTTGAGAAACAATTAATTTTCTACATCAAGCTATATAGTCACTAGCCATGCACAAGAACAATGATCTATCTCAGCCATATTGGCTATTGAAGATAAGTTAATTAGTTCCAATTGCATATTATGGGCATGCATGGTGCACAATGTATTGATTGCAAAGGTACTATGTAATATTGTGCATGTTGCTAAATTACATCCTATCACAATTACAAATGCTCAAAATTTAGCTGGTTGAGATGGTATTGAGGAGAAAAGAGTATCTCTTCATCTAGAATGCTTCATGTATCTTTAAATAATCAACATTACAACCTTAAAGACAAGCTTCTTCCTTTGATTCCAGTAGCACCATGTGTAGCTAAACCTCCAAAGCATCCATAAAGAGACATCCATTGTATTGCACACTACAAGTAATAGCTCTTTAGGTAAATGTGCCAAGATGAGCCATAGAGAAAACAAGTAAATAGAACAAGACGAAACATAGAGAAAATGATATGAAGATTATTCAATAGCCTTTTATTTCCTTTATAAATTAAGGAATATGAGACATATCTTCAAGGATTAGCTAGATCTTCTAGTCCTCATTGCCCAACCATGGTTTGTTGAGCTCTTTTGGTTGTCAAAAGCCCTTGATGCATAATGAGCCAAAGAGTAATACTATGCTTAATCTCCAAGAATAGGTACCAAATATAATGAAACATGTACCTTCATTGTGTACTTCTCCACTACACTTGCCCCTTTGAAATTTAGCTTCCTCTTAGTGGGGTTTTTGAGATAGTTCTTGAGCTTATTTCTTTCATAGATAATCTCATCCACCATTTGATGAAATAGCTCTTGAGCTTATGTCTTTTGTAGATAATCTCATCCATTCTTTGAAGTTTTAAAAAATTCCTATCCATTGTTGTTTTCTAGTCTCTGAGGAGTTGCACCCTTTAAAGAATGTCCATCTTATAGCCTTGTGGCAAGTTGAAACTATCACTTGCATCTCGGTTATTCATGAATGCTCCACTAATCTACATGTCATTAAAAGAAAGAATATCAGCATTGAAACATTTGTGGTCTTTAGTATTTGGAAGCATTTTTCTTTTAATGGCACACCAGCCATACAAGGAGACTCCTAAAGAACAAAACGATGGTTTGAGAAATTTCTTTTTGGACAAAATAGCATCCTTCTTATCTTCATATAGCCTTTCCAAAATCCATAGATGATCCTACTTTCACAAGGTTCAAACAAAGCACAAGATGCAACGACATCCCATAATCTATGATTCATCCAACTTCTATTTTCTTGAAAAACAAAGTTGTGACCATTTCTTTTCACAAAGAAAAAATATAAATCGTTGTTATCAATAAAAGTAAGGATCCATTTAGTTGATATTTTAATAGCTAATTGTTGGGGATCAAGAAACCAGTCTTTTGGAGACAAAGAGGTTTTCCAAGAAACTTTGAACATTTTGAATTGGATCTCATTTCCTCCACATAAAAGTCTCTTGGCAAGTCTAGTATGTTGATTACGTTTAAATCTAGTGGGAGAGAAACATGAAAGAAAACAAATAGTAATTGGATCAATACAATAGTTTAAAACAAAAAGCCTACTAGCTATGGAGGGTTGATGGTTAAACCATTTAATATGTCTCATATGAACGTGTTGAGCACCAAAATCCACCCTTGATTGAAAGAAGCCTTAAACCCCATAGGAATGCCCATCAGTTTGAAGAACATTGAATCTTCAATTGAATTGAACCCAAGTTAAGCAACACAACTAAGAGTAGAAAACAATACCGTTTCTTGAGATATCAAGCGCAACATGTGATGATGGAGGATGACATGTAACACTTTTAATATCTCTAACATGTATAGTGCTTGTGCCAATATATGTCAGGGATACTTTTAGTGAGCTTTACTATATTTATCTACTGAGAGTGATGGCAAATTATTTTTTTCCAAATCACTTATTTGCACACGTTAGGGTTTTCTTTATGTATTTTTCTTTATATATTGTACTCATTGTATTTTTGTATTAGGTCATTCTTGTATATTCTCTTTATGTAATAGAAGAAGTAGAAGAAGGTCATTCTTCTTTGCCTCAATCTATGTGTGATCCACTCTTTGTGTGTGAGAGTGTGAGAGAGCTCTCTTCCTTATCTCTTTTCTCTTGGCATGTTATCAAAGCCAGTGTGGTTGTAGAGAACTTGTGAAGAAGGATGATAGTGAAGAGTCCGTGAGAAGGCATGGAGAACATGCACTTCACAAACGATCTCATATTGCTACCAATTTTGGTGTGTAGGTTGAAGGCGCTATGAATTTTAGATCCATTTTGACCTCCCTTTCAAGTGTGTAAGATGGAGCCCACAAAAATATAGGTTTGTTTGCACAATTGTAACTTGAATTCTATTCAACATCTCCCAAGTCCTCCAGATCCAAAATTTCAAGTGATTTCATGTACTTTTGATACACAAAAACTATGTTTTTCTAAGATCGAACTGTTAAGTCGTAGTGTGATAGTGTTCGAGCAAAGGTACTGCTTCTAATGTTTATGTAGTATTGTAAATTGTTGTAGAAATAGAAAATGTTTATGGAATGAGTCAACTTATGGGTGATAAGTTGGACAATAACAACTTTGATGTTTGGAGATTCAGAATGACAAATTTCTTGATGGGAAAGGGCTACTAGAACTACATTGAAGGGCACAATGAAAACCCTTTACAATTACCATAGAGGAATCAGATTGCAAACCAGCTAAGAGCATATGAAGACTGGAATCAAAGTGCATCGAAGGTAATGTATTAGTTGTCTATTAGCATACAACATAGCATAATTGGGCACATACAAGATGCCAAAACTCCAAAAGAGGCTTGGAATGATTTGATCACATTGTATGAGATCAATACAAAGGCACAAAAATTGAAACTCGAGGATGAGCTACATAGACTGGAGAAAAAGGGCATGTCAGTAAGTTAACTACATCTTAAAAATCAAAGGCATATGTGAGTCACTTGCATCTATTGGTGTCAATATAGATGATGATGATAAGTTTGAAGTGTGTTGTAACAAATTAGACTATTAGGATCACCACGTGCTAGAGATATGAATCTCCTCCCAACCTCATGTGTATATATATGGCTATTGAGGTCTCAATCCCTTTGATTCTAAACCATTCTTTGAAAAATCAACTTTACTTGAGAACCATTCTTTACAAAAGTATATTTCATCGAGGACCACTATTTTTTGAATCAAACCACACCACTCTTTTGTGGATTGATTCTCCACCACCCTTTATCTAGAAAGGTTCTAGTTAGAAAGAAAAGTCCACAATGCTTTGGCTCATGGAGCTCTTGGGCAAAACCTTGCACCTTGCAAGACTTGAACCCAAGACTTCCTCTTTGCCGCCCCTTATGAATTGACTACTAAGCTCGTAGATTGCTTGTCTTAGAGAGCATATGAACCTTTTCTTAAGCCTAGTCTCAAGATCTTTGGCCAAACATTCAAGTGGCCAAACGATATTCAAATTTAGATATGTCTGAATCGGTCAAACACTCAAATCATAAACTTCAATTTATAACATTGTTTCCTCCCTTGGGAAAGATTATCATCCTCAAAAATAGATCTATATATACTAAATTTGCAGGCAAATCCCCCAGCCTCATGTTTTAACCTAGAAGAACATGTTTCATATCTATGGTGGGATCCGTGCCCAAATGATTCAAAACACCATTTAGCTTTGCACTTGATAAACTGATTTGAGTGCAAAGGAGGGAATGACTAATAAAGGTGGATTAAAACATTTCATTATTTTATTCCTTTGTGCTATTCAGGCACTAACATGTGAAATGGGTGGATTCAAATTACTAGTCAATTTATGGGTATCATTAGTGCATGGACTTAGCGATTGAGGTGATATTTCTATTCCTATCAAGAATTTGGGAAGTCTTGTTTCTCTTGAATTTGTCTTGGTAGTCAAACTTGAAGAATAGTTAACCCAAACATATACCTTAGATGTTTGTTCCAACCAACAATTAGTTGATTTGTTCCATGACTAGAGGAGCACTTTGTCCTATCATGCTTGAAAATCCTATGTAGAATGTAGGAGAACGTGTGCCATGTGAGATCTTCTAGGAGTTGAATCTTCATAGCTCTTGGTCTTTGTAGAGTTCTTGATATCATGTACTCAAACACAACGATCTTGTACTCAAACACAATGATGATGGATATACATGATAGAATTGGAAAGGTTTTGTAGTATATCGAGGTACAAAATCAATTTAACAATTCTCGTTTGACTCTGATGATGGACTATATTCCTCGTTTGACTCGAATGATGATCCTTTTGATGTCCGATGCTGATTATGGAAATCATGAATCCAACTTTTTTCTTGTTCTTTGGACATTTGAATAATATGTGGTCATGGTCTCCACAATAAAGGCATAATCCATTATCCTTCTAATGTTTCCTTACCTTTTGTGTAACTCGCCTAACCTTGATGTTATCCAATCACATGGGTTCTGGTTGAGTTTCTTCCAACATATATTATTGTGGAACATAGGTAAAACTGTATTCTGGATCTCTAATAGAATTTCTCTTCTCTTGGTTTCACTCCAACAACCTATAATCACACTCAATTGCTTGATTCATGAATTCATTCAAATATTTTACCTTGGGCATGGTTAGCATGAGCTCCTTGACATCATCGCATAAGCCCCATCGAAATTGGTTGATAAAATAATCCTCATGCCATGCGAGATCACAAATGATTTGTTTGAATTATGATGCATAGGTAGATGCAAGCATGTTTCCTTGATGTAGCTTCCTTAGCTTTGTTTCACCAACATGTGAACAACTGGTATCTCCAAAAGAAGATGTGAAATCTCAAACAAAGGCCTTGAAATCATAAAAGATGTTCATATCAAATAACTTGACAAGATCTCCTATTATGAGATTACATGAGGAACACCAGACTATATGTCCAAGAACTAGACTAATCACGACTAGAACAAGGAACATGACAAGAATTGGAACTAGATCTTCGAAAGTATTTACTTGGTGATCATGATTCCTTGAGCTCCCAAGATAGGCATTGGCAAGACTGAGGATGTATGTGGCCAAACCCTACTTATATAGGTGTTCAAGGGCAATAATGAATTGATGATGCCAGCAATCCAAAACAAGACCACTGGTTATCATAATCAAGCAAGTAGATAGTCAATCTTAAGGTTTTGTCATGTCCCAAACATGGTGGAAGCATTAGTTTCTCCGAATTCTGAAACAATCATGAGGCATAGAAAGTCACATGAAATCTAAGGTTGAAGATGGTTTCCTTTGTATCCATGACACAAGTGGCATTTGAAGCTATGAAATTATGGGCAAAATGCATCAAAGGTAGGCATCCTATGAGAGAATCAAAGTAGGTGGATGATAAAGCTACTTAGGATTCTAATGCAATGCCTAAACTTCTAGGTTTTTTCCTAGGTAGAGCAATCAAACAGCTTGCTGATTGAGCAAGAGGTGAAATTGGAAGCGGAATTTTCTTCAACATCTACGACTGATGTAGGGTTGCATAGATAAAGTTTGCACTAGATGGTGGTTTTGATCCAACGTATTAGCAGAATGTAGTTTAACCGATTTAATGGTAAGGTGGATGATGATCCACATGTTCATGTTAGATTATTCAAAATGCAATATGACCTTTTCGAAGGTAGGCAGGATGATGTTAAGAAGTGTTGAGTATTTCAAGCTACATTGGGGGGGAGAAGTGGTCCATTGGTTAACACAAGGACAAGATTTTGTCACCTTGTAGTATATGGTCCAACAACCTACATAGACAGTTGCAGACTATGCATCGTTGTTTTAAAGTATGCTATGACAAATTCTTGTACAAGAATGAGCACCAAACAATTTAGTGTGGGGATGGTTCATGGATGGCTTGAATCCTATCCTCAAGGAGAGTATTTATCTTTATGTCTTAGATGGAACGAGAACGTTGAAGCAGATTATTGATGTGATTGAGCAGTTGGAAAGAAAATTTAAAATGGCCAATCCTTTCTTACAACATTGCTCGAAACGTACGAATTCTCAAAAGATTACCCCTACTAGGACCTGTTGAGAGTTTCATGCTCCACCCTTTTGTCCAAGTCTACATTCAGTCTCATGCAAGGCTATTTATTCCACATGCAAAGAGATTTGCCCTCAAATCCATATAAGGAGTGCCTCACTTCACTCCTCACAAGCCATTCACTCAAGCTCTTGCAAGAGTGACCACATTCTCCGCATGGAGTCTCCATGCTCATAGAACATTGTATGTAAGTCATTTCTACTTTAATTAATTTCATGATGTTTCCATATCTTTCATTTCTTCCTCCATAACTTGTTTAATGTGTGGTTGCTAGTAGAGCAGAAATAGTTCTTTTTCATTTCAACATGGTATTAGAGTTTTGTGTTCATTATGCTTATCATTATTATGTATTCCATTCTTTATCCCTCCCTCCCTCCCATATCATGCCCTTAAATAAGAGTGCTTTTAAGCACTAGTTGCATTTTTTTTCCCTTCTTCCTAGTCGGCCGCCAGATTGGAGGTTGTAAAAATTGAATCTTGTTCGCACGAACGAAAGGTTGTTACACAAATACATTGTAAGCTTTATATAAAGCAATGAAAAAGAGATGCGGGAGTGACTTCGTTGGGATCACTAGACTGTCTGTCTGGGTGATTGAGCTGAACGCTGCTGTAGTGTCTGTTAAGCAATTCTACGTATACTACTCTTGTTCTGTCTAGTTGTCTCTTGATACCTGTTTCTGTTCGTGAGTTACATAGACGCCCAGTAGCTCGCCAGATTGTTTGTCTGAGCGAGGTGTTCTGCGGGGTTTCGGCTGTGATTGTTCTGTTGATTAAGCGTATCGTGGTGTCACTCTTTCTTGTATGGTGTTGTAACTTGTTGGATGAAGTCTGTGTAATTGCACTAGTGTTCTGAGGACTCCAAGTCGTATTGTATTGTCTTCGGTGTTGAGGTCTGTCCTCATATGATAAAGGTTAGTTGCAATAAGGGTCTTTTTAAGTTGCATACTGGACCTTCAGTACTGTGTGTCTAAGACTGTTGAGTTCTTCTGTGTCTTCGGTTTTTGTTTGATTGTTTGTATCTATTCGGTGAAGGTTGGATTACTGTTATTGTCTCTAGTGTTACAGTATTTTGTATTCGGAACAGTTCTTGAGTTCATTAAGTAACTCTGTATCACGATACTGCATAGTCTGGTGCAGTGTGTTCGGTCGACTGTGGGAGAGTTTGGTTGAATACTGTAAGATTGTTAGTGCAACGGAGTCTTGATAGGGTTTTGAGCATCAATGTATTGCTATGTGTGAAGTGGTTAGTTTGGGAACTAAGTATAGTGCCTCTGTTTAACAGACCCCTTCCACTCCCAAGAACCCAATAAATGTTTAAACGCGCTACTGACAGCTAGTTCCGCGTTTAACGTTTAACACTGGCGCCGTCTGTGGGAAGGTGGCAACAGATCAGATTGTTGCAAATCGATTGTAGAAACGTGACTATAGATTGTGAATCGACAATATTATTACGCAAGTAATACAAAAGATGATACATGTCGGTTACTCGATCCGGTGAGTCATATCCGAAGTACCGACAACCTTGGGTACCTAATTTGCTAAGGACGCCTCTAGGAGGTAGAAGCGCAGGTAGGTCTAGCTCAGTTGCCAAGGAAGTGAAGAACATTAGTAGTGATTCCGGTAATATTCCGGTAGAACTTACTGCATTTCTGGGAGATTCTGGTGTGATTTCGGCACAGTCTGCCGAAGAAATAGTGACTCCAGAGTCTGTGGATAGAAACGTTGTGGTCAAAGAAATCAGTGAAGGTGAAAAAGCACTTTTGTTTTGGTAAAAATTTGACACCTTCGTGATGACCCAGACGCTCATGTACGCACATTTGAGATAAGTTACGTAGTGCTCAATCATCCACCTGATCCGACATACAAAGCTATTGTCTTCCAGTCTACATTGGTTAATGAAGCAGCCAGGTGGCTTACAGAATATGATATTAACCATTTTCGCACCTATGAAGCAGTAAGGGATGCATTTTTGCAGAGATTCAGGCTAAAGAAGAATCCAACCGAAATTTTCGATTACCTGCAAAACAATAGACAAAAGATGAATCAGACAGTGTAGGAATATGCCACCCTATTCAGAACTCATTTGAGGCAATTACCACCAGCACATGCCAACCTGCCGGATGACATTATCACTCAATGGTTTATCAATGGTTTGACTCCGCAACTTAAACAGATTATGATCATACACTGTGTGGGAGCTATGACGCTAGACGTGGTGATCGCAATGGCTTTGCAGCTGGAAAACAAGGTTGGAGGATTTACAGAAGACCTTGAATGGTTAAAAACAAGTAAAAATATTGTAGAAGATCCAACAAGACAGATGTACTACACCACGTGCAAGAATTCAGGGCATACCAGTGCCACTTGCGCCCTCAACCAGTTGTTTTGCACTATCTGTAACACGACAGGACATTCCACCGAAAACTGCGCATACAACGCCAAAGTACAGGGAACAGCCACAGTGAATGCAATTATACAAGAACCAGGGTAGCCTGCTAATCACTATGTACCTCCTCAAATGAGAAACAACCAGCAGCAGGTATACCGAAACTACAGAGGATAGAGAAACAATAACTACAATACAAACCGTTGGCAGGCAGGACTAGCACAGGAAAATACTAATTTGCCACCACCTCGCTGCCATTTTTGTGGTGAATTTGACCACATTAGAAGATTTTGTAAAGATGCAGCTGAATACGATCAGAGGAAGAAAGAGCGCCAGAACCCTATGACAAATATGGTTCAAATCACACCCATAGAGACACAAGCTGCAGTAGTTCAGACCAGATCTGGTAGGCCGTTACAACCAGCAACTGAAATATTTGAACCAGGCATCCTAGAACAGCAAAGAACATATGACAAGGCTAGTCAGTGGACCACCACAGAACCTCCAGTGTTCCCAGATCCTATTCTAGTGACACAAGTTCCACTGTCAAAGGAAACTGCACAGGAGCAAGAGTCAGTTCCAGTAACCGACGCATCATCTTCAGAATCGCTGAAAGAAACAAGTCAAGTAAATCAAGCATGGGAAATCTTATCTAAAGCGTCCACTACTCTTCCTCTTGGACAGTTACTTGCACTAGTACCAGGAGTCCGTCAACAATTCCAGCAACAGTTTAGTACTGAGTCTGCCTGCATTCCAGAAACAGCAACAGTACAACCAGAAACTGACGCTAAGGTGGATCATTCGGTCCCATTGATTACGGTGTTAGTATATGATCAATGTCTACCCCTCATGATTGTATGCACATTTTGTAAGGCCCCCTTTATGAGGAGAAGCCAAGCGTGCATTACCCAATTGATGGGAATCCCAAGTTGAATGTTGGATGAAGGTCATATTGGACCATGTAAGATATTATAAGGAAAGGGAGTTACCAGGGTTCCCAATTGTGGGGTCCGGGGCAGCGGTGAGCAGCCCCGGCTGGGGGGTCCAAGGGGGCCAGTGGGCCCCCTGGCTGGGGGGTCCCAGGGGGCTAGCGGACCCCCTGGTGGGGGTCCGGGGGCAGCGCCCCCAGCGCGACGGTAAAGGGAATATTCCATGGAATATTCCCTGTCGGAGTCAGAAATCATTTATATTTGTTAGGTCAGTTCAACCAGTCTAAGCCGTGTATGGCAATTACGCGGGTGGTGGTCGCCCACGCTCTACCGCCCATGTATAGCCGTCCATGGCAGGCCACCCATGATCCTATATATACATGAATTCTGCACTACCTAAGATACCGAGTTGAGCCAGCATACCTCTACCTTGTATCTCCCTATCTAGAGTTGTCTAGATCACCATTTAAGCTCTACCTTGAGAGCGCACGGGTGGACAACGCCATCATCTTTGTACTTGCTGCTAGTAAAAAATTGTTGAGATTCTCTTATATCTGTTATCTTCTCTGCTATTGCTCCTGTGTTATATTGCGTAACTATTGTCTTACATGGTATCAGAGCTGTAAGGTTCGAATAGCTTGAGAAGTATCATTATTTTAGCCTACTAGCAGACTAGAATATCAGTAGATTATTCGAGTGATTACATGATGGCTTCATCGTCGAATAGTAGTCTTGGTGCTTCAGCTAATGTTAATGCTGCACCTATTCGAATTCGTCCACCTGCATTCACTGAAGGGAAGCTGGATGGAACCAAGTATACACTCTGGAAGTTCAAAATTTCTGCAATTTTGGACTCCTATGAATTACTTGACACTGTCATGGGACCGATGGGATTGGATCCAGAGCCTATACCAGTTGAAGATCCAGCAAATTCAAGATTGATGATTCAGCCAGATCCAGATCTTCTACGAGCTTGGAAGAGGCGGAATGCTGATGCATTATGTGCGATTGTCACTAGTGTAAGTGATTCTGTGCTTACTTTAGTTCAACATACTACTAAAGCACATGAGGCTTGGGGCATATTGGCTCGACAATATGAGACCAAGAACCACACTAGGATACAAAATTTAGAAAATCAGTTGGCAAATGAAAAGCATTCTGATTCTGAAAAAGGCTGAAGATTTTATCAAACGGATAAAGCATCTTCAAGATCAATTGGCTGCAGTTGGTGTTGATCTGTACGTGTTCTTCTAGCAAAGTATGATGGATTAGTAACAGCCCTTAACACTCAGGTAAGGCCAACTCCTCTTACATTTGAAGAGTTTTGTGCCATGCTTTTAGAAGAAGAGATGCGGCTGAAGAATCGGCAAAGTACAACTGATGCTGCATTCTCAGCAAATGCAAAAGGTAAAGGCTCTTCAGAGGGATCAAAGAAGAAGCCAAAGAAGAAAAAGTTCACAGGAAGTTGCTTCTATTGTGAAAAGAAAGGCCATGCCATCAAGGATTGCAGAAAGAAGCAAGCTGATGAACGAAATGGGACTGTAAAATCATCATGGAAGAACAAAGAGTCTGCAAACAACACAGAGCTGGAACTTTGGGTAGCTATTGAAGACGTATGTTCATCTGCTCAAGCTCGTGTTGATGAGCCATGGATTTTAGATAGTGGAGCTTCTCGCCATATGACTAGTAAAAAGGATTGGTATAGTTCCCTAGTGCCTCTGCGGGAATCCATCAATGTAGTGGTGGGAAATGACTCCAAGTGTCCAGCTGAAGGAACTGGAACCATCTCTTTTATCACTTCTCCAGGTGTTGAGAAAAAGTTATCCGATGTTCTCTATGTACCTACACTCAAAAGAAATTTGTTGTTAGTTTCTGCAATAACAGATCGTGGACTCGAAGTTCACTTCAATAAGAGTGGTGCGGAAATCATGGATTCATCAGGTAATGTTGTAGGTAAAGGCATACGACGGGATAACTTGTATGAGTTAAGTGCTTTAACTGCTACAGAAGATAAAGATGTAAGCAGGTTATGGCATCGACGATTTGGGCATCTCGGATTTGCAGTTTTGAAGGAGATGCAACGAACAGGGATGGTTGCTCATATGCCTGCATTTTCAGAGTTGCAGGAACCTTGTGAAGCTTGTATGATGGGCAAGCAACAACGAAAGGCATTTCCAAGAGAGACCAGCAATCGATCTCAAGCTCCTCTAGAGTTGGTACATGCTGATCTCTGCGGTAAAATGTCTACACCTGCTTTAGGAGGATCTTTCTACTTCTTGCTGTTAGTCGACGATTATAGTAGAAAGATGTGGGTTTATTTCATTCGAGAGAAGGCTGATGCTTTTGAAAAATTTAAAACGTGGCATAAGTATGTAGAAAATGAATCAGGAAGGAAACTGAAGAAATTTAGAACAGATAGAGGAGGTGAATTCTTGTCAACAGAATTCAACAATTACTGTAAGGAGCATGGTGTGAAAAGGCAACTTACCACAGCTCATACACCCCAACAAAATGGCGTTGTTGAGCACAGGAACAGGACAGTAGTTGAAATGGCTCGTTGTATGTTGAAGGCTCAAGACATGCCTGATTCATTCTGGGCAGAAGCAGTCAATACAGCAGTCTACATCCTCAATCGAAGCTACACAAAAGCACTGAAGGGGATGACTCCTCAAGAAGCATATTCTGGTAAAAAGCCTTCAGTTTTGCATTTCAGAATTTTTGGTTGTTTCTGTTATGCACATATTCCTGATTCAACAAGATCAAAGTTGGATTCAAAAAGCAAAAAGTGTGTCTTCCTAGGATATAGTGAAGAGTCTAAAGCATACAGGTTATGGGATCCTGAGGCAAGGAAGATTTTTGTCAGCCGAGATGTGGTGTTTGATGAACGACCACACTTAGTAGAAGATAAAGGTAAATCTACTATCTCATCAAGCGGAGAAATATCTCGCCTTGTGCCTATCAAAAGACAGGTTAAAGTTGAGGAGGAGGAAACATCTAATGGAGAAATTTCCTCAATAAAAAGCCAACCAGTTGTAGCTGCACAGCATAAGCCACTACCGAAGTGGGCACAACAGCTCTTTGATGATCACAATCCACATGTAGATGTACCAGAATCATCATCGGATGGATTACGAAGATCAAAGAGAATAGAGGAGCAAAGAAGAGCCTCAGAACACATTGTTAACATGGCTCTAATGGCAGATATAATGGGTTCAATAAAGGAACCTACCACCATTGAAGAAGCCATTGATGATCCAGATTGGAGAGCGGCAATGCAGTCTGAGTATGATAGTATACTCAAAAATGATACATGGGATCTAGTCGACTTGCCGCCAAAGAAGAAGGTAATAGGTTTGGAAAGCTAAGTATAAAGCTGATGGAACATTAGAAAAGTATAAGGCACGATTAGTTGCACAGGGTTTTTCACAGATTGAAGGATTTGATGTTCAAGAAACTTTTGCACCAACAGCACGCATGACAACTATTCGGACGGTACTTGCAGTAGCTGCACAAAAGTCTTGGCCTATTTTCCAGATGGATGTCAAATCTGCATTTTTGAATGGTCACCTCAAGGAGGAGGTATATGTATCTCAACCACCAGGTTTTGAGGTGCCCAATTCAGAAAATAAAGTTTGCAGGTTGAAGAAAGCTTTGTATGGACTTAAGCAAGCTCCACGAGCTTGGTACCAACGAATAGATCATTTTTTCAAAAATATGGGTTTTGAAAGAAGTACTTCTGATGCTAACTTGTATGTAACGAAAAGGGATAGCAAGCTAGTTGTTGTCATTGTATATGTAGATGATTTGATCATTACAGGAGATCATCAGGAACTCATCAATCAAACTCGGATCAGCTTGGGAACTGAGTTTGAAATGACAGACTTAGGTCTACTCCATTTTTGTCTGGGAATTGAAGTATGGCAAAGGAAGGATGGCATTTTCATCTCACAACAAAAATATTCCAAAGAAATTCTCAAGGCATTTGGAATGATGGACTGCAAACCAACTAGCACACCTATGGAGGTAAATCATAAGCTATCTATGGATGATAACATGCCTGATGTAGATGCTAAGAAGTATAGGAAGCTCGTTGGAAGTCTTATTTTTCTGTGCAACACTAGACCAGACATTTGCTATGCTGTTGGAGTGTTAAGCAGGTTTTCCAACAAACCTAAGGAGAGTCACTGGAATGCTGGAATGCGAATTCTAAGGTACATTGCAGGAACCTTGGATTTTGGTATTTTGTATACCACAGGTGATACACTCCAAGGATATTGTGATTCAGATTGGGCTGGAGATTGTGATTCTAGAAAATCAGTTTCTGGATATTGTTTCTCACTTGGTTCAGGAATATTTTCTTGGGTAAGTAGGAAGCAACCAACTCTCGCACTCTCCTCCACTGAAGCAGAGTACAAAGCAGCTTGTTTTGCTTCTTGTGAGGCAGTCTGGTTAAGGAGAATTCTTGTAGATATAGGCTTTCCATCAAATATGCCAATTGTACTCAAGTGTGATAATCAAAGTTGTATGGCTATTGCAAAGAACCCAGTATTTCATGCTCGCACCAAGCACATAGAAGTACAGTACCATTACATTCGTGAGCTAATTGAAGATGAAATTGTGGAGCTAGAATATTGCCCAACAGAGGCAAATTGTGCTGACATATTCACTAAAGCACTTGGAAGAGAGCAGCTCAACAAGCATCTTCAACAGATGGGCATAGGAACGAGACCTACTTGATTTATCATCGGTAAACATTGAGGGGGGGTGTTAGTATATGATCAATGTCTACCCCTCATGATTGTATGCACATTTTGTAAGGCCCCCTTTATGAGGAGAAGCCAAGCGTGCGTTACCCAATTGATGGGAATCCCAACTTGAATGTTGGATGAAGGTCATATTGGACCATGTAAGATATTATAAGGAAAGGGAGTTACCAGGGTCCCCAACGCGGGCGGTGGCCGCCCACGCTCTACCGCCCATGTATAGCCGTCCATGGCAGGCCACCCATGATCCTATATATACATGAATTCTGCACTACCTAAGATATCGAGTTGAGCCAGCATACCTCTACCTTGTATCTCCCTATCTAGAGTTGTCTAGATCACCATTTAAGCTCTACCTTGAGAGCGCACGGGTGGACAACGCCATCATCTTTGTACTTGCTGCTAGTAAAAAATTGTTGAGATTCTCCTATATCTGTTATCTTCTCTGCTATTGCTCCTGTGTTATATTGCGTAACTATTGTCTTACATACGGTATGGTACAAAAATCATAAAATCAATCAAGTACTAATTGATGGAGGGTCTGGTGTAAATATTGCTACTGCCGCTCTGTGTAAAAAGTTAGGATGGACGAAAATTGAGCCTGTCCAGTTTTTTGTAAGGATGGCTGATCAGTCCAGAGTCCACCCAGTAGGACTAGTACGAGATGTGCCCATATCCCTGCAAGGCACAACATTTAAGATGACTTTTGTTGTCTTAGAGCTACCAAAGTCTAGCTTGGATTATAATTTGCTTTTCGGCCGTCCTTGGTTGAAACAAGCCAAGGTGATACAAGATTGGTCCGCACAGGAACTCACTTTCAAGGACAATAATCGTAAATATGTTGTTAAGTTGGATGCTATACAGCCTTGTGAATTACATGCTAGACCTTATTTTGCAGAACCAGTTCATATGTTAGATGGTTTGTCAGATGATGAAGAAGAAGAGTTTTTGAAAAATAATATTGATTTGATCTCCCTAGGAACTGTTGATCTACAATCTCTTGTAGATAATTGGAATCCGGCAGTTTGTATGGTGATGCCTGTGACGGAAGAAGTCAAGAAAGAAGATACTGCTGCTGTAGATGACACTGATCTACAACAACTTTTAAAACCCACATGATGTTACAGAGAAGTCCCGAAAATTCTATGTTCCAGAAGATCAGTTAATTACATATAATTTAGGTGATGAAGTTAATCAGCGACCTGTAAAAATAAAGGAAGGATTGCCTGAATTGTTTCAAGCAAAGTTAATACAGTTGCTTCGAGAGTTCTATGATGTTTTCGCATGGGATTACAAAGACATGAAGGGTTTAGACCCTCGCATTTATCAACATAGGGTCATGAAGCCGGAAGCTAAGCCAATCAAACAACCCAGCTACCAGATGAATCCAAACTATGTAGCAAAGGTAAAGGCAGAGCTTGATAGGTTACTAAAAGTTGGATTCATCGTACCAGTAGAGCATGCTGAGTGGACATCACCCATTGTTATCGTCCCTAAGAAGAATAAGCAGTTACGCATATGTGTGGATTAACGGAAACTAAATGCTGCTACGGTGCCTGATCCGTTTCCTCTACCTTTTCTTGACACGATGCTTGACAGAGTAGCAGGATACGAAATGTACTCATTCTTAGATGGATACAGTGGGTATAATCAGGTCAGAATGGCTGAGGAAGATATACCAAAAATATTGTTCATCACCAATTGGGGTGTATTTGCTTGTACTATTATGTGGTTTGGATTAAGAAATGCCCCCAGTACTTTCCAGAGGTGTATGCAGGAAATATTCTCCCCTTATCTTACCTCGTTCATGCAAGTATATCTTGATGATTTTTCGTTGTTCGGTAAGATGGTAGCACACTTGTTCCATTTACGGTGCTGCTTTGAGAAATGCAGAGAATACAGACTCTGTCTGAACCCAAACAAATCTGTGTTTGCGGTTTCATGTGGTAAATTGCTTGGCCATACTATATCCGCATAGGGCATACAAGTCGACCCAGATAAGGTAGCAGCTGTGTTAGAAGCACCTGTACCTACTACACCAAAGGAAGTAATGCGTTTCATAGGTCAAGTGAGATGGCATGGTCGTCATTTACGGTGGCTCGCTCATTTAGCCATTCCACTCAATCGATTAATCACGAAGACTCCTAAACAGTTTGATTGGACTCCGGAATGTCAAACAGCATTTGATCGTCTAAAGTGTTTATTAACACAGGTACCAATATTACAGCCTCCGGACTGGGATCGCCCATTCCATGTCTTCGTAGACGCATCAGATATTGCCATTGGCAGTGTTCTGATGCAACAAACCGATAAGTGGTTTCGGCCTGTTTACTATGCGAGTAGTAGACTTGCTCTTGCAGAAAAGAATTACTCTGTAACCAAAAGAGAATGTCTGGGTTTAGTGTATTCTGTAAAGAAATTCAGACACTATTTACTTGGCCGCAAATTTACTTTTCATGTAGATCATGCTGCACTTGTCTATCTGGTACGACAACAACATTTAGGTGGTCAATTAGCGCGTTGGGTTCTCCTTTTACAAGAGTTTGATTTTGAAGTAATCCATCGGCCCGACAACTCACATGCCTTAGCAGATTTTCTTTCTCGCTTAGATTCCGAGAAGCTCCGGTCGGTGTTGATGACACCACACCAGCGATTTACAGTACTGAACCGATTAATGATGAAGAAGCAAATCCTCCTGCAACAACTACTTACTATGATCAGTTGTTAACTTTTTTGACTGATGGATGTCTTCCTTCTACAACATCTCCTGCAATGGGTAGGAAGATTGCAGTGTACAGTCGCAAATATCAGCTAATTGCTGGAGAATTATACTACATGGATCACACTGGAGTTTTACTTCGTTGTATTCCTCCACACGAAGTTAACTCAGTCATTATTCTGGCTCACTCAATTCCTTCCGGTGGACACTTTGCAGCAGATTTAACACACCGGAAAATTCTGCAAAGTGGACTTTGGTGGCCTACTATGTACATGGATGTATCTCAGTTTGTCAAACAATGTGATACTTGTCAGCGGTCTGGACAACCTCTACAACGCCATTTTTTTCCCTCTACAACCTGTCTTGCCATTAGAACCTTTTCAAAAGTGGGGTCTAGATTTTATCAGACCTATTACACTGCCAGCAATACTCAGTAATAATCGTTATATTCTGACCTGTACAGACTATGCAACTAGATGGGCAGAAGCTTGGGCTTTAAGGTCCGCCACAGCTGTTTCGGTGGCAAAGTGTCTAATGAAAGATGCCTTTCCGCGTTTTGGCTTACCTCTAGAGCTTGTTACAGACCAAGGCACTCATTTTGTCAACAATTTAATGAAAGTACTCACGCATTCTTTTCAGATAACGCATAAATTCAGCTCACCATATTATGCTCGTGCAAATGGGTTGGCTGAAAGTACAAACAAGACCTTGTTGAATATGCTTCGAAAACTGATTCTAGAAGCACCGGAAAGATGGGATCAACTGTTACCTGCAGTATTATGGGCATACCGGACTACATACAAGGTATCAACAGGATTAACCCCTTTCAAACTAGCTTTTGGACTGGAAGCCATAACACCAATGGAGATTGTTGTGCCAAGTTTACGTGTAGCTCTCACTCAGAAATTGATACCAGAAGATTCTTTATCATTTTGGCTAGATACACTCAGAGAACTGGATGAGCATCGATGGACAAGTTTTTTGACTATGCAGGAAGTTTAGTTAAGACAAGCTCGAACACATGATCGATATCTAAGGACTCCAGTTTTTACAGTGGGGCAACTTGTACTCTTTTACAATGCAAAGTCGAATCGCTCTGCTGGCAAATTCAAGTTACGATGGTTTGGTCCCTACCAGATTTCTGAACAGGTGGGCCCAACCACTTTTCGGTTGACTACTTTGAACGGAAATCCCCTTCCAAAGGTGATAAATGGTTCAAAGCTGTGGCCGTACCAACAAGCATCCGATCTACACTGAAACGTTCTGCGGATTGGCCACGTCTTTTGCATCTTCTTTTCTTTTCTTTTCTTTTGTTTTTTGCACGCTTAATAAAATAAGTCTATAAATATCCCCGTTTTAATACCTAGTTATGCTCAACAGCCGCCCGACATTATAGTTCTGCTCATGCATGCACACCGAAGTTACGAAGTTATCATCTCAACGTCGCATGATGATTAGTGATTTTGATTGCTCTCCACTACAACGCATCTACTTAACCTTCTCCGTTTCGCCAAAAATCGCTATTGTGTTTGTGTGATTTGTGTGATTGTGTATACCCTGTGCATTTGTGTCTTGTGCTTGCTTTTTCTGTGTGCGCCATGGAAGCTCTGGCAAACTTCGCCGCTTTCCATGACGGACTTCTACCGACGTAGGAGAGTTCCTGCGCACCCGTGGGTTATCCAATTTTGCTGAACTGCCTTGGCATTCACTGGAATCCCACCCGTTCTATGCCCAGATAATCGCCGCCATCGCTAACACACCTGCCACCGAGTAGAGTTGGGCGATCACATCCCTACCCTCCTGAACCGTAATCACGTTCCAGGCCTTTGCTGATGCGTTTCGACTCCCTCGGCAAGGTCAAGAAAATGGCCCAAATCTACCGATTGCCACCATGAATCGATTATTCCCTAGGAGCTCATCCAACGAATACGCAATACTCTGCTGCCCTGAACCTGAGAGATCCACGCTACAATTCCTAGTAGCCATTCTTAACTTGCAGAAACGAACCTATGGAATCTCTCGTCCTTTTTACTCCGCTATAGATTTAGCTGCTCGAGAACCAGTCAATTTTGCATCATATTTCTTCCGGCGAATACACAAAGAATGCGTCGCAATTATCAAGCAGGTCAATAAAGGGGATATGCCAAGGTCGAGACTCCCTCACATCATATCCTTTCTATTTCCGACCATTCTAGCAGCATAGCCACCACGCCGAGGACCCATTCTACGCCATGAGGAATCTACACAAATATTAGAGGTCGATGAAGAAGAAGATGAAGAGATATTTCACCTTCTCCGCCGAAAAAGAATCAGGATAAGTTCATCCGATAGTGAAGTACAGGGGTCAGCCGCAAATGACAAGGCAGACAACAAAACAGAAGAAGCAAACGAAGAAGAAACCTTTCACGACACCGCAACCTCCATGCATCATGAGTCTTCAGCACAGTCCTCTTCACAACAACAACAAGAGCAGGAGGCTCCCACCGAATCTGACACAAGCTCATCAGAAGAAGCATCTCAGCAACAATCGGATCAGGAAAAGCAAGGAAATGAAGAACATATAATTAAAGAAGTTTTCGAGGAACTGCTTAAAGCAATAGAGTCCACAGCTGCAGACACCGCTGACACACAACAAACCACAGAAAAGGTAACAGAATCTCACTCTGTTCTTCCCACTCCCCCACTGGAACCTCCACTCAACCCAATTATCCCTACTCCACCCATTCTTCCCGAAGGACCCACTACCTCTTCTTCCTCATCCCCAAACTACTCTCCACCGAACTCCCAACAGCTACTCACCGCATCCTCATCTCAACCTTGTCCTCATCTTCCACTTCCTTCAACTCCTATGATATCTGAACTTGCAACCATGGGTCAGATGTTGATCCAACTTTCACAACAACTACCTGCGCAAATGAAGCAAATAACAGAGAATATCGAGATGAATTTCAACACAAAGTGGACGTGCTGGAGGCGGACATTAGTCCTCTACAAGAAGAATTAATAGTAGCTAAAGCCAGAAACCAAGCCTTACAAGAACAACTTAAGGAGTTACAAGCCCGAATGGCCGAACAGGTAGAAGTTACCGCACAAAGAGATGCAGCACTGGCTGAGCTCAGAAAGAAGGAAGAATTATTAAACGATGCAAATACAGAAATCATCCAATTGAAGCAAGATCTACAGGATAAAGAAGATGCACCAAGTTGCTATAGGGAATCTGTTAGAAGAAACAAGACAGACGCTAGATGAAGTGGTACAACGAGGCCAAGAGCAGCATGATCTGGCTATGAAAACTGCTAAAGAACTCCAGAGATGCAAGACAGATTTATATGATGTAAACAATATTCTCAAACGATTATTGACCAAGGAAGCTCAACGACAAAAGGTAATAACAGATCTCCGAAGAGAAAGGGATGCCTACTCCAGGACCATCCAATTTCAAAATCAGGAAATCGAAAGAGGAGAGAACCAACTGGACGCTCAAAAAGATAGAATAGTCAGAATGGAGAAGCAAGTTGGAGAGATGAAAGTATCCAGAGATGTAGCCTTATCAAACGAATTTTATTTACAAGAGGCTTTTCTATAGACACAGGCAGAAGTTTTGCTGATCGAAGCCATTTCCTTAAGTTCTGTAAGAACAGATGCCCAACTAGTAGAACCAGATACTTTAAAACAGATGTTAGAAGCTTTAAAGAAGAAAATAGCCCGAACTTTTAGATTAGCTAGATCCATGTATTTAGAAGGCATTATAGATGAACCGTAATTTTGATAAACATGCGGGTTCGAGTCCACTGTGCGTGCCAGTGTTAGTCGGCCGCCGGATTGGAAGTTGTAAAAACTGAATCTTGTTCGCACGAACGAAAGGTTGTTACACAAATACATTGTAATCTTTATATAAAGCAATGAAAAAGAGATGTGGGAGTGACGTTCGTTGGGATCACCAGACTGTCTGTCTGGGTGATTGAGCTGAACGTTGCTGTAGTGTCTGTTAAGCAATTCTGCGTATACTACTCTTGTTCTATCTGGTTGTCTCTTGATACCTGTTTCTGTTCGTGAGTTACATAGACACCCAGTAGATCGCCAGACTGTTTGTCTGAGCGAGGTATTCTGCGGGGTTTCGGCTGTGATTGTTCTGTTGATTAAGCGTATCGTGGTGTCGCTCTTTCTTGTAAGGTGCTGTAACTTGTTGGATGAAGTCTGTGTAATTGCGGTAGTGTTCTGAGGACTCCGAGTCATATTGTATTGTCTTCGGTGTTGAGGTCTGTCCTCATACGGTAAAGGTTAGCTACAGTAAGGGTCTTTTTAAGTTGCGTACTGGACCTTCAGTACTGTGTGTCTGAGACTGTTGAGTTCTTCTGTGTCTTCGGTTTTTGTTTCATTTTTTGTATCTATTCGGTGAAGGTTGGATTACTGTTATTGTCTCTAGTGTTACAGTATTTTGTATTTGGAACAGTTCTTGAGTTCATTAAGTAACTCTGTATCACGATACTGCATAGTCTGGTGCAGTGTGTTCGGTCGACTGTGGGAGAGTTTGGTTGAATACTGTAAGATTGTAAGTGCAAGGGAGTCTTGATAGGGTTTTGAGCATCAGTGTATTGCTATGTGTGAAGTGGTTAGTTTGGGAACTAAATATAGGGCCTTTGTTTAACAGACCCCTTCCACTCCCAAGAACCCAATAAATGTTTAAACGCGCTACTGACAGCTAATTCCGCGTTTAACGTTTAACATTCCTTTGCACAATAAAGTGCTTTTCAGTGCTAACATTTGCGAGCACAAGTGCTTCTCAACACTATGTTCACTCTATAATCCCATCCACTGTAAGAGAAGTGGGATCAATGTGTTGTTGTCTCAATCATATTTGCAACAACGATGAGACTCCTGGGTGATCTGAGTGCTTGTGTCTTAGAACAAGACATCTGCTGCGAATCGACGTATTAAGGCTGCTAGGGTGCTTGATCAATTAAGAGGGAAAACTGCAATATTCGAAGGCTTTGAAATCAGGAAAAATGAAAAGATTGCAGGCTGTGCAAGTTTGTGAAGTCGGAGTAGATTAAGCAGAACCATTAGATACAATTCCCGAACCATTAGTCTGTGTAAGGCCCTGACCCCATGGTGGCACTTCGTTCGCATGGCCTCTATTGTACTCCTCCTTCTACTGCTATGGCATGGCATGAGTTGTGTGGTCGTTTGTCCCCCTCGACATTATTTTGGACAAGCCTGGTAAAGTCACTTCTTCATCGAAGGTAATTGACTCGCTGCTGAACAAAGAAAAAGAATCCATGTGTCTTCAGCTTCTTGATGAAGACGATCAAAGTCATATGTGCAGGCCAAAAAAAACAGGAGCTCGCATCCTTCTCCATTGCATTTCACATACGTAAAAGCATTGTTCTCTCACCACATAGATAGAGAGAGAACGCCCTCAACTTCATTTCGCCATTAATTGTATATGCTAAATTCACCCAAATCTACAAGCTTTGCGATGTAGAAATGTGGACTATTCTTCCACACATCTATTTGAACTTAGACATATAAATTGTGCAAATCGATGTACAAATTGTGTGCCATTAATAGGGTGGGCGTATTGCTGAAATGCAAGCAGTGATGCTTACTGCCTTGTTGAACAAAGTAGATGGTCAAGCAAATTCTCATGTGTACTGTGCTTGGCGTGCATATTTGGGAAGAACCAAAACTCACAGAGATACATAGAAAGAAAATCTGTTAGCCAAGCAAACTGGAGGAAGGTCCCTGACTTGTTTCAAGATACATCGGTTGTGAGCTAGCTAATTGGACCAATCACCAGGGACATGAAATTCCACCTTGTGCCATATAGAAATGAATCTTGGCATTGAGCATATGGCATAATCAATGATGTCATACTCGATTGTTGGAGCTCATGCAATCATAAGTTAAATTGCCTTCCTATTTTGTTACCGTTAGTGGCCATGTGAAAGGCCAAATGGGCACTGGACACTTCTTTGTATATGTTCTTTAATAAAACATATAGTGGCCTGGTCAGTCACAGATTGTAAGTTCGACCGCATCTGTAAGACCTAAGAAGTCTATCTTCGTGCTCCCTGTGTACTGTGTTCTCTGCGTATTGTGCAGCCTCTGTGCGGAGTACTGTGTGCGGCCTTAGGAGATCAGTTTTCTACTCCGAGCATATTGTCATGAAGCTCTCGTTAAGGAGAGCGCACTGTGGTGCATCGCCATTGAAATACTTCACTGGTATCAGAGCCGTTCGAGGCAAAAGCTTTGTTCCTTTTGTGCGAGCGAAGCGAGGCCCCCCCCTGGTGACGACCAAGGCATAGACCTTGGCATACCTTGTCATCCGAGTCATCGAAGTCACCATTGGTGCCGTTGGCTCTGTGCGAGGGAGAACCTCAATGATCAAGGAATATAGAGGTTCCCAGTACTTCCCGGGAGGTCACCCATCCCAGTACTGTTCCCCCCAGAGCTCGCTTAACCGTGACAATCTCTTGCCACTAAGCTACACTCTTGTGGTGCCTGAAGAAGGGGAAAGACTAAGGTTGACATTACCTTGAACATGTTTTGGTCCCTCAAAGCTTCATTCTTTGCTTTCAAAGCTTATTTTTGAAGCATTTTTGGGTGTCTTTTGGAGCCATTTTGGAGTACTTCCGCACATAGTTCTCTTCACACAGGTCCAAGAACATCAAGAAGAGTGTTCTTTGTACTTCTCCGACAATAAATATCAACCTTTGGGGCTGTGTTTTCAGCCACACTTGTAAAACTACAGGTTTCTTGAAAGGTTTCAGTTTTGGTGGGAGCAATTGCTGCAAATTTATGGAGGTTTTTGAGCCTAAAATATCGGAGTTGATAGACACTTGCAAGTGTTATTGGCTAGTTTTTGGGTTGTGTATTCAGCCTTTAGTGTCATTTTAATGCATATATTGAGCACATACACACTATGCACGCTTCTGTGGATACCACTTATGTACATCCATGTGGTCATTGATATAGTGGTTACGTTCTTTGCATAAAGCCTTTTACGTTTGATAAAGAGGGTCGTGGTGAGGTTTTCTTAACTGGGAGACACCTGAATGTCGGGGTCTCTTCAGTGATGTAGGTGGAAGACTTACCCAACCTCGCCATAGGAGATGTATGATAGTTGTTCGTAGGTGCTCGATAAGCCTAGTTGGCTTCTATTGGGTAACTGATTATATGCAGTGGAGTCAGTGATTCAATATGCAGGAAAACATGTTAGCACTCACAATTTTATGATATTTTGACACTGGTCATATGCTCATTTTGCAGAGGATAGTATGGCAATTTTTTTCTAGATTTTTGGTTTTGTCAACTATACAGTGGCCGATTTACTCCTTGATACACTTATTCGTTGGTGTTTGGAATCTTCTAGCTCCATTATCATTCTATTCAATTCTCTACCATCATGGCATCAAAGGTCTCAAGCACATCCGATGGATCAGGGTCTACTGCTAGTGTTCCGAGGAGGAGCTATAACTTGCAGGGCAAAGACCATTTTGAGATCCAAAAATTTGATGGCACAAACTTTGCTCTATGGAAGAATCAGATTAAAGATGTGCTGATTCAAAGGAGGCAATGGAAGCCAGTAAATGGAATTTCAAAGAAGCCTGTTGACATGGATGAAGATGATTGGGATGAGTTAGATGAAATGGCCAAGTCTACCCTTCGCTTGCACCTGGCAGATAATGTGTACTTTATAGTATTAGACTGTGAAAGTGCAGAGGAGCTTTGGAAGAAGTTATGCAATACATATGAAAAAGAGACGGCATCAAATAAAGTCTATATGATGAGAAAATTATATGACCTTCGTATGAAGGACACAGATAGTGTTGCTGCTCATCTGAATGAGTTTGATTCTATATTCTCTAAGTTACAGGCTCAAAAAATGGATATGGATAATGAAATGAAAGCATTATTGTTGTTATGCACCTTGCCATCATCATGGGATACGTTTTGCACAGCTATTAGCAATAGTGCACCTGGTGGTAAACTCGTCTATGATGACATATGTGGAGCACTCTTGAGTGAGGAGATTCACAGAAAATCTATGGTTGGCACTCAGAGTGGAGATGCATATAACGTTCGTGATTCTTACCAAGGAAAGAATCAACAACATGGCAGGAGCAAGAACAAGGAAAAGAATGTTCAACGGAATAAGAGTAGAAGTAAATCAAGGAAGAGGGATGTCGAATGCCATTATTGTCATAAGAAAGGACACATGAAGAAAGATTGTTATGCATTAAAGAATGCTAAAGGTAAAGGACAGAATGTTGATGGGCATGTTAAACAATTACCTGCACCATCTACTTCGACTGTGAAGATTGAAGAAATTAATGCTATTTTTGATGATGTTGATGTGTTGACACTTGATAGTATTGTGCCAACTGAGGCTTTAATGGCTGATTCTCTTTCCCACACCTGGCTGCTAGATTCTAGTGCTTCTTTTCATGTGACACCACACAGAGAATGGTTCTCTAATTATGCAGCAAAGTCTCTTGGTACCGTGAGACTTGGTGACTCTTACCAATGTGATGTTGTGGGGATTGGAGATGTGGTTCTGCACTTCATTGATGGTTCAAAATTTACTATGCATAATGTATGCCATGTACCTCAGTTATCACGCAGTTTGATGTCAGTTGGTCAACTTGATGACCTTGGTTACAAGGTGGTCTTCTATGCTCAGTCCTTTCGCATATCAAAGGGCAATATGGTTATTGCAAAAGGAAGCAAAGTTGGCTCACTTTATCCTTTATTTGTATCACAGAAAGAACACTTGTTCGTTGTTACTGAACAACCTATGGCTTGTATTTGGCATGGTCGTTTGGGACATATATCACATAGTGGAATGGAAAATCTTTCTCGTTTTGGCTACTTACCTATGTTATCTTTCTCTGATTTTTCATTTTGTGAGCATTGTCAATATGGAAAGCAAACCAGAAATGTGCATAGAACGCACATTGAATCTTCAATTCAACCGTTAGATCTCGTTCGTATAGATGTGTGTGGTCCTATGCCCACTAGTCCTTAGGTGGTTCTCTTTACTTTGTCACTTTTATAGATGATGCTGCTAGAAAAGTTTGGGTATATCCTATCAAATCGAAGGATGAGGTATTTCCTACTTTCAGAAAATGGCTTGCTTCAGTTGAGACTGAAAAAGGAACTAAGCTTAAGGCTTTACGTTCAGATAATGGGGGTGAGTATACCTCACATGAATTCAGTGTTTTTTGTCAGTCTAGAGGAATTCGTAGAGAGTTTACAACTCCTTATACCCCAGTACAGAATGGTGTAACTGAGAGGATGAATAGAACTATTCAAGATAGAGTAGTCTCTATGTTGCATCATGCAAACCTCTCACAAGGCTTTTGGGCAGAAGCAATATTGACTGCAGTTCATGTGATTAACCTTTCACCTAGTACTGCCAAAGGTCTGAAAGTGGCACAAGAACTGTGGACAGGGAAGCCACCATATTATGATCATCTTCGAGTTTTTGGGTGTGAAGCATATGTTCATATACCCAAGAATCTTAGAGAAAAGTTGGACCATAAGTCAAAGAAATGCATTTTTCTTGGATATGGTCAAGAAGGACAAATTGGATATCGCTTATGGGATCCTGAAACACGGACAGTGATCAGAAGTAGTGATGTCATTTTCAATGAGTCTAAGATGCATAAACAACCCATTAAGGAGCTTGAAGTGAGAAGAGTGGTGTTTGAGGATACTAGTCCTCCGGTTAGCATGCATAAAAATGCTGCACATAGGGATGTTCAAGAGAATGTTTATTCATATCAGTCTGCACATGTTCTTGTTCAGCAACAATTGAGACGTTCTGCACGTGTCTCACATCTACCTGATAGATATGTTCCAGGTTTAGATTTTGTTATGCTAACAGATGCCAGTGAGCCTTCTTGCTACAAAGAGGCTATGCAGACAGAGGATCATGTCAAGTGGGAGCATGCCATGAAGAGTGAGTTGGATTCTATTCACAAGAATGGTACTTGGGATTTAGTACCTTTGCCAAATGGTAGGAAAGCTTTATCATGTAAATGGGTATATAAGCTGAAATTCACATCAGATAGTGCTTCTCCAAAGTATAAAGCACGACTTGTTGCAAAGAGTTTTAAGCAACAACATGGTGTTGATTTCGAGGAAATCTTCTCTCCAATGGTCAAGATGACTACCCTACGCATGTTGCTTGGATTCGTTGCAATGGAGGACTTAGAGTTAGTCCAAATGGATGTGAAAACTGCTCTCTTGCATGGAGATTTTACAGATGAGATCTATATGGAACAACCAGAGAGTTATGTAGTTCCTGGCAAGGAAAGTCTAGTTTGTAAGCTCAAGAAGAGCTTGTATGGACTTAAACAGTCCCCTAGACAATGGTACCAAAAGTTTGATGCTTTTATGAAGTCTCAAGGCTATTCTCAAAGCAATGAGGATCATTGTCTCTACACAAAGAGATGCTCAGATGGCAGCTTGAAATGTTTGATACTTTATGTTGATGATATCTTGATTGTTGGGAAGTCCTCTTATGACTTGTCAATTCTCAAAAAGAATTTGAGTCAGACATTTGATATGAAGGATTTGGGGGATGCCAAACATATTCTTGGCATGCACATTACTCGTGATAGGAGTAAAACATGCATATACTTGTCTCAAAGTGAGTACATATCCAAAGTACTTCACAGGTTCAATATGCAGGGTGGAAAGGCATTGAGTACACCTCTACCCATATAAATGAAATTGAGCAAGGATGATTGCCCCAAATCAGATGAGGAAAAGAAATTCATGACCAAAATTCCCTATCAGTCTACTGTTGGTAGTCTCATGTACGCTATGGTAGCTACGAGACCAGACATTGCATTTGTAGTGGGAGTTGTGAGCAGATATATGTCTAATCCTGGCAAGAAACATTGGGAAGTGGTCAAGATGATTTTGAGATATCTGAGTGGCACTAAGGACAAGTGTCTATGCTTAGGTAGAGGGAAAGCATCCGTTATTGGTTACACAGATTCTGACTGTGCTGGTTGTGTAGACAATCGTAAGTCTACATCAGGGTACAGTTTTCATTTTGCTGGAGGTGCTATCTCTTGGAGATCTCGTCTTCAAGAATGTAGAACTATTTCCACCACAGAAGCAGAGTATGTTGCAGCAAGTGAGGCATGTAAGGAAGCATTGTGGCTTTCTCATCTTGCTTGTGATATGGGTTTACCTCAGCATGTACCTCGCTTGCTCAGTGATAGTTAGAGTGCCATTGCTTTGGCTAAGAATCTGGTCTATCATGCAAAGACCAAGCACATTGAGGTGAGGTATCACTTCATTAGAGATTGCTTAGCCACTGAGCAGATTATTCTTGAGAAGGTTCACACTCGAGATAATGCTGCAGATGCTTTGACTAAAGCTCTACCATAGGATAGCTTTCAACATTGTTGTCACTTGATGGGGGCTACTTGATTCTTGATCTTACACAGTCACTTGTATACTGTGTAACATGCCCATCAGGTGGGAGGTATAGTTTGTATACTTACACTTAGGTATTCTTTATCATTCTTTATTTTTCTCCCATAGTTACTTTGGCCATGTTGGCCTTTAGTGGGAGATTGTTACTGTTAGTGTCCATGTGAAAGGCCAAATGGCCACATGACACTTCTTTGTATATGTTCTTTAATAAAACATATAGTGGCCTGGTCAGTCATAGACTGTAAGTTCGACCGCATTTGTTAGACCTAAGAAGTCTATCTTCGTGCTCCCTGCATACTGTGTTTTCTGCATATTCTGCAACCTCTTTGCGGAGTACTGTGTGCGGCCTTAGGAGCTCGGTTTTCTACTCCGAGCATATGGTCATGAAGCTCTCGTTAAGGAGAGCGCACTGTGGTGCATCGCCATCGAAATACTTCATATTTCATGCTATTTGGGGAGGAGCATGCTGACCCATCAGTTTATGTTGGAGAATGGACTGTGATTTAATTATGCTCATTAAGAAAAACATGCAGCAATGAGGTGTGTAGACAATGTGTTTGGTGGTGTCATGTTCAATTTGTCAAGCCTTGTATACATAGAGTATAATAGCACCATTGTAAGCCTTACATTTTGTATATCATTTGAGAATTTATGGGTGCCAGACATAAGTCATATGGAGTATTCGATTGTAGTGCGTTGGTGGGACACTTGTTGTACACATGCTACACACATAATAGCCTCAAGCCAGAAGTTATGTGCTAAAGCTTATTTTTTGACCATACACCTTGCCATCTCCATGAGATGCCTATTATTTCTTTCAACAAATCCGTTCTTTTGAGGTGTATATGGAACTACATTTTTATGTTTTATACCATGCTCAAACAAAAATACATTAAAATCAGAAGACATCTATTCCCTTCCTCGATCTAAATGGAGGGTGTTGTTAGCAGCCGGTGTGGTCGAACTATTCTTGTAATAATCATTCTTATGTAATAACGGAGATACCAAGAGTTTTTGGGGGAAAATTGTAATTTTTGCATCTTTCTATTTTGGAGGTTCAGAATGGTGTGAAGCGAAGTATGGTGTTAAGTTACGCGGAAGCAGATTCCGGAAGTAACATTTACAGAATGAACAGATACGCAGAGCAGTGAAGATCGAAGTCTAGAAGTGGAAGTCAGATTATAACTATGTTACTGTAATGTAATTGATGGTTCCTTCCGAATTCAAAACTTATTTATTGTGAAATTAAGATTCCGAATACATTGTGTTTATGGATTGTTCTGTATGCACTCATTTACACTGAATTAAAGGAACAGAAACACATGTTTACGAGTATTCATATTCGTAAATCCATGTTCCCGAACCTGTATATTGTGTACTGTTAGTCTATTGGTGATTAGTGCGCAAACATATGGCGACCACGATGGGATGGGGTAACAGAGCACCACACAAAGTAGATTGATGCCAGTACGAAGCAGCAAGGATTACTTATAAAAGCCTCATCATCCCGATTATCTAGATGAATGCAACAGACACTCGCAACATTGAAGTTGGAAGATATCCCTCTTGAGGAAGCAATCACTATTACAGAAGAAGTATAATTTTGGGTGGAAACTAGAGTTTTACCCCCCAAGCTTTTGAAAGATCTAGTCTTTGATGGAAGAACGGTAAACTAGTTAAAGTATTGTGGCAAGGGGAATTCAATGGGACCGACCAGCAGAACCACCTGTAGGAAGAAGAATACCCTATAGAAGAAGGTCAAAGCGGCAGCAGCGTAACCTCACCAGAATTGCAGTTAGCTTTAATACCCGTACCTCAAAATACTATCTTATAGATGCTTGGTAATTCAATGGCGAACAGGCACTCACTACCTGTACTAAACTCCTCATTTTTACGAGCGAGTGGATGAAGATCCAAACGTGCATGTACAGACATTTGAGAATCAGTACTTATGTAATCATCGTAATCTCCATGATAATCGGCACAAATTTCAAGTGTTTCAAGCCACGTTAGTCGGTGATGCAGTCAAATGGCTTATTGAATACCCTCTTGATTACTTTTCCACATATGATGAATTGAAGGCAACATTCTTGGAATGATTCCGGACTGCGAAGAGTATTTCGGAGTTACATTCTTCACTTCAATATATGTTGCAGAAAGGGACAGTCGAACAATATGCGTCAGCTTTCAAATCTACTCTGCAGCAATTTTTGGCAGATAAGTGTCCTACAGAAGAAATGTTAGCAGAATTCTTTGTGGAAAGATTATAGCCACCCATTAAAGAGAAGATCTATATGTATACGCTTGAACAATCCCGTACGCTAGATCATATAATTGACTTAGCAATCCATATGGATAGAAAGATGCAGTTTGCCAATTTGGGCTCGGAGAAGACACATTTGGTATTCAGGAAGGGTGCCACCCCAGAGAAGAAGTTGTATTGCTTACAGTGCAAGAATGTGGGCCGTATTATGGCTGATTATGCACTTAATCAGGTCTTTTGTCCTATTTGTAACAAAACTAATCACATTCTAGAGGAATGCCATTTTAATGCACCAAATACCTTTGTGGCTACTGCGCAAGTAGAAGGACCTCCTTGGAAAGATAACAATAACGCGTATAAGCCCCAAGTTGTTAGTAGACAATGGCCAAATAGTCAGGATGCTAGACTGGGAGGATCCTCTCAATATTTAGATTCACAACAATTTTTGGAGCAGCAGCGTGGTTTCTGCCAGAATAGACAAGAATTTGGTAGAGGACGGAGATTCCAACAACCTAGGCTTGGTAATCTTGATAACCATCCAATTCAGTGTCAGTTCTATCTCCAATACGGTCATTGGCAGTGGGAATGTGAGGAAGCTAAGGAATACGATCAACGGAAGCAAGAAGCGAAGCTCAAGGCACCTATGGCCAATGTGGTGACTCTGGATTGTTTGGAGCCGAAAGCGTCAGTTTCACCCGATCTCAGAAAGAGTATTCCAGTGGACCAAAAATGGATTACTTACCTCCTGTAGAACAAAAACAAACTTTGACGAAGGCAGTACAGTGGGCTACGGAGTACCCGCCACACCATGTGAACTCTCCATTGTTTCTAGGGAACCTTTCGGAAAGGATCATATAAGAAGTACGATTGGTACAGACGAAGAAGGGAGCTTGCAAGAGCCATCAATTGGTATCCGCCTGTATATAGATCTCGCATAGAAAAGAAGTTTAGAAGGACGAAAGCAAAGGTATAATGATTACCAATCATCAGTGAATACAGAGTATTGTGAAATTCTACAAGAATCACACATAAAATTGTCTTTAGGGGCATTGCTGGAATTAGTCCCTGCATTTTGGTCACAGTTATTACAACAACTGTGAAACAAATATATACCTTCTGAACATCCGGAACCCTCAATTTCAATGGTACGAAATGTGTCAGACCGAATTGTGGATTATGCGGTACCAATGATCATAGTGCAGTATAAAAATCAAGTTATTCCAAAAGTTTTGATTGATGGGGGTTCTAGTATCAATATTGCATCTACCACCACATGTAAGCAAATGGGTTGGAACAGTATTGACCCCGCTCCGTTCTTTGTTCGGATGGAAGACCAATCACGAGTCCAACCAGTAGGGCTAGTTAAAAATATCCCTATTTGGATTGCACAAGTTCTCTTTAACATTACCTTTGTTGTACTGGAGTTGAAGGGGAACAATTTAGATTATAAGTTACTATTGGGCCGGCCCTGGTTGTGCAATGCTAAAGTTTGTCAAAAATGGGATGAAAAGACAATTACTTTCCAAAGAGGGAATGCTAAGTTTTCCGTTCCATTGGATGACGAGCATCATTGTCTTCTGGAGTAGAAACCTATGCTAGAAGAGCCTCCGCATATGTTGGAGGGGCTCGATGAAGATGAGGAACATCAGTTTTTGGAAGCCAGTAGAGATCTACTCTCATTCGGGGTCGTTGATGTGAATTCCATCATTAGTTCCGAATGGGACAGTAAGGCAGCAGTGGTGTGTACGGAGGCAAGAAGAGGAGTACATAGAGCCGATACTCAAGGATCCTATGGAGGATGGCCGAATATGTGTGGAAGAGGATTCTTTAGAGGTGGTCAATTTGGGAACTCCAGAAGAGCCTAAACAAGTGCGAATTTGTTCAGAGCTTGCTCTAGAATTCCGGATGGCCTTGATTTCCTTGTTACAACAGTATCGGGATGTTTTCGCATGGACATATTCCAACATGAAAGGTCTGGATCCTAAGCTTTATCATCATCGGATATTGCTTAAACCGAATGCTACCCCAGTGATGCAACAACAGTACAGAATGAACCCATATTTTGCAGAACATGTCAAGCATGAGCTCGATAGATTGATAAAAGTTGGTTACATTGTTTTGATTGAGAATCCGGAATGGGTGTCCCCCGTAGAGTGATTGTTCCGAAGAAAAATAAATAGTTACGAATCTCTATGGACTACTTCCATGTCTTTGTGGACGCTTCAGATCGTGCTATTGGAAGTGTTTTGATGCAAAAAGGAAGATAGAAGTTGGTTCCACCTGGTGTACTATGCGAGTCGGTGCCTCACTGCAGCAGGGCAGAATTATTCGACGACGAAATGTGAATGCTTAGGACTCATATATTCCATCAAAAAGTTTCGGCATCATTTGTTGGTCGTCCCTTCACTTTCCATGTCGATCACAGTGCGTTGTTATATTTGGTTAAGCAGCAGAATTTGGTAGGTCATCTTGCTCAATGGGTCCTGCTCTTATAAGAATTCGAATTTGATATTGTTCATCGCCCTGATGCTAATCATACAAGAGATAAAATGTACTCTTTTACAAGAGGTGTTCATATGTCTACACATATGACTACAAATTAACATCATATCAAGTTATATCAAGCATGTAGGCTTGGGTAAAATGCACCAACATAGGACCACATGCATCTTTATGAACCAGATCTAAAGGCTGAATTGAAGAGTCAATGTGCATCTTGTGCACATTCCTAGTTTGCTTTCCATATTTACCATGCTCACAAAATGAAAAATCAGAGAAAGATAACATAGGTACATAGCTAGAAGAAGAAAGATTTTCCATTCCACTACATGATATATGGCCCAAACAGCCATGCCAAATACATGCTATAGGTTGTTCAGTAACAACTAACAAGTGTTCTTTCTTTGATACAAATAAAGGATAAAGTGAGCCAACTTCTCTTCCTTTTGCAATAACCATATTGCTATTTGATATGCGAAAGGACTGAGCATAGAAGACCACCTTATAACCAAGGTCATCAAGTTGACCATTTGACATCGAATTGTGTGATAATTAAGGTACATGGCATACATTATGCATAGTAAATTTTGAACCATAAATGAAGTAATGCACAACCACATCTCCAATCCCCACAACATTACACTGGTAAGAGTCACCAAGTCCCATGGTACCAAGAGACTTTTTTGCATAATTAGAGAACCATTCTCTGTGTGGTGTCACATGGAAAGAAGCACGAGAATCTAGCAACCATGTGTGGGAAAGAGAATCAACCATAAGAGCCTCAATTGGCACAGTGCTATCAAGTATCAACACATCAACATAATCAGAAATAACATTAATTTCTTCAATCTTCACAGTCGAAGTAGATGGTGCAGGTAGCTGTTTAACATGCCCATCAACATTCTGTCCTTTACCTTTAGCATTCTTTAATGCATAACAATCTTTCTTCATATGTCATTTCTTATGACAATAATGGCATTTGATATCCCTCTTACTTGATTTACTTCTACTCTTATTGCATTGACCTCCTCTGAATCAACACATCTTTAATCTGATTCTTCCATAGAGCAAAGTTTGTGCCATCAAATTTTTGGATCTCAAAATGGTCTTTGCCCTGCAAGTTATAGCTCCTCCTCAAAACAATGGCACTAGAACCCAATCCACCAGATGTGTTTGAGACCTTTGATGCCATGATGATAGAGAATTGAATAGGATGATATTGGAGCTAGAAGAGTCCAAACACAACTAAGGCACAAATCCCAGAAAATTTAGTAGTCTTCCTAGAAAAATGAATTAATGAACGGTAATGATCAACCAAAAGGATTATGTGAGAATAAGTGTGCTCACACCGATGAGTGTATGAAGGAGTAAATCGACCACTATATTGTTGACAAAACCAAAAATCTAGAAAATTTTTGCCAGAGTATCCTCTGCAAAATAAGCATATGACCAATGTCAAAGTCTCATAAAACTAAAAGTATTGACATGTTTACCTGCATAGTGAATCACTGACTCCACTACATATAATCAATTACCCGAAAGAAGCCAACTAGGTTTATTGAGCACCTATGAACAACTATCATACATCTCCTATGGCAAGGATGGGTAAGTCTTCAACTTGCATCACCAACGAGACCCCGACATCTGGGTCTCTCCTAGTTAAGAAAACCTCACCATGACCCTCTTTATGAAATGTAAAAGGCTTTATGCAAAAACGTAACTGCTATGTCAATGACCACATGGACGTACATAAGCGGTATCCACAGAAGCATACATAGTGTGTATGTTCTCAATATATGCAATAAAATGACACAAAAAAATTGGATTCACTTCCCAAACACAGGCCAACAACACCTGCAAGTGTTTCTCAACTCTATTCTTTAGGCTCAAAAACCTGCATAGACTTGCGGTGGTTGCTCCCACCATAACTAAAACCTTTCAAGAAACATGTAGATTAACAAGTGCGACTGAAAATAGAGCCCAAAAGGTGAACATTAATTGTTGAAGAAGTACTCTTCTTGATGTTCTTGGACCTCGGTGGAGAGAATTATGCATGAAAGTACTCCAAAATGGCTCCAAAAAACACCCCAAAAATGTTTCAAAAATAGGCTTTGAAGACAAATAATGAAGCTTTGAAGGCCCAAAACTTGTTGAAGATAATGTTAATCTTAGTCTTTCCCCTTCTTTAAGCACCACAAGAGTGTAGCTTAGTGGCAAAAGATTGCCACGGTTAAGCGAGCTCCAGGGAACACTATTGGGATGGGTGACCTCCAAAGAAGTACTGGGAACCTCCATCTTCCTTGATCATTGAGGTCCTCCCTCGCCTGTAGCCAATGACACTAGTGGTGAATTCAGTGGCTCAAATGACAAGGTGTGCCAAGGTTTATGCCTTGGTCACCACCTTAGTCGAAAGCCTTGGGTGGGTGGGTGGGTGCTCGCTTTGCTCGCACAAAAGGAACAAAGCTTTTGCATCAAAGTATTTCATTGGTGATGCACCATAGTGCACTCTCCTTCTCGGAAGCTCAACAATGATATTCTCAGAGTAGGAAACCGAGCTCCAAGCACCACACACGGTACTCTGCATAGAGGCTACAATATACGTAGAAAAACAAAGTTATACAGGGAGCACGAACACAGACTTCTTGGGTATTACGAATGTGGTCACACTTATAGTATGTGGCTGACCAAGCCACTATATGTTTTATTAAAGAACATATACAAAAGTGTCCGATGGCCATTTGGCCTTTCACATGGGCACTAACAGTAACAATGTGCAGAGAACAGTTGTACCTATTGATGCTACTGCTCATGCTGGTACTTATGAGAAAGATAAAAAAAACACAAAATGCACAACACACAAGATCAGTCTCTCACACTCTCACACAGGTGAAATGAGGGAAAAGAGGCGGAGGTGGGAATATGACTGAGAAGGTGGAAATTTCACGATGATGGAGATGGAAGTAGGGGTGAGTAGGAGGGTAGGGATGATGATGAAGAAGGTAAAAAGAAAAGAAAAAAGAAAATTGCCTATGATTCCAACATCAAATCTCTACATCTTACCATCACACACTCTTCCTTGAAGCTCGTTCATCAACAACAGTGCCAAATTTGGTGTCACTCTAGCGCAATGATGAGAACCAATGTGAGGAGATCTACCTTGGAATTTCAATCTGCAGAGACGTGAGGAAGGGTATGATGACCATGAGTGATAGGAGTGCTCAAGTGTGTGAGTGAGAAGCAAACAAGCATGCACACACACACATGCATGCAAGGCAAGACAAAGAAAGGAACAATGGAATCTTGTATCATAATAAGTCCAAGATACAATCATGCCCTTACAAGCTCAAATCCCAAAAAATTCTCACACCAAGATAACCTCTAGAATGAGGTCTCTAGCTCTTTTTATAATTTTTAGACTGGTTAAGGTCTAGTTCAGACCTGATACTTGACCTAGTTAAAAAAATAGTTTCCTAGTCTTGTTTGAGGGCTCAAATGAGCTCTTAAAATTATGGAATTTGATATGTAGGTACTTCGAACACTCCTCAAGATCAAGGACTCCTTGGCTTGAACAAAATGGAGTCAAATTACCCAGAAGGAATATTTACAAGGATGGTTAGTGATAAAAAACACTATTTTTGGCTCCATAATGGATTATGAAGAAATAATGATTAGGCCTATTCCCTACCTGATCATTGTTGAGTGCTTAGTTCTCCTTGTCTTTATCTTTGACTATGTTGTCTTAGACTCCCTTGCTAGCTAACATCAATAAACCAAATACAAAAACCTAAGAGAAAGAACATAAATACAGGATCAAATGATAAAATATAGACATACAAGTCCTTGATCGATGCGGTCAACAATGAGATGAGAGCAAATAAACAAGGGTAGCAAAGAACTAAGTGATTGATATCAAACAGACAATACATGCAAAAGGAGAATCAAAAGCTATTGGGTTGAATCTTCATGAACTTTCACTCAACCAAGCATCTTGAAAAAGTGGATATAAAAATCCGAACATCTTTGAAATCTAGTGTCAATCACATTGCTAGATCATTTTCTAAATAGTTGGGGTTTCACCCTTCCAGCTTAAGCTGACAAACTAGTTAGGTGACCGCATCTATGAGGATGGCTTGAGAAGGTTGGTGGTTCAACTTAGGAACCTTGAACACCATTTCAGTATTGATCACCTTGTGGTCAAGTTTGAAGATGGGTCCTACATAGATAAACAAGGAACCATGTATGTGGTCGCTAGTTTCCTTGAGAGAAAGAATGAGTCTGAAACAATCCTCCTTGAGTTCGAAATAGGAGAACCAAAAGATGAAGAAAGGTTTAATGATTCTAGCACTTGGTTCTCCCCATGGAAAATCTATGCTAACACAAAGCGTACCCACCTCCAAGATACCTCAAGACAATAGATGCATTGAATTGCTCATGAAGAAGGCCACAAAAGAGGCTTTTTGGTGGTTTCTTTTAGCATTACCCTATCTCAAGGAAGAGATTCTAGTGTGAGAGTTCAACAATCTTGATGATTCGAGGAGAAAAAACCTGTTTGGATTATAACTCAGATAGGATGTACCAAGTCCAGACCTTAGTAGGCAAACTCATACGTGGGAAGACAAGAAAGTGTTCCCTTTGCAAAAGGCAACTACTTCATACAAGCAAGTTAGATCCTTGCGTGTTGGACTCTCGAATCCATAAGATGCATAAAGAGAAGTCTAGAAAACAACCTAATGTTAGCTTTTTTCATAACCTTATCACAAGAAGATTAGATCAAATAACCAATAGACTAGAAAGAGAGAGACAAAGAGGGAATACAACAAACAAAGATGCAAATGATTTTGCCTTACCTAGACCTAAAGAACATTAAAAGACATTGAGACCTTCTCAAGTAGTGAAAGTCATGAATAATCATTTGGATGGTAGAGGAGACCCTTATGACCATGTGGTGGAGTTAAAACAAGTTCTTTGAGCCAAAGAGGTAAAGCACTTGTTCACTCAATTTTAAACCTTTCAATTAATCTCGAAGGGTATTACCGTTGCTTGGTTTCAGTCATTGAATAGTAGAAACTACTGCAAAATAGCTCAAATTTTAGAGGCATTCATGTTCTCTAAGAGTGATAATAGAAAAAACACAACATCTTTAATTCATAACTTTACGCGAAACTGTCAAGTTATGGTGAGGCTTGTAGGATGCAAGCTTAAGCAATATATTGAGTGATGCCTAGTACTAGAGCTTCCTACTCAAGCAAAGCAAGTATCATTGTTCTTAGATGGACTGCTTAATGGGAAAGTCATCTCGTATGCATACCTAAAAGAGTTAGATACCATAGACTAGTATGCCAAGATGTGTATTTACATGGAGAAGAACCTAAGAGAGGAATTAGATCTTTCCAAGCTCTACAAAGGATCTGAATACTCTAGTCGCACTATTTCCAAATCCTCTTCCTCAATGGAAAAGATAACAAAATTAGTAGCTCAAGCTAAGGGAAACTTCCAAAATAGATACACCCAACAAATAGCCACAATAAAGCGTTGTTATATCTTGTGGAGGTAATCACATGGAAAATGCTTATTCCATGCAAGCACAAGCTATAGCTGTCCAAGGATCCTATTATTTTACCATTGAGCAAAGTACACCAATGCTTTGTCTACGTCTTGTAAACAAGAGTTGTTGGAGTTAAAGAGGATTCTGGGGAAGAGAATTGGTAACCTTTCCAATGACAGTCCTATTTGTCTTTGGACTATTGCTAGGGATATTAATGCTCACTTCAAGAAGAAGATTTTCATGGTGGAGAGTATTATTAGAAAGTTAAACTTGAGGTGGAAACTGAGATGATCTTCTTGCAAGTGGCGATATACATTCAAGGCTCTATGGGCATTCCCTTATTCCATCAAGCACTCCTTTCTCCAATGTCTAATTCTTCATAATGGTGTGTGAATAGGGCTCGAGGCTTAGAGATGTAACACTGGTAATGGAAAGTGTTACTCTTGTGGAAAGGAGGAGGATCTTGACCACCTATGCTCAAAAGTTTTAGTGTCTTCTCAATAACACTTGCGTCACTGCCAGTATCCCCACATTTGGATACATGGAGACCTTGATTCGTGTGTGCCATAGGATGAACCTAATCCTATGGGAGATTTGGAGAGCTAGTATTCTATGGTACATCAAGATTAGGCACAATGATAGAATCTTTTAGAGTGGACACAAGGACTATGTCACCTTATGCAAAAGAAAGTTGATGGGGGATTCATTGAGGTGGGGGACTGCCCCTTGCACATCATGCAACTCTTTTCATTAAGACATATCTTATCTTTGTTTCGTTCAAAAAAATAAGCTGCATTTAATGGCTCGAATAAGAGAATATATGGCTAGCCGTTAGATCTCTTGGATGTATGGCTAGGATTCAAATAGGTATGTGACAAAAAAAAGCAACGTCTGACATGGAAAGAGCTCGGTGGTTGAGAAAGCATGTGAGATTATACGTTTTGATTGGATGTTGTTGATTTTAATAGCTTTTGAACACTTGGATCACGATAGATATAAGGGTGGCGATTTATAAGGAATATGAAGGTTCAAACTCAATACCTCTTTGTGTGATGAGCTTGAGGTACTCAACAGAGAATCATTCTCATATAGACGGTCATGTGATTATTGTCTATTATTAACTTACATGGATTTGTTTATCATACCTACATTTTTTATTTGTAGATATGGCACTGAAAATTTCCACTATCAGAACAAATGTTGCGAAGGGTTCCATAACAATGAATATATTTTCAATTCTAAAGAGCGTAACACATTCAATGTAGCTAGGAACAGATAATTGAAAGGTGATATTTATGGTCGCGCATGAACAAAGCTAGCTGGTCTATCACACAGTGGAGGATGAAAATGATTCCTTTTATTACAGTTTCGGTGTAGAAATGCTTTCAGCAGTGATGAAATAGTGATGGAGTAGATTTTGATGGTGTACTTCTTCTCTGAGTGGTGGTGGTGTTCAAACGGTTCTGTTGCAAGCGCATCTAAACAGGTAATCTAACGAGAGAGCGGCTATGGAGCATCGCCACATAGAATCCATGTGTTGCAGTGAGGATAATCACAAACGTCTCCATGAATTTCTGAAAATCAATAGTAAAAGAAATTAAATCAGAAAAAAATTCCAGTTTCTTAAAATAATTGAATAGCTTTTCCCGCATGGTTGTAAATATTGAAACCCAATCGTCAAGCATTGCAGGATCCTCTAAACTCAGGCTCTTCTTCTATGCCTCATCATCACAAATTGAATTTTGATAAAAAGAGATGAAGACCTACCAGAGTGGTTCCTTCCCCTCCCATGTGGATCTCTTTGCAGGCAAGCCTGGAGAAAATTGGCAAGTGAGAATCAGTTCAAGTATTCTGGTTAACACCATTAATTATGTAATCTTCATAAAATTTTTATCAGAGAATGAGTTTATATATTCTAGCTTATGTAATTAGTGTCAGCCTTCTAGTTCATGTGATAATTTACCCAAAAGCTAGAAGCAAGAGAAGCCATGAAATCAGCGCCGAGCACAAGTTTGCAGTGACATTGTTGTCGTCCCTCCAATCTTTTATCAGATGGAGGCCACTGACGATGGAGGCCACGCCAACGACCCCGGCAATCAAGCTGAATTGGATGAAGGTATTGGTTGCCTCATTTCCATAGATGGCTGTATAACGACAAATCAGAGTTTTGACAACGGAGACGATGAGAATCAATCAGTATATCATGCATCTATAGCGATGTGTTTTTATCCAAAGGTAAATGGATCACAGACATGCGCGGGCAAATCTGTGAAAACTTTTGCAACGTGCAAAATCTGTGAAAAATGTGAGTGTAGGATATCTTTATGAGCAGCATTAATGAACTTTGCTGCTAACAATCTTCTACACAGCAGTACATAGTTTTTTGGTGATCTTAATGATTGATAGATACAACCCTCATTCAAGCACACACGCACACACAGACGCGATGGCTATATAGCAACAAATCACAGCTTTTGCATTGGTGATCTTCATGATTGATAGATACAACGCTTGAATCAAATCACAGCTTTTGCATTGGTGATCTTCATAATTGATAGATACAACCCTCATTCAAGCGCACACGCACACACAAACGCGATGGATTTATAACAACAAATCACAGCTTTTGCATATGGAGGGGATGAAGATGATAACAATTCAGTATCACCCATTTTCAGCGACTGTGAGATTTGTTTTTATCATTAAGTAAATCGAGGAGACAGAAATAGACATACACACACACACACGACAGACATAAACAAACACATGCACAAACACGTATAAGCGCAGGGTGGAGGCTTACGTAAGGACTCGATGGTGTTGTCAAGTGCCCAACCCGCTATTCCAAGTACGATCACGTAGAGCACGAAGTTGAGCATAAGAATGGGGCCTAGAAAGCGCCGATCGAGAAAGCCCGCGAGACCCATAAAGACGGGGTACAAGAAAGCAGATTAATTAAATTGTTGCGTTTGATTTTTTACGCAGAAAGTCGTCTGCAAGCAGTAAGATAGCGCGAATTCAAAGGATGAGAGCCTAATCAGAGAAACGTTGATTCCTGGTTCGTGTTTAAGGTGATGCCTTGTCAGAATCTACTTGATTTTCGGAAAAGGAAGGGCGCAACGAAGAAGATGAACTTGATTTTCGTCTGAAATCACCAGTGATGCAGAAGATGAAGATATCTACAGAAATTCATGAAAACATCAGAAAACTAATTACAATGATTTGCCTAATGAAAATAATTCCATTATATTTGTTTGCTACAATTAAGTGGATTTCGTCTTAATTCACCAAATTGTGGAGACAGATTGCTTGCCAGATATACATGACAAACAGACAGCAGCCAATCATTCAAGCAGTATTGACGCTAATCACAATGATTTCCGCAACGTCAACAATCAAGTGAGTCAAGTTGCTATATTCATTACGTGCGTGAGAATGCAAGTTGTGATCACGCATCTTACAATGGAAGCCCCAAATCCGAGGCGAACGGACGTTGGCGTCTTCCGATGGCTGAATATCTATTTATCTGTATCAACAGAAACGCCTGGAGCAGTTGCGTCTTGGGTGCCATTGACATTTTACACGTTATTCGCGGCAACTCAATCCTCCACAAAAGCTCTCCACAAGCTAGGAATCGTGGATTCATGGTGTCTCTCTCTCTCTCTCTCTCTCTCTCTCTCTCTCTCCTGTCTTCTGCAAGCAAAGCCTAACCCTGAATCTTCGTCCTAAAGAAACATGCTTAGCAAATTCTGTTCTCTCTCTCTCTCTCTCTCTCTCTCTCTCTCTCTCTCTCTTTCTCTCTCTCTCTCCACCCAAGCAAACGAGATCCAAAGGCACAGAAAACCGTTTCCTGATTAACTCTCTACTCTTCAAGTAGCTTTCCAGCTTGAATATCAGGAAGCAAGGACAAGGTATGCCCCTTAGGGGACCAATCTGATTGAAATGCGCAGTGTAAAGAAACAAGGATTGCTTCATGGAAATTAAAGCGAAGGAATATTGTACTGCGAACATTCTATACCAAGGACCAAAGATGGAACTGTTTTCTTTCTCATAAAGTACCACTGATGTAATCTCGAAGCATCAAATTTCAATATTTCCAAAACAAGTCTAAGCCCTTAGTATCAATTCAGTACATTTATTGAATATAAATCACTGGATTCCAGTTAGATATTTCTATATACCGTGCAAAAATATATATAAGCAATGTTATCATCACTTACACACACCATACGTCTTTTGGAGAGGTAGATAATTCATCAACTTGATTTCTAATGAATGAATGATAACCGAACAATCAGTCAACACTAATATATATACATGGATAAATTAACGCAAAATCTTCTATTCAGTATGATGGAATATGTTCATGCAAAAAAAAAAAAACTCAAAAGAACTGAATTCACACGGATTTAATTGCAATGGAATTCGTATGATCCTATGGTACACTACTTTGACTTTTTAGTAGCTTCAAATTTTGAAAAGTTATTGTTCAACCAACTAACATGTTCAAGCTATGAGAAGAAGCTTGTATGGTGAGTATAGTGTATATAACGCTATACTTTTGTATGTGATGAAAAAGATGCTAACTCCATGTCTTATAGGCGTTTGGTATGGAGTAGCTGATGGCATGGCATAGCATAAAACGTGTAAAACAAAAACACTTAACATAATGTATCTTTCACCGCCGCCGCATTCGAACGCGCGTTTTCAGCTATCTCTCTCCTCTCTCTCATCATCGTCATGCCTGCGTATGGATGCAATAGCCACGCGCTATTACATTGACAAAGTGGTATGAGAGCTGGAGCTGGAGTTGCGCACACCTCCGACATATAAAGTTAGCGATTGAGCTAGAGTCGCTGCCTTTCATGGACTGCTTTCGCCACAGCTGCAGTCGGTGAATCCTCACGCAGAACTTCAACGAAGATGCGTGTCCGCACCACCTTGGCTGCCCACTGTGCCCAACATTCCCTACAGCTCGAACTAGGTGCAGGGAGATAAACTGACGAATCTGCACGCTAGTGCTCCTTCTGATAAGCCCAAACCTGTAGTTCGTGGAAGTCTCAAGAAGTGAAATGCATCATAAAACATGAAGTGTCTTTGTACTTTTTGTTCATGATGTATACAGCAGTATGCACAACTTTTGCCCAATAACAATGAGGCATATTCTTCTCAGCCATCAAGGCTCTTGCTATTTTTGCAATATGTCTATTTTTGCGTTCAGTAACGCCATTCTGTTGTGGTGCGTACCTGCATGAAAACTGATGCCGAATTCCATGATTTTTTTAGAAAACTGCTGAACTCATTTGACGTGTATTCACCTCCTCCATCAGATCTTAATGTGTGAATGTACTTCTCTGTCTGCTTTTCCACCACAACTTTAAAATTCTAGAAGTAAATGAACACCTTGATCATCTCTTTCATGAAATATATCCATACTTTCCATGTATGGTCATCAATAAAAGTAACATAAAACCTGCAACCGCCCATAGATGTGGTCTTTGCAGGACCCCAAATATCTATATGTACTATTTCTACATATGCTCACTGACATGCTTGTCATGTGGAAATGATGATCTTGACTGTTTATCAAATTGACATGCTGCACATACCTTTTGCATCTATGAAACCTTGAAATTTGGTAGTCCATGAACGATCTCCTTTGACTGCATTAGTTTCAGGCTTTGCAGATTTGCATGTCCAATTCGTTTGTGCCAGATCTCTATATCAGCAATAACTCCCGCACCTTTTGCAAACATGGTTGCATTCATTTCAGGAACTTTCACATTTAAGGTGAACATCCTACCCACTTTGTTTTCTTTGGCAATCAATCATCCACCATGTTTGTATTCTTCTACATATAACCCATCAACATTGAACCTGACTTGTAATCCCTGGTCAACCATTTGTCCAACAGAAACCAGATTCTTTGTTATGTTTGGAACATGCAGCACATCAGCAAGATGTTTTACCTTCCCGTCCTCCATAGACAATGCTATGTTTCCTGTATGCTCGATAGGACGCGATGTATCATCTCCTGTTTCAATATATCCAGGAACACAAACTAGTAAACCATTATGCATGACTGGTCATGTGATTTGAAGCACCTGATTCAACATACCAGACATTATCATTCGATTTTGAGATACCAGCAGACATCGTATTCATCATGTGATGTTGAACCATGAACAACTTCTCAGAATCATTTGCACTTGTGGATGCATAGTTGTTTTGCTACCTTCTGTTATTTTGATTTTTCAACCTGCAATCACGTTCAAAGTGTCCAGGTTTACCACAATTCTAGCATCCTTTACTATCATTACTTGAATCATTTCTTTGGAAATTTCTGCGACCTCTTTGGCTCCCCCTGCATCGAAACTGTCCTCTTCCTCTTGCATGATTCTGTTGTTGACCTTGGTCTTGGTTAATGTTTCCTCTTCCACTTCTAAAACCTCTACCTCTGCCTCTTCCTCTGCCAAAGTAGAATACCTGCTTAGAACAGGGCTTTCCTTGGGAGTTTGAATCCTCACCAATATTCTTTTCTTCAATAATCAGCATAGATACCAGATCAACAAAATTTGGAATATTTTCCCTTGTTTGTATGGAAGTTCTAAACTACGAAGGCACACTTCCACCTTATATGCAGCTCCTAAACTACGAAGGCACACTTCCACCTTATCATCATCATCTACATTCACACCAATAGATGCAAGTGGCTCACATATGCTTTTGATTTTAGAGTGTAGTCACTTACCGACATGCTCTTCTTTTCCAATGTATGTAGCTCGTTCTTGAGTTGCAATTTCCGTGCCTTTGTATTAGTCTCATACAAAGTGACCAAACTATTCCAAGCCTCTTTTGGAGTCTTGGCATCTTGTATGTGTCCAATCATGCTATCCTGTATGCTAACAGATAGCCAATACATTACCTTTTGTGCTCCTTTATTCCATTCCTCATATGCTCTTAACTAGTCTCCGATTCGATTCCTTTCTAGTAACTGTGGAGCATTTTCAATGTCTCCTTCGATGTACTTCCAGTAGCCTTTTCCCATCAGGAAATTCATCATTCTGAATCTCCAAGCATGGAAGTTGTTCTTGTCCAGTTTATCTCTCATAAGCTGACTCATTCCATCTGTGTTTGCCATTTCTGCAGCAATTCACAACACTACAAAACACTACAAGCAGCTTCTGCTTGAACACTATCGCACTATGATGTGACAGTGCGATCTCAGAAAAACACAGTTTTCATGTATCAACATTACATGGAATCACTTGAAATTCTGGATCTAGAATATATGAGTGTCGCCGAACACAACGTAAGTCACAGTTTCTGAAACTGACCTGGTTTTTTTGTGGGCCTCACCTTACGGGCTTGAAATGGAGATCGAGATGGCTTCGAAACTTCTACCTTCATGCCGATTTTCGTAGCAAACAGAGGCCATTTGTGAAATCGTGTTTTCTCCATGCCTTGCCGTGTAGTCTTCACCGTCGCCTTCTCCGCGAGCTCTCTACAGCCACGCTGGCTCTGATACCATGTCACAAGGAAGGAGATAAGGAAGAGAGCTCACACACACTCTCACTCTCAAGGAGAAGCACACACACATATTGAGGCAAGAAAGAATGATCTTCTTCTTCATCTTCTTCTTCTATCACATAAAAAGGGATGTACAAGAATGACCTAAAAAACAAGAACACAACAAGTGCAATATATAAAGATCAGTACATAAGGAAAAACCTAATGTCCATGAATGAGTGAACTGGCAAGGAATAAATGTGCCATCACTCTCGGTAGATAAATCTAATAAAGTTTAATGAAGTATCCCTGACATATATCGGCGTGAACACTATACATGTGAGAGAAACAAAAAACTGGTACGTGTCATCCTGGATCATCACATGTTGAGCTTGATATCTCAACAAGTACCTCATCTTGCCTGGGAGTTTTTCTGTGCAGCTCATTGTTATCTTTGGCAACCATACATTTGTTATGGACCGTGCAAGGCAGAAGTTTTCTTGGATGCTGTTTTGTTGATCTTGTGCTGTTGTAACGAGTCACGACCAAATTTTTGAGTGATTGTCTTGATGGGTGATGGAAGACATACGTGTGCAACACAAAATCGAAGGCTTTAATCAACTCTAAAGAATCAGTTCTCGCATTTGCTTCTGCTCATTGCACTTCAAGCTCCCTAACTTTCATGGTACGAAGAATAGGGTCGACCTAGAAGCTCTGTATTGGATATTATTACCCAAGTTGAAGTGGAAAATCGACTCTGTTAAGAGCCAGAAACAAACGTTGGAAGCCACCACTAGCACGTATCCTCGGGACAGAAAAGACATTACAAAGCTTGATGCGATTTCTATGGGTTGCAGAGTAGGGATGATTTTCCAACTCCCTGCTCTTTTGGATGGTGGGTGAAAGCATGTTAATGTTTGCAAAAAAGTGATGTTCGGGACATAGTTAATTAGCTAGAAAAACCCGATCCTTCTTAGCTAAACATCATGCAATAGTTATTGAAAGAGAACTAAAAGCGAGGTGGTGGGGCGAGAGTAGACCGTAGTATGCATGCTGGAGCGTGGAGCATTGATAACTATTTTTCTACAGGCTGCATGTTGGAGAGTACGATGCAGTACCTCTTCTCGCATGTGAGTTTTTCTACGTGCTGCATGTTGAGTGGGAAACAATGAGAGGGACTCCATCACTATACATATTTTTTCTACCTGCTGCATCCTGAGTCTATATAGATAACTATTTTTGTGCATATCACATATTTTGGTTTGGAGATCATTCCTAAAAAGGTAATCCACTTCTTCATATTTGATGACAAGAAGCATGACACCTTTTTTGTGCAATAGTGTTTCCAATTACATTGCCAATGATTGAGAGAGCTTAACCTTGACTTAAGCCAACATTGGGTATGGTCAGATGGTGCAACTTCTCGTTGTAAAGACTGATGACATTGATTTTATGGTGATGTGTGGGATCTTGGCCCCTGCACATTTTTTTCAATTCCCTCATTAATCTACTTTTTTCCTGTTCTCTAAAAAAAAAGGAAGTTATATACGAGTAACATCTGAGATTCTGGATGATTCTTGCAAGTTTAAAAGTATTCCTAACAATGTCCATTTAGTTTCATATTGTTCATTCATTGTATCCAACATCCGAGGTTTTGGATGAATGCTGTAGGTTTGAAAGTGGTATAACAAGTCTACATACATAAGTGATGGAGCAATAATGATATCAGATGAGCATACTCAATGTAAAGTCAATATAATAAAGTGGATTGATGAGTGGTAGATGTTAATGTATTTATGGTTTCTTCATCATTTGTAGTGTGTTGATGCAGGGTAATCTCGGACAAGCGAACTGATGGAAGTTAATACAAAATCAGTAGTGGATAGTGATTAGCAAGCATTAAAATGTTATTGGAAGGAAAAGAAAAGGAAATATAGAGACACAATAAGTTGAAGCAACTTGGATGGCATTGTGGATAAGATCATCAAGTATTTTAAAAATCAAACTAGACACTTATGTTGGGAAGATAAAATTGAGGCACTAAATAGGATGTTGCAGAGTCCATGTATTGGGCAACTTTTGATGCAATGTGCAGTAACAAAGATCATGTAACATGTGCCCTTTTCACCGATCTTTGGAATACACTGCAAAGTATGAGAAAGAATTATGATGACCTTGTGTTGAAGAGATCAACGCTGATGATGGCTCTAAATAGTGATGCATATTCATCAACAAATCAGATAAATATTTCAAGACTTTCAAGGGTATTGGGAGTAATCAGGAAAGTCATCTATGATACGATTGGACGGCTAAGTACAATTGATTTTGATCATAGTTTTTTCAAGGCAACTGGTAGGGCAGCACGTACCACATGTATCACACAAGAGGTCAAGCATTTGATTATCATGTTTTGTACATCAGAGAGCAGAGTGTCACCAAATAAGAAGGATATAAGCAGGACTCGACTTGGCAGAAATCAATATTTGGAGCACCCTGTTCACCTTCTTGATGTATCTCAAGTAATCCTATTTTCAATCATCACTTCACAATTTTAGCTAACTATACAAGAACTAGTAACAAGTAACTTATAGTAACAATCTAATAGTAATAGCTAACTAGTAACAAGCTAATAGTAATAGCTAACTAGTAACAAGCTATTTAGAAATAGCTTATTACAAACAACTAACCAAGAAACTAGCTCTTAAGTAATAGCCAATTAGTAACAAGCTAATTAGTAATAGCTAATTACTAATAACCATCCAAGAACCAACTACTTAGTAATAGCTAATTGGTAACATAATAATTAGTAATAACTAATTACTAACAACTAACCAAGAAGTAGCTACTTAATAATAACAAACTCTTAACAAGATAAATAGTAATAGTTAATTACTAACAACTAAGAAACAACTACTTAGTAATAGGTAACTGGTAACCAGCTAATTAGTAATAGCTAATTACAAACAACTAACCAAAAACCAACTACTTTCTAATAGAAAATTAGTAACTATCTAATTAGTAATAGCTAATTACAAACACCTTACCAAGAACTAGCTACTTAGTAATAGCTAATTACTATCAAGCTAATTAGTAATAACTAATTACTAAGAACTAATTAAGAACCAACTACTTAGTAATAGGTTACTAATAGCAAGCTAATTAGTAATAGCTGATTACAAATGACTATCCAAGAACCAACTACTTAGTAATAGCTAATTAGTAACAAGCTACTTAGTAATAGCTAACTAGTAACAAGCTAATCAGCAATAGCTAATTACAAGCAACTAACCAACCAGCTACTTAGTAATAGATAATTAGTAATAAGCTAATTAGTAATAGCTAATTACAGACAACTAACCAATAACCAACTACTTAATAATAACTAATTACTAATAAGCTAATTAGTAACAAGCTACTTAGTCATAGCTAATTAGTAGAAGCTAATTAATAATAGATAATTACAAACAACTAACCAAGAACCAACTATTTAGTAATAGCTAATTGCTAACAAGCTAATTAGTAACACACTAATGAGTAACAAGTTAATTAGTAACAAGGTAATTAATAACAAGCTAATTAGTAATAGCTAATTAGTAACAAGCTAATTAGTAACAAACATCTAATTACAAACTACTAACCAAGAACCAACTACTTAGTAATAGCTAATTACGAACAAGCTAATTAGTAATAGCTAATTAGTAACAAGCTAATGAGTAACAAACTAATAAGTAACAAGGTAGTTAGTAACAAGCTAATTAGTAACAAGCTAATTAGTAATAGCTAATTACAAATAGCTAACCAAGAACCAGCTACTTAGCAACAGCTATTATTTACTAACAAGCTAGTTAGTAACAAGCTAATTAGTAACAAGCTAATTAGTAATAGTTAATAAGTAATAAGCTAATTAGTAATAGATAATTACAAATAACTAATCAAGAACAAGCTACTTAGTAATAGCTTATTACTAACAAGCTAATTACTAATAGCTAATTATTAACAAGCGAATGAGTAACAAGCTAATTAGTAACAAGCTAATTAATAACAAGCTAATTAGTAATAGATAATTAGAAACAAGCTAATTAGTAATAGCTAATTAGTAATAGCTAATTAGTAACAAGCCAATTAGTAATAGCTATTACAAACAGCTAACCAAGAATCAACTACTTAGTAATAGCTAATTACTAACAAACTAATTAGTAATAGCTAATTAGTAACAAGCACTACAACACATCGAGGGTATATCGAGGCTGCTACCGAGGAAATTGAATGGGCGTAATTTTCCCGTGACGTCGGTGTTGGGGTCGGTATGGGCGTCGAAAAGATAACGCCGGTATAGTCATCGGTATAAACATCAGTATATGCACCGGTATGAGCGTCGATATTACCGACGCTCATACCAACGCTCATACCGACGGTTCTGCTGGGCGTATCGACGCATATACCGATGACTATACTGGGCATATCGACGCCTATACCAACGATCATATCTGCACAAATTTTTTTTGGGCAGAGTGTGTTGTCTATTGCACTTCCATATAGGAATCGAATACAAAATTATGGTACATCATTGCCACATAGGAGTGTAACACGAAATTGTGGAAATGTGAAAAAGCACTTCTATATAAGAATTGAATACAAAATTATAGTACATCATTGCCACATAGGACTGTAATACAAAATTGTGGCAAAGCATATATGTAAGGGGATCAAAATATTTACACCTGTAATCCTGCAACAAAGCATGTGTAAAATGAGACAAATTGACATGCTTATTTGTATGCATACGCATTTGTGTCTATGCATATGCATTTGTGTATGCATATGTATGTGTGCATGTGTGTATGCATATGCATGCTTGTATGCATATGCATGTATGTGTGTATGCATATGCATGCTTATTTGTATGCATATGCATTTGTGTGTATGCATATGCATTTGTGTATGCATATGTATGTGTGTATGTGTGTATGCATATGCATGTGTGTATGCATATGCATGTGTGTATGCATATGTATGTTTGTATGCATATGATTGTGTGTATGCATATGCATTTATGTGTATGCATATGCATGCATGTGTGTATGCATATGCATGTATGTGTGTATGCATATGCATGCTTGTTTGTGTGTGTATATGTGTATGTGTGTGTGTGTATGCATATGCATGCTTGTATGCATATGCATGTATGTGTGTATGCATATGCATGTATGTTTGTATGCATATGCATTGTGTATGCATATGCATTGTGTATGCATATGCATTTGTGTGTATGCATATGCATTTGTGTGTGTGTGTATGTGTGTATGCATATGCATGTATGTATGTATGCATATGCATGCTTGTTTGTATGCATATGCATTGTGTATGCATATGCATTTGTGTATGCATATGTATGTGTGTATGCATATGCATATGCATTGTGTATGTGTGTATGCATATGCATGTGTGTATGGCATATGCATGTGTGTATGCATATGCATTTGTGTGTGGTATGAATATGCATGTGTGTATGGCATATGCATTTGTGTGTATGCATATGCATATGCATTGTGTATGTGTGTATGAATATGCATTTGTGTATGCATATGCATTTGTGTATGCATATGCATGTATGTGTGTATGCATATGCATGCTTGTTTGTATGCATATGCATTTGTGTGTATGCATATGCATTTGTGTATGCATATGTATGTGTGTATGCATATGCATATGCATTGTGTATGTGTGTATGCATATGCATGTGTGTATGGCATGTATGCTTGTATGCATATGCATGTATGTGTGTATGCATATGCATGCTTGTTTGTATGCATATGCATTGTGTATGCATATGCATTTGTGTGTATGAATATGCATTTGTGTATGCATATGCATTTGTGTGTATGAATATGCATTTGTGTATGCATATGTATGTGTGTATGTGTGTATGCATATGCATGTGTGTATGGCATGTATGCTTGTATGCATATGCATGTATGGGTGTATGCATATGCATGCTTGTTTGTATGCATATGCATGTGTGTATGCATATGCGTTTGTGTATGCATATGCATTTGTGTGTATGCATATGCATATGCATTGTGTATGTGCGTATGTGTGTATGCATATGCATGTGTGTATGCATATGCATGCTTGTATGCATATGCATGTATGTGTGTATGCATATGCATGCTTGTTTGTATGCATATCCATTGTGTATGCATATGCATTTGTGTGTATGCATATGCATTTGTGTATGCATATGTATGTGTGTATGCATATTCATATACATTGTGTATGTGTGTATGCATATGCATTTGTGTATGCATATGCATTTGTGTATGCATATGCATTTGTGTATGCATATGCATTTGTGTATGCATATGCATTTGTGTATGCATATGCATATGCATTTTCTATGTGCGTATGTGTGTATGCATATGCATGTGTGTATGCATATGCATGTATGTGTGTATGCATATGCATTTGTGTATGCATATGCATGTGTGTATGCATATGCATGCTTGTATGTGTGTATGCATGTGTATGTGTGTATGCATATGCATGCTTGTATGCATATGCATGTATGTGTGTATGCATATGCATGTATGTTTGTATGCATATGCATTTGTGTGTATGCATATGCATTTGTGTATGCATATGCATTTGTGTGTGTGTGTGTGTATGTGTGAATGCATATGCATGTATGTGTGTATGCATATGCATGCTTGTTTGTATGCATATGCATTTGTGTATGCATATGTATGTGTGTATGCATATGCATATGCATTGTGTATGTGTGTATGCATATGCATGTGTGTGTATGCATATGCATTTGTTTATGCATATGCATTTGTGTGTGTGTATGTGTGTATGCGTATGCATTTGTGTGTATGCATATGCATTTGTGTATGCATATGCATTTGTGTGTGTGTGTATGTGTGTATGTGTGTATGCATATGCATGTGTGTATGCATATGCATGCTTGTATGCATATGCATGTATGTGTGTGTGTATATGTGTGCATTTGTGTGTGTGTGTGTGTATGCATATGCATGTGTGTGTGTATGTGTGTATGCATATGCATGTGTGTATGCATATGCATATGCATTCGTGTATGCATGTGTGTATGCATATGCGTTTGTGTATGCATATGCATTTGTGTATGCATATGCATATGCATTGTGTATGTGTGTATGCATATGCATGTGTGTATGCATATGCATGCTTGTATGCATATGCATGTATGTGTGTATGCATATGCATGCTTGTTTGTATGCATATGCATTTGTGTGTATGCATATGCATTTGTGTATGCATATGTATGTGTGTATGCATATGCATATGCATTGTGTATGTGTGTATGTGTGTATGGCATATGCATGTGTGTATGCATGTGTGTATGCATACGCATATGCATTGTCTATGTGCGTATGTGTGTATGTGTGTATGCATATGCATGTGTGTATGCATATGCATGTGTGTGTGTATGCATATGCATTTGTGTATGCATATGCATGTGTGTATGCATATGCATGTGTGTATGCATATGCATGTGTGTATGCATATGCATGTGTGTATGCATATGCATGTGTGTATGCATATGCATGCTTGTATGTGTGTATGCATGTGTTTGTGTGTATGCATGTGTGTATGCATATGCATGCTTGTATGCATATGCGTGTATGTGTGTATGCATATGCATGCTTGTGTGTATGCATATGCATGCTTGTGTATATGCATATGCATGCTTGTATGCATATGCATGCTTGTGTGTATGTATATGTATCTCTCCCTCTCTCTCTTTCACTCTCTCTCTCTCTATGTCAATCAAAAACAAAACAATCACTTACATTGATGTAATTGTTTGAATCAAGGTCGTCAAAATCCACTTGAAGTTATCCTTCGTCGAATTTCCAAAGATTTGATCCCAAAAGCTCTTGCAAAACTAAAGTGAGAAGATATTAGAAATGCAAAAACATAAAGAAAGAAAAAAGAGTGCTACAATATGTGCGATCTACTTACCAAAACTTCAGATCTATAAAAATAGAGGTGTGCTTAGAGAGAGAGGGAGGGAGTGAGAGAGAGAGAGAAAATTGTTTGAATCAAGGTCGTCAAAATCCACTTGAAGTCCTCCTTAGTCGAATTTCCAAAGATTTGATCCCAAAATCTCTTGCAAAACTAAACAGAGAACATATTAGAAAAGCAAAAACATAAAGAAAGAAAAAAGAGTGGTACGATATGTGCAATCTACTTACCAAAACTTCAGATCTAGAAAGATAGAGGTCTGCTTAGAGAGAGAGGGAGGGAGACAGAGAGAGTGAGAGAGAGGGAGAGAGAGAGAGAGAGAGAGAGAGAGAGAGAGAGAGAGAGAGAGAGAGAGAGAGAGAGAGAGAGAGAGAGAGAGAGAGAAAGAGTGACAAATAGAGATGTGCTGTTCGCGTGCGCAAAGCTGACAGTAGAAGATGTAGATTCAAAACACTCAGAATGAAAAATTTTGGTTTCGGACCCGGTTAAAAAGATAGCATCAGTATAAGCATCGGTAATTCCAGTAAATTACCAATGCTTATACCGATGCAAGGTTTCCGAGGCTAAGCGGCTTTCCCAAATTGTCCAAGGGCCATACCGACACCGATACCTGACCGTCGATATGCTGACCGTCGGTATTCCCTTGATATGTTGTATTGAAGCTAATTAGTAACAAGCTAATTAGTAGCAAGCTAATTAGTAACAAGCTTATTAGTAATTGCTAATTACAAACAGCTAACCAAGAACCATCTACTTAGTAATATTTGATTAGTAACAAGCTAATTAGTAATAGCTAATTACAAACAACTAACCAAGAACCAGCTACTTCGTAATAGCTAGTTGCTAACAAGCTAATTGTCCTCAGTGATAGCTAATTACTGAGAACTAAGTAAGAACTAGCTTCTTAGTAATTGCTAATTACAAACAACTAACCAAAAACCAACTACTTAATAATAACTAATTACTAACAAGCTATTTAGTAATAGCTAATTATTGAGAACTAACTAGTAACAATCTAACACCTTGCAACAACTAACCACCAGCTACTTGGTAATAGCAAACTGATAACTAGCTAATTAATGATGTAGATGGAGCTATTTATACGCTTCAAAAAATTGCATCCAATGATAAATATCCAGCTTCAAAAGTTCGAATCATTGAAGCCATATTTTCTTAAGAGATTGAAAGATAGATTCACATGTTGCTGCATTTATCATGTTCAAATGTCATACCTTAAGGATGCAATCAATCTCCTATGTCAATCAAGCTCGGTCATGCATAGCTATCTTTGTAAATGTGATTGTTCTATTTGTCAAGTAGGGAAGACATCAAGGTGCAATGCTTCAACAACTACATTTCAATCGATTAGCAGAATTATAGAGAGCATTCTATATCCACATCAAAATGATACCACATTCCACCAGTACAAATGCGTGATGGGTGAGTGCTCTGATTGTGGAGTAGGACATTTTAAGTGGTGTCGGAGAGAGACTAGCATTGAGGAATATCATATTCTTGTAAAGATCTTTGAAGATGTCGAGTCAATGTATGAAGGAAAAGTTCATAAAAGGAAAGAATTGATAAAGAGGGAGATGAGTCCTAAAGTTGTAACAAGATTATTTGAGATTACTCTAAAGAGATTTATCAAGCACAATTTCATTTATTTATGGCAAGCGAACCAGTTTAAGATGTGTGTCTCTAAATTCCCAGGCAATGTTGTGGTTTGAGTGGTTGATTTTGCAGAAAACTATACATTCCGTGAGCAAAATGAAATACAATCCATGCATTGGTGGTTTGTACAGGTAACTATTTTTGTGCATATCACATCTTTTCATTTGGAGGGTATTCCTAAGAAGGTAATCTGCTTCTTCATAACCGATGACAAGAAGCATGACACCCTTTTTGTGGAACATTGTTTCCAATTACACTTGCAATGGTTGAGAGAGCTAAGCCTTGAATTAAGCAAACATTGGGTATGGTCAGATGGTGCAACGTCTCAATTTAAAGCTAAACATACATTTTACTTTGTAAGAAGATATCCATGGCTAACAGGCATGACTATGATATGGAACTTCTTTGAGTCAGGGCGCGGGAAGGGAGAACATGATGGTGTAGGTGCAGTTGTGAAAAGGGCGCTAACCCATGAACAACTTAAACCTGGAGGCGCAATGCTGAAGTGTGCCACAGATGTTGTGAAATTTCTCACGGGACATTTGTTATAGTCAAAAGGGAGAGACGTCACACGGGTCTTTTGGGAAGTGAAAATTGACAAAGTGAATAGGGAGAAGGTTTGGGATTGTAAGGGGATATCTCAAGTTCAATCCTTGCATTTGATTCATTGATATTCAAGGTTAGGTGGACATTGCATTGGTGTCAGAGAACTAACATGTTATTGCTTTCATTGTATCCATGGTCAGTGGAAAGATGCATCAACAAATGCCACGTTCAAAATTGGGCGTACCATACTTTGACTCCTATCACTGAGTCAGATGAAGCAGAAGACTCATCCTTTTCCAATTTTACTTTTGAAGGTGATGGCAACTACCTATCAGATGCATTGGCAGTGGATGACAACTTCGTAGTCAATGCAAAAGAGGACAATGATGAAGGTGCATATTTCTATTTATTAAAGTGCACACAAGGAAAACAGTTCAGTCCGAAGAATGTAATGGATGCGTGGAACAACCTGATAGCTTCAGGAACAAATTATGTGGTGGGTATATTTTATGAGAGACTAGAAGAAAATGTCTACATGTTGTTAGAACAAGATCACCAGCTTATATGTACTCCCATCTTGTAAGATGCATTAAAATACCCATGTCACCAGTCCACGATTATACAGACATGTTTACCATAAATGGTGATGTGTATGAGGCCGTTTATAATAGTATGCCCTGGAATTTGTAATACCCATGCGATGTTGGACAACTTTTTTGTCTGGCCCTATGTAGAACACAATTTGACTAGATAATTATAAACTAGTTTCTTCAGTAACCATTTCTGTGCTGAGAAGTTCAATCAAGTGGAACATCTGCTGCCTCCCTAATAAAGCTACTAAATGGATAGCTAGATCCCTGGATTCTTTTGACATATGGGGTAACCTCATAAAAAGAAACACTAAACATTTTTATATAGAAAACTATAAATCCTGGCAAGATCATTCTTTATGGGATATTATTGTGTCTCCTCACTCTTTTGTTGTTGTAGCCAGTTCCCTTTGTTGTAGATTATGGAAGGCTTTGATGGAGGTTAAAAAGGCATGTTGCCCTAATGAGAGTACTTTACTCATTCTGACTTTTTTCTTCAAGAAAGCATCTGGATTGGATGGCTATCTCTGTGGAACAATTGCAAAATGGGAATCAAAGAGCACAAGTGTTGCAAGAAGGGATACTCTAGCTGGAATGACCTCACTCTCAATGGTGGGGTCATCCAAGAAGGCTTGGATGGAGGTTAAAAAGGCATGTTTCCCTAATGAGAAGTACTTTACTCATTCAGACTTTCTTTTCTTCAGGAAAGCATCTGGATTGGATAGCTATCTCTGTGGAACAATTGAAAAATGGCAATCGAAGAGCACAAGTGTTGCAAGAAGGGATACTTTAGTTGGAATGACCTCACTGCCAATGGTGGGGTCATCCAGGACTTTGCTATAATGGATATCACTAACTTATCTCTTGCTTGTCTTCAGGTATTGTTGCTACACAAAAAGGTCCTGCAGAAGAGGCTTCTTCAATGCACTTCCCATAGGCTTCTTTATCTTGTTGATGTTGCCAAATACATGTTGCAAAAATTCAAGAGCTGCAGAGGCTTCAAAGACATTGCAGTGAGGTGTCTTCTTGCTATCAAGACAACCCCTCATGAGGATTTTCTGTTGGGGCTTCACTCACTAATTAGACATGAATATATGTAGATACATGAAGGAAGAAGAAAGACAAATAGAAGTGAAGGCAAAGCACTTAGAAAACTAAGCCTAAGTGAAGGGATAAATTCACTCTTGTAATATAGTGCAAAATTAAAGTTTAATCTTGGCATAGAACTTCAAAACTTACGAGTTTGAGTCTAGGAGTATGTAGACTATATGTATATAAGTTAATTTGAGTTTGGAAAACATATAGAGAACTCAATTTTGTAATCCTTGAGTAAATAGAGAAAAGTCGGGTTTTTCTGAGAGAGATGTTGAGGAAAGTCTACTCAGTGTATGAGAGTTTTCCATGGCTATGAGCAGAATGAGGCCAAGCCATTTTGTACACATCTTCTCTAATAGTTAACACATGTTTGTGTAGAAGGATTTGGTCTTATTCCTATTGTGTGTTGAATTCTAATTGATTTCATATCAGTGTGTAAGTTAGTTGACAGTTATGAGTTTTCTGGCGCACTTTTCCCTGATCTTCTTAAGGTCAGATCTCACAGTATAGTGTAAAGTTTTTCATGAGTGATAGCTCATTTTAAAGCCACTACCTTCAACTACAATTGGTCAACATATCTTTACAAAACGGGATGCATACTCAGAGAAATGGTCTAATAGTGAAGGTATGTCAAATCGATGAAGTCATTTTTGAGATTTCAGACATAATGCAAATGTTGAAGTGAATTCAGAAGATTTTGAAGTTATTACTTAAATGTGTTTTTTAACATTAGCAAGAACTTTTATTAGCAAAAGATCAAAAGAATTTGTACGAATCAAGCTAATACAGATCAGATTTGAAGTTAGAAGAAAAGGTGTAGATTTTTGAAAAGTGAAATTTTTGATTTCACTAAGTTTGGTGGTAAAGTTTTCAAATTGAGAGTGTTACTAAGCTAATGATGATTACAGAGGTGTTCTAATATCACTTTAGCTTAGTTCTTGTGGTGTTTCATACATCAACAAGTGGTATCAGAGTAGAAAGGTCCTCAGGAGTGAAAGGAGGAGTAGATACAAGAGGAATTGAAGAGTTCTTCATTAAAGAGGTGAAAGCTGAGGTGTTCAACAATAAAAGACATTAGAGGAATGCTTCGAAGTTATTCTCAAGGGTAAAGATCTACAAAAGGTACCATACTTTAACCTTATACTCACAGGTTGCAACAGAAACAAGAAGACTATGGTAGATCATGTATCTATTGACAAGTTGGACAGAGATAATTATCCTGCTTGGGTAATGAGAATGGAAGCCTTACTTATAAGTAAGGATATAATGATATATGTGACAGGTGAAGAAGAAAAGCCTAAATTTGAAGATGAGAGTCAACCAAGGAAAGAAGAACTAGAAGCTTTGAAGCTATGGCAGAAGAGAGATGCAAGTGCAAGGGCTTATATATATAACACTATCACAGATCATTTGCTACCACATATCACAGGATTAGAAACAGCTGAAGACATATGGAATGCTTTGGAAGATCACTTCCAAAACACTACTAAATCTAGGAAGGCTAGCTTATGGTCAGAGTTCACCACATTTAAGAAAAAAGCAAAATCAGAGTATTAGTGATTATGTCACTAAGATGAAGGACTTAGCAGATAGTCTTGGATCTATTGATGAGGATATTGAAGATCATAGGTTGATAGCACAATTGCTTGCAGGGTTGAGAGGAGATGAGAGGTGGAAACCTTTTGTACTCTCAACTGAACTTTCATTAAATCATTATGTGCCAGAATTAAATCAATTGCTTGGACTGATGCTCACATTTGAGCAAGATTTGAAGTCAGATGGAGATAAAGGATATAGTTCTACTATGTATGCAAAGAATAAGAAGAAAAGTGAGAAAGGTAAAGCAAAGGATGAAGAAGAACTGACTACTCAAGCAAATTATGCAAGAGGAAGAGGTTTTGGCAGAGGTAAAGGTCGAGGAAATGGAAGAGGTAGAGGAAATCAGAACAATAACAAGAAGACATGCTGGATTTGTGGATTGAGCAATCATCTAGCCTATGATTGTTGGCATAATCAACAAGGATCAAATCAAAATCAAAGTAATAATGGCAGAGGAAGAGGTGGAAGGTTTCAGAATCATTTTCAAAGAGGAAGACAGAATTCAAGAGGAAGTTTTGGTAGAGGTGGTGGAAGAAATTGGAATCAGAATCAGTCTTACAACACTACCTATTACAACTATGCAAATGATACACAAAATAACAACCATACAACATTGATGACGAATTCAATAAGTACATCAGAGAAGGAGGATCTCAAGGTATTCTATATTAACTCTGGTTGTTCAAATCATTTGTTAGGTAATATAGAATTGTTATCAGAATTGGAAGAAGGTATTTCAAGTCATACAGTACAAACAGGTGACAATACAAAACATAATGTGCATTAAGTTGGAAAAGTGAAGTGCGGGAGTGGAGCTGATTTGCTAACAAATGTTTTGTATGTCCCAACAATACCAAAGAATCTGATTAGTGTGGAACAAATAGTGGAGAAAGGTTTTCAAGTCAGATTTACAAATGAAGGGGTATTTATTGAAGATCCAGAGGATGGATACAATCAAATTGTCTATGGTAAGAAGGAAGGTAGACTTTTTACTCTCAAAGTGCAAGGGAATGTTGGTCAAGTCCTAATCACATATGGTGATGAAGTACTTACAGAGTTAGACCTCTAGCATAAGAGGTTAGGACACTTCAATGAAAAAGGAATTAAAACCATGGTGGAGAATCAATCTGTAATAGGGCTACCAGATGGGAAAGGCACGTAGATTATCATTTCAGAAGAAAGGTTTCAAGCATGATGGTTTGCTAGAGCTCATACATATAGATGTATAGGGACCAACAAAAGAAGGATCAATCAATGGGTCTAGGTATTATGCTCTTTTTATTGATGATGCTACAAGGTGGATAACCATTTATGTTTTAAAGGAAAGATCAGAAGTATTTGGAGCTTTCAGACATTTTCATGCATATGCAGAAAGAGTTACAGGTCAAAAGCTCAAAAGGTTGAGGTCTGATGGAGGGGGAGAATACTTCTCCCAAGAATTCAATGATTATCTTTGGAATGCAAGTATCAAGAGAGAAATAACTTGCAGATATACACCTCAACACAATGGGGTGGCAAAAAGGAGGAATAGAACATTGGTTGAGTTTGCAAGAGCAATGTTAAAAGAAAAGAATTGCCCTAATTATCTTTGGGCTGAGGCTGTAAATACAGCTACATATCTTGTGAATAGGTTACCCTGTGCAGCTCTAAATGGAATGACCCCTTATGAAGCATGGTGGGGTAAGAAACCAACACTTGATCATTATAAAGTGTTTGGATCAATTGCTTATGCTTATGTACCATCACAACTCAGACATAAGCTTGAACCAAAGGCTGAAAAATATATATTTATTGGGTATGATGAAAAGAAGATGGGTTATAGGCTATGGAGTCCTCTAACCAAACAATTTATTGTTTCTAGAGATGTAACATTTGATGAACAGAAGAGTTGGTATGCAGATAAAGATTGTAACCTTGAAACATTTGAAGAAGAGGTAAGAAGAAGTGAAAGAGGTAAATCACATATGCAGGTAGATGGAGATGAAGATCATATGCAAGCAAGCACATCCAGAGTTGGATCATATAGAAGAAATGAAGATGAACCAAGATTTGATGAAGAAGTATACCTAGATACACATGAAGAGTGTGAACCAAGGAGATCAACCAGAATGAGGAAACAACCTACAAGGTATTCTTATGATACTTCTTATTTGAATAAGAAAAACTATGCTTACTTGATTAAGGAAGATGAAGAGCCTCAAAGCTATGATGAAGCAAAAGGTAAGAGACAATGGGAAGAAGCAATGAAGGAAGAGTTTGATGCACTTGAAGAAAATAAAACTTGGGAACTTGTTCCAAAACCTAATGGTAAGAAAGTGATTGGAAATAAATGGGTTTACAAAATAAAGAAGCATGCAGATGGAAGAATAGCCAGATACAAAGCTAGATTGGTGGTTAAAGGCTATGCTCAAACTCATGGCACATATTATGATGAGACATTCAGTCGTGTAGCAAAGATGTCAACCATAAGGACAATAATTGCTATTGCAGCATCAAAAGGATGGACATTGAGTCAATTGGATATAAAGAATGCATTTTTGAATGGATATATATCAGATGAGGTCTACATGGAGCAACCTCAAGGGTTTGCAGATTACAAGTTTCCAAATTATGTTTGCATATTGAGAAGAGCACTTTATGGATTGAGCAAGCTCCAAGAGCTTGGAAATATAGACTTGTGAAGTATCTTAATGATCTTGGATATCAAAGTTCAAAGGCAGATGCAAGTTTACTTATCAACAGAACAGATGAAGGTATGATCTACATTTGTATTTATGTAGATGACATTATAATTACAGGTACTTCAAATGAAGGAATCAAGGAGGTGAAGAGATTACTTGAGAAGGAATTTAAGATAAGTGATCCAGGAAAATTGTCATATTTTCTTGGAATGGAAATCGCTTATGCAGAACATGGCATATATGTATCACAAGAAAGGTATCTTTTGAATCTTCTAAAGAAGTTTAACATGGAGAATTGCAGAGAGGCATCAACACCACTAGAGGTTAATCATAAACTCAGCAAATATGATGGTGCAGAGTTCAAAGGTATGAGGAAGTATCAATCTTTAGTGGGAAGCTTGATTTATGCTACACTAACAAGACCTGATCTTAGCTATGCAGTGGGAGTTCTTTCTCAGTTTATGCATTGTCCAAAGGATCCACATTGGATTGCAGGTCAAAGAGTTCTTAGATACCTCAAAAGAACTTTGAAGGAAGGATTATATTATCCATTTACATAAGATACAAGGCTGAGAGCATATAGTGACTCAGATTGGGCAGGAAGTCAAGATGATAGAAGGTCAACACATGGGTATATGGTATACATAGGAGATAAACTTGTGAGCTAGTGTTCAAAGAAGCAACATATAGTGGCCTTATCATCAACTGAAGCTGAGTACAAAGGACTTGTGGACGCAGCAAAAGAAGTGATATGGATGCAGATTTTGTTCAGAAGCTTGGATATTGATCAAGGTATACCTATCATACATGGAGATAATATGAGTTCATTGTATCTTGCAGCAAATCCTGTATTTCATGCAAGAACAAAGCACATAGAGATACAATATCATTTCTTGAGAGAAAAGGTAATGGAGAAGGAGCTTGAAGTGGTATACACTTCTACAAAAGATCAGATTGCAGATATTATGACAAAGAGCTTGGATGGAGTGAAGACAAGTAGATTCAAAGAGATGGCAGGAATAAAAGAGAAGAAGATTACATGAAGAAGTCAGAGGATGCTAATTAGTGATTGAGGTGGAGCTCTTGGGGCTTCACACACTAATTAGACATGAATATATGTAGATACATGAAGGAAGAAGAAAGACAAAGAGAAGTGAAGGCAAAGCACTTAGAAAACTAAGCCTAAGTGAAGGGATAAATTCACTCTCTTGTAATATAGTGCAAAATTAAAGTTTAGTCTTGGCATAGAACTTCAAAACTTACGAGTTTGAGTCTAGGAGTATGTAAACTATATGTACATAAGTTAATTTGAGTTGGAAAACATATAGAGAACTCAATTTTGTAATCCTTCAGTAAATAGAGAAAAGTCGGGTTTTTCTAAGAGACATGTTGAGGAAAGTCTAATCAGTGTATGAGAGTTTTCCATGGCTATGAGCAGAATGAGGCCAAGCCATTTTGTACACATCTTCTCTAATAGTTAACACATGTTTGTGTAGAAGGATTTGGTCTAATTCCTATTGTGTGTTGAATTCTAATTGATTTCATATCAGGGTGTAAGTTAGTTGACAGTTACAAGTTTTCTGGCACACTTTTCCCTGATCTTCTTAAGGTCAGATCTCATAGTACAGTGTAAAGTTTTTCATGAGTGATAGCTCATTTTAAAGCTACTACCTTCAGCTACAATGATCAAAAGATCTTTACAAAACGGGATTTATACTCAGAGAAATGAGTCTAAAAGTGAATGTATGTCAAATTGATGAAGTCATTTTCAGATTTCAAACATAGTGCAAATGTTGAAGTGAATTCAGAAGATTTTGAAGTTATTACTTAAAAGTCTTGCTTGGTATGTGTTGTTTACCATTAGCAAGAACTTTTATTAGCAAAAGATCAAAAGAATTTGTACGAATCAAGCTAATACAGATCAGATTTGAAGTTAGAAGAAAAGGCGCAGATTTCTGAAAAGTGAAATTTTTTATTTCACTAAGTTTGGTGGTAAAGTTTTCAAATTGAGAGTGTTACTAAGCTAATGATGATTACAAAGGTGTTCTAATATCACTTTATCTTAGTTCTTGTGGTGTTTCATACATCAACATTTTCAACTATCTAAACATCTGTATAATGCCTCTCCCAACACGTGGAGAGATTCATTACTTAACTTGTACTCTAGTTCCACATTTGACATGATTTTCTCATGTACATGAGCTTGCGTATCAGGAACCTTTGTATCTCTCAGACTTGTATCCTACCTAGATGTATGTACCTTGCTCTAGTGGTATTTGCTAAGTATTAATTGTAATCTGGGACCCTTGTGTGGGATCCTATCCTCTATAAACTTACACATACCATCATTAATCTAATCTTATTGTTGTCTCAAAAAAAGGGTGGAGTGCTTATCTGTATTTGTTGAGGGTTTTCCCCTAGCACAGTTTGTAACTCTTCTATATTAATATTTATTTTTTTTGTTCTCTCAAAAAAAAGAGCATGGCTTAGTTCAGTTGGATTGGCTCTTCGCCTCTTGAGGCGGAGGGTTCAATCCTTGGCTACGACAAGACACTATGTAACTCGTCTAACCCTTGCTTTGTGGGATAGGGGGGTTCCCATAGGTACTATGCCCGTTCACTTGTACAGTTGCAATTTCAAAATTAAAGTCTGGGGGAGTAGGATTCGACTGAACCTCCATTTCAAAAAAAAAAAAGCATGGCAACTTACCCCCCTTAGAACAAAACACACACCCATGAAATAGATGAGCTGATGTGAGGGTGGAAGCATGATTTTGGAAGGAAATTCCATTTATGTACCGTCGGAATAGTTTGAATCCACCCATAGACTTAAAAGGTTTTTTTTATGGAAAACAGAGATTAAATTAAATTTAGGAAATATTGTACAACTGTGCACGGGGCAGGCCCTCTTGGGACAATTCATCTTAGAGAGAGTGACTCTCCACTGTTGGTATCTAACATTACATATGATTTTTGAATACATGGCTTGATGCATGAGCATCAGAGATACTAGAAAGGTAGACCTATCAGCAGACTTCATTTCTTTCCAACAATTGTAAATTTGATTCCTACTACCATCTCCAAAGCATCTTTTATTTCTTCTAACCCAAATGTTCCATAATATTTGTGCTCTCCATGTGTGCCAAAGCAAGAAATACAATCCATTATTGGTTGCGATGGGTGAGGCAGAGATTATTAAGAGGGGACCATAATTTCTAAGCATGAAAGCATTCCATGAACAGGTGAGAAAGATCCTCTAACCTGCCACAACTGTTACAATTGCCATTCCCCAAATTGAATTTACAAGCTCTGCTTCCTGTCCATAGGCCTTGGTGAATGATAAGCCACAATAAGATGGAGTGCTTATTCAAAGGAGGAAGGGCCCAAATGACATGAAATCTGTAGGACCATTGATGAGCAGTCCACTGGAGATTCCACTTTTGATTTAGCCTCCTGACCAACTTGGGAAACGAACTTGTTTTTTTCTTGAAATTCTGGAACATACCCATAGCATATGTAGCTCAAGCTCTTTGTAGTAGTTGCACTTCTCCATGGCTTTCAAGAGCAGCTCCCTCTGATCCATAAGCACCTGTTTAAACCAAGAGATAAATGAACAACGTGATTAATGAAGAAAGGATCCAAAATATCCTGCCCAGACATGTTGATATATTTAGGTAGTGATGTGTGTGAACACTCTAGGACCGTCAGGGCACTTTTTTCCCTCTTTATAAGGTTTTTTCCCTGAGCTTGTATATATGCCTATTGCCCTAATGAGCTACTTATCTTTGTACATTTTAGTGGTAATACATTCAGTATTGTGTGTTGTGCTCCAAGCTTCTTCTTCTTCCTTGTGCTGTTTGCGTGCTTCCATAGACATCTAACTCCAACAATTGGTATCAGAGCAGGTCGCCGCTTCATCTAGGGTGTCGTCGACACTCCTCCGGTTGCAATCTTAGAATCACACAAATTTTGGTGAGCATACTCAACGTGTTTCCGAGATCAAAATACCTTCGCTTTGTGGTGCTGAAATCGCGATCTGAGCTCGTTTCTGCCTCCGAATGCATTGTCGTAGTGCTTGTGTAGGCTATTTTGTCTTTTTGTGCCAAAGGTATATACCAGTTTTGGTTCGCCAGTATAAGCATCTCGAAGTCTGCTACAGTTCTCGCAGAATTCATCTTGGCAATTTTGTTCAACTTTTTGAGATACAATCAATTTTTTGCATCAAGGTATTTTAGTCACCGGCCATGGCTGAAAACGGTGATGTATGTTGGCTATTGAGGATAACTTGGATGGTACCAACTACTCGTTATGGGTTTATATGATGTGCCATGTATTGGTTGCAAAAGGATTGTGGAACATTGTGCATGGTGTTGAAAAACGTCCTATCACAACTGCAATTGTTACAACTGTAGGTACTGAAGCTGATGCAGAAGGTGTCGAAGATGATGACATTCTGCATATTCCTGTTCGTGCTACGGTTTCTGCTGCACCTACTACAAAGAAAACTTGTTGGGATGGCAGAGATGCCTAGGCACATGCATTGATAGCTTTATCTGTCAAACATGCCATTATTCCTCACATACGCTCTTGCAGAACAGCTAAGGATGCTTGGGATACACTTACCACATTGTACCAAGCTAGGAATGAGGCTTGTGTTTCTTACCTCTGAAAATAGTTGGAGAGTGAGCACATGAATGAAGGTGATTCTATGGATAATTTTCTAACAAAGACCAAAGACTTGAAGGAATAGTTGCTTTTTGTTGATGAGGTATACCAGATAGCTCACTTGTGCACACCTCTGAATGGTCTTCCTAATTCATATCAGAGTTTTTCTTCTATCCAAATCCCTTATCATTTGAGGAGTTACTTTCTGTTCTGTTGCAAGAAGATCAGTCTAGGCAAGACAGGTCCATTATGCGTGTTGCAGATCAAGCTTTCTTAGCTAGTCAAAAGGGCAAAGGAAAATGGAGCTCTTCAATTAGTAAGCAAAAATCTGCTAATTTTGCACAATCAATGAGGGAAGACAAAGATGAAAAGAAATCAGAAAAATAGAAATTGTTTTGCAAAGGAAATGATCATATCATAAAGAACTATCCAAAACTGGCTGCTAAAGAGGCAAAGAAGAAAGAGGCTAGAATGGTTATTGCAGAGGCCTCTACACAAAAAACAGAGTGTGCTAATCTTGTGCAGGAAGAAGAATGGGCATTTACTAATGTTTGCAGTTTTGACCCATCTTCTTATGAGCAGTGCATGTCTGCAGTAGACCTGCCCCTGTAGGGAATACTGTTACATGCACCAACAACTCCTCTTATCTTGTTATGGGAGTTGGTAAGATCATTTTGACTACTGTTGATGGTAGTTATTTCACTTTGTCAGATGCTTTGTTTATGGAGGGATCAAGAAAAATCTGTTATCAGTTTCTACATTAGCCAAGATTGGCTTGGTTGTGAAATTTATTGATGACAGATGTACAATTTATGATCTGTCAAATGGCGATGTGATTATTGCTTCTGGCATTTTATGTTGTGGGCTGTATAAGCTCATAGACTATGAAAGATCTGTAAATGATTTGGCATGTGCAGTACATGATTCTTAGGCTATGTCAGATGCAAAGCTTTGGCATGCACGCTTTGGTCATCTGAATTTTGCTAGTTTGCTATGCTTGCAGAAATTTGAAATGGTGTCCTCTTTGCCCAAACTTGAGGCACCTGGAAAACATGTTTGTGAAAGCTGTATTTTGGGCAAAATGTAGCATTCCTCCTTTCCAAAAGATGATTCAGTTCGGGCTACTAAAATTGCAGTTTGTACATAGTAATGTCTGTGTCCTATGCAGACACCTTATTTTGGAAATTATCTTTACTTCGTGACTTGCATTGATGATTTTTTCGGGCATGCATGGGTATATCCATTGAAAGCAAAGTCCGAAGTGTTCATGTTTTTGGTTTTGACTGAAAATCTGTCAGCATGTAAAATGGGCACCCTCCGTTTTGATTGAGGGGGGGAATATATGTCTTCTGATTTTAATGCAATTTTGGCTGAACGTGGGATAAAACACCAGTGTATAGTGCCATATACACCTCAACAGAATGGAGTTGCTGAACGGAAGAACATGTCACTCATGGAGATGGCGAGGTGTATGGTCAAGAGTCAGGCTTTACCACATAGTTTTTGGCTTGAGGTTGTCATGTGTGTAGCATATGTACTTAACAGGTGTCCCACTAAAGCACTGCAGTCTATCACTCCATATGAGGCTCGACATGATTGCAAGCCATCTGTTGCTCATCTATGTGTTTTTGGTTGTTTGGCATATGCATTAGTGCCTGAACAACATCGCAGAAATTTGGATGATAAAGCAGTAAAATGTTGTTTTGTTGGGTATAGTTTTGAAAGTAAGGGCTATCATTTGTATCATCCACAGACTAAATGCATTCTAGTTAGCCATGATGTTGTTTTTGTGGAAGATGCTATTCAGCCATTGCTTTCATGTACTAAGGAGACATCTGGTAGCTCCAAATACATGTATGATACTTTGCTGCCTCTTTTTACAAGTGGATAGTCTAGTGCTGCTCCTAATGAGGCAACTTCTCAGCCTTTGTAGGTTTCATGTGATGATGCAGATCATCCCATTTCTGATGCAGATTTACATGATGCACTTGTTGATGAGAGAGTTGATATTGAGGATGCAAAAGTTATGCCAAAATGGCTAGTGCAAACTTTGCGTGACAACAAATTAGATGCACCTCTGTCATATCGTACTCGATCAGGCTTTCATAATGCCTCTTTTGCATCAAATTGCTATGCTATGGCTGCATTTAGTCTCTATGATGAGAATGAGCTTGTTTCGTTTAATGAAGCACAAATCAAAAAATTGGATGACTCCTATGCGATCTGAGTATGATGCTATAATGAAGAATGGTACTTGGTCTTGTGTGACTTGCCTCCTGGCAAGAAGGCCATTGGAACTTAGTGGGTTTACAAGCTGAAGCATAAGCCTGATGGAACAGTTGACAAGTATAAGGCCAGACTTGTTGCAAAGGGTTATGCACAGGAAAGAGGCATTGATTTTGATGAGACCTTTGCACCTACATGTCATATGACTATTGTTTGGAGCATCTGTGCACTTGCGGCCCATCATGGTTGGAATGTACATCAGCTGGACATTAAAACAACATTTTTGAATGGTGACTTGCATGAAGAAGTGTATGTTTTTCAGCCTCATGGCTTTGTGTAGAAAGGGCATGAAAACCAGATGTGCAGGTTAAAGAAGGCATTATATGGTTTAAAGCAAGCACCACATGCTTGGTATGAGAAGATACATGCCTATCTGATTGCACATGGTTTTGAGAATAGTCCAACTAAAAGCACCTTATATGTTAAACGTGCTAATGATGTGCTTCTGATCATTGTTGTCTATGTTGATGACATGCTACTCACTGGTCCTACTGAGAAGCATATTGCTAATTTTAAGGTTGATTTGCATGCCTCATTTGAGATGTCTAATTTGGGGCATTTGCATCATTATTTGGGCATTTAGTTTATGCATGTTGATGGTGGAATAGCTTTGTGTCAAATGAAATATATTGACACATTATTACAGCCTTTTGGCCTTGAAGACTATAAACCTATTGCCACTCCTATGGAGAGAGGTTTACGATTGAGTCTTCATGATGTTGGAGATGCATTTGATGTTGTTCTCTATCAGCACGCTGTTGGATGCCTGATCCACTTATGCATTACTCGGCCAGATATTCAGTTTGCTATATGATAGATGAGCAGGTTTATGCATTGCCCTGGTGTCAAGCATTGGTAGGCAGTTAAGCGCATCTTTCGCTACTTGAGTGGTACCCGGCTACTTGGGTTGTTTTATCCCAAAGAGGGATCACTACCGCGAGATTTGCATGCTTTTTCTAACTCTGACTCGGCTGGTTGTTATGACACTCGTGTGTCCACTAGTGGTTTTTGCTTCATGCTTGGTGGCTCATGTATATCTTGCTTGAGCAAGAAGCAGCTACTATGTCCACTTCCAATTGTGAGGCTGAGTATAGGGCAACTTTCATAGCTACTATTGAGTGTGTGTCGCTCAGATGCCTTATGACTGATTTGGGTGTTGGTCAGTCTTCTGCCACCACCATCTTCACTGATGGTCAGAGCACATTGGTAGTTGCGAGGAACCCTGTGTTCCATGCTTGCACTAAGCACATGGAGGTGCATTATCATTATGTCAGGGTAAGGTTCTCTAATGGGGAGATCAGCTTGGCATATGTGCCCACGTAGGAGAACATTGCAGACCTTTTCACGAAGGCTCTACCTAGGGAGAAGTTTGAAGCTTTCTGCAAAGCTTTGGGCTTACTTCCTTTTGTGGAGTGATTTCCACATAGCTTGGCACTTCCTTATACATGAGTGCCAGCTCCTTGTTCACCACATCACTCCCAGGGGGAATTTGTTGATATATTCAGGTATTGATGTGTGTGAAAACTCGAGGACTGTCGGGGCACTTTTTTCCCTCTTTAAGAGGTTTTTTCCCCCGACTTTTATATACACCTATTGCCCTAACGGGCTACTTATCTTTGTACATTTTAGTGGTAATACATTCACTATTGTGTGTTGTGCTCCAAGCTTCTTCTTCTTCCTTATGCTGTTCACGTGCTTCTGGAGACGTCTAACTCCAACAAGACATAAGGCTATTGCATGAGTTAAAGCCTTTTTTCCTGCACTTATTTATCTTAAGAGTGAAAGGAGAAGCTTGTTCAACATTCACTTGTCCAATCCATAATGTCCTGTGAAAAAAAGAAGAGATTAGAAGCAAACACTGGAGTTAAGGTATAACCCTCTTTAACTTTCATCCATGCATAGAAATACCTCTAATAATTCCTTGTTCAAATTCATCTTTGACTAACCATCCCAGAGCATCACTAGAAATAGCAAACAGAAGAGGAGAAAGGGGACAACCCTGTCTGATAGATCTACAATCTTGATTATGTTTGTAATCTCGATCATGCTCTTGATGTATTCCATGATATATAGACAAACTCTCTTCATCAAGAGGAACTAATCTAGAAATAATATCTGCATACTCAATATGATTTGGGGATATTAACCATTTCCAAAGTTGATCACAAAGAGTTCCTTACAGATAGTTAAGTCTTTCATTGATTGTCATCTTTGGTAATGTTAGACAACATCTTCTAATGTTGTAAAATAACCTGTAAGCAGTAGTATCAATTATCAATGTATTGTCAGGCCTGTACTGCACATTCTTGTCCCAAAAATCAGCCAATTTCTTGAAATGGATTGAAAAATTCCAAAAACACTAATCCCTCCCCCAAATATCCATAAATTTCTTCCTGAACTCTAGGAAGATTGTATCAATACATTTGTTGACCTCATCTAGATCAAAGGCACTCCAAATTTAGACATTGAAATGTTCAAGGCACCATTGAAGAAAAGCATTACTGTTGGCAAAGGCTTGCTTACTTGGGAATACTTCAACTTCTAGAATCAGAGCCCTAGGTTGTAAATCCTTGTGAATAGGTTTCAATTCCTGTATCTCCTCCTCTATCAGGCCAAGTTGAATCTTTGGAGGGTCCCTTTCTATCTCAATAAATTCTGGTTCCATTATCACATGATCCAACCTTTTTCTTTTTTTTTGACTTGCCTAGTATTTGTCTAGGCCCTTGATTGCCTTTTGGTGTAAACACTAGTACATGATTAGCTTGAGTTGAAAATGATATTTTCTGCTCAACTGTTATTGCAATAAGATCAGTTTGAGTTGATATAGGACATGTTTAAGTTGAAATACGATCAGTTTGAGTTGAAATTGATACTTTATTTAGTTTTTCTTTTCTTTTTGGGCATCTTTGTGCTCAACTTCTGTTGCAGCCTGACATTGACTTACTGAGGATGTAAGACTGTCTTTTGCGGCAGCTGTGGATGGAACTTTGTTCTTTATCTAGCCTATAAGCCAAACATCATTACAAATTGCAATAGAATAGGATAAATACAATCAATAACATCGTTTCAAAATAGGCTAAATACAAAATCATATGAGATCTAACCGATTTGGACAATGTCATGTGTGGATAGTAACCATTACAAAGAGTTGTTGTAAGAAGGTGAACAATAGAACTAAATAGTGAAATCAATTTCCTCATTTTGAAACTATTTACTACTATCCAAATCATATCATTGTGAAAAGGCATCATGAGAGGAATGATTGTAAAATTCATACAAATGTGTTCCTAATGTTTATGATGGCATTACAACTTCAAATTATTTCCAAATTGGTGTGTAAGTTATGGACAAACGCCATTTTGCCCATATAATACCAAAAGAAGAATTGTTTACATCATTATAATCAATGACACAATTGAGCTATTAAATATGTACAAGGTATATAATATGAGGCAGAGACAAAAAAATATTTTAATAACATCGATACAAAATAGGCTGATCACAAATAGATTTGGATGATGCCACATGTGGGGATAGTAACCATTACAAAGGACAATGATGTAAGAGGGTGAACATTGGTACTATTCTTTCAAAATATCCTCTATATCAGGTACAACGCCTCTGTTCAAGTGTGACCCAGTAGTCTCCCACCTTGTAATTGGGTGCAAATGGCTTGGCTTCTTCTGTCGTTTCATAGGTGCTTGCAAATTTCTTTTTGGATTTGCCATAAACTATGCTAGAGTGGCATCCTCTTGTACATGAACACCTATAGCCTTTGTTGGGGACCCACACATGTCAGAAACTGAGGCTAGGTTACAATAGTTTTACTTCGAGGAGGTTTCATTTGTAGCATTTGTTTGAAGAACATCTCTATTTGGACTCTGATTAGGATCAAAAGTTGGATTCTGTAGATGACCTTTGTTTGAACAAACAATGGGATCATTATCAACTACAGAGTTGTGACTAGCTAGATGAATATCTAAGCTCCTAACTGGATCAAGAACATTCTCAATCATTCTGTCTAGACCACTATGAAAGTCAATGCCTATGGACTTTGCATCATGCATGTTGTCAATTGGACAAGGATCGACACTAGCATCCATTGCAGACGGTGTTTGGAGGAAGGATGGAATATTTTCTTTCTCTTTCGATGATGAAGATTGGGCATAAGTCTTAATTTCAGAAAAAATGGTGTACGTCCAACATTCTCACTTGTCTCAAGCTCCCTACTGTATGCAACATCAACATTGTTTGGCACAACCACTAGGGTTTGAAGATTCGTCTTTATTTAAAAAGAAGACCAACTCAGAAGTCATCTACCTATGTGTCTCTGTGGATGCCATTGTCATTACAGGGAATGATGCTAATGACATCAAGCAGGTTAAAGCTCAACTAATGGAAGAATTTAAAATTAGTGATCTTGGTTTGTTTGTTGGAGTTAGATGTCTATGGAAGCACGCGAATAACACAAGGAAGAAGAAGAAGCTTGGAGCACAACACACAATATTGAATGTATTACCACTAGAATGTACAAAGATAAGTAACATGTTAGGGCTATAGGCATATATACAAGCTGGGGGAAAAAACCTCCTAAAGAAGGAAAAAAAGTGCCCCAATGATCCTAAGTGTGTTCACACACATCATTACCTAAATATATCAACAAATCCCCCCTGGGACTGATGCGGTGAACAAGGAGCTAACACTCATGTATAAGGAAGTGCCAAGCTATGTGGAATCCATCCACAAAAGGAAGTAAGCCCAAAGCTTTGTGAAAAGCTTCAAACTTCTCCCGAGGTAGAGCCTTTGTGAAAAGGTTTTCAATGTTCTCCTGTGTGGGCACATATGCCAAGCTAAGCTCTCCAACAGAGAAGCTCTCCCTGACATAATGATAATGCACCTCAATGTGCTTAGTGCGAGCATGGAACACAGGGTTCCTTGCAACTGCAAATGCGCTCTGATTGTCAGTGAAGATGGTGGTGGTAGAAGACTGACCAACACCCAAATTAGCCACAAGGCATTTGAGCCACACACACTCAATAGTCGCTATGAAAGCTAACCTATACTCAGCCTCACAATTGGAAGTGGCCAGAGTAGGTTGCTTCTTGCTCAGCCAAGATATGCATGAGCTACCAAGCATGAAACAAAAACCACTAGTGAACACACGAGTGTCATAGCAACCAACCTAGTTAGAGTAAAAAAAGCATGCAAATCTGGTGGAAGGGATCCCCCATTGGGATAAAACAACCCAAGTAGTCGAGTACCACTCAAGTAGCAAAAAATGTGCTTAACAACCTGCCGATGATTGACACCTGGGCAATGCATAAAATTGCTCATATGTGAGACAAAAAATTGAATGTCCGATCAAGCAATACATAAATAAATCAAGCATCGAATAGCCTGCTGATAGAGAAGAGCATCAAATGCATCTTGAGCATCATGAATACTCAATCGTAAACCTCTCTCCATAGGAGTGGCAATAGGTTTACAATCTTCAAGGCCAAAACACTGCAATAATGTGTCAATATATTTCGTTTGACACAAATCCATTCCACCATCTATGTGCATAAACTGAATGCCCAAATAATGATGCAAATGATCCAAATCAGGCATCTCAAATGAGGCATGCAAAACAGCGTTGAAATCAGCAATATGCTTCTCATGAGGACCAGTGAGCATGTCATCAACATACACCACAATGATCAAAAGTACATCATGAGCACGCTTAACATATAAGGTGCTTTCAATTGGACTATTCTCAAAACCATGTGCAATCAGATAGGCATGTATCTTTTCATACCAAGCATGTGGTGCTTGTTTCAAACCATATAAAGCCTTTCTTAACCTGCACACCTAGTTTTCATGCCCTTTCTGCACAAAGCCACAGGGCTAAAAAACATACAGTTCTTCATGCAAGTCACCATTCAAAAATGTAGTTTCAATCTCCAACTGATGTGCATTCCAACCATGATGAGCCGCAAGTGCACAGATGCTACGAATAGTAGTCATTCGGCAAGTAGGTGCAAAGGTCTCATCAAAATCAATGCCTCTTTTGTGCACATAACCCTTTGCAACAAGCCTAGCCTTATACATGTCAACTGTTTCATCAGGCTTATGCTTAAGCTTATATACCTACTTAGTGCCAATGGCCTTCTTGCGAGGAGGCAACTCACATAAAGGCCAAGTACCATTCTTCATTATAGCATCATATTTAGATTGCATATCAACCATCCAATTTTCTGAATTTTGTGCTTCATCAAACAAAATAGGCTCATTCTCATCACAGAGGTTAGACGTAGCCATAGCATAGCAATCTGATGCAAAAGAGGCACTATGAGAGCCTGATCGAGTACGATATGACAGAGGTGCATCTAATTTGTTGTCATGCAAAGCCTGCACCAGCATTTTGGCATAGTTTTTGCCTGCTCAATATCAGCTCTCTCATCAACAAGTGCATCATGTACATCTGCATCAGAAATGGGATTATCTGCATCATCACATGAAACCTACAAAGGTTGAGAAGCTACCTCATTAGGAGCAGCACTAGACTGTCCACCTGTAAAAAAGAGGCAGCAAAGTATCATACATGTCTTTGGAGCTAACAAATGTCTCCTTAGTACATGAATGCAATGGTTGAATAGCATCTTCCACACAAACAACATCACAAGTATACCAGAATGCATTTAGTCTATAGATGATATACACGATAGCCTTTACTTTCAAAACTGCACCCAACAAAAATACATTTTACTGCTTTGTCATCCCATTTTCTACGATGTTGTTCATGCACTAATGCATATGCCAGACAACCAAAAACATACAGATGAGCAACAGATGGCTTGCAACCATGCCAAGCGTGATATGGAGTGATAGGTTGTAGCGCTTTAGTGGGACACCTGTTAAGTACATATGCTACACACATAATAGCCTCAATGTTGGGAAAGATGGATGGACACTCCAAAAAATGAGTTGGTATTGCTAATCCTTGCTTGTACCAGCCCTCCTTCACTTCAGAGTTGAGTTGTAGAACCTCTTAGCTTTCCAATGACATTAAATAATTGCCTATGTACTTTGGAAATGATGTAAGTAATGATTAATTCAAAACAGACTACTTCCCAATTCACAATCCATGGAAAACCTTCTATTTTGGTTCACACACGTGCTGCTTGTTAAGCTGAGTGCTCCCAACACAGTAGCAATTAGAAAAAATCATTCTAGAGATATTAAATTAACTTAAAGAGATAATGATTCCAAGTAGAATCTTTTAAAATGATTGACTATACATAGAGCAATCAATTTAGCAAGTGTTGCATTACCCCCGATTTTTTAGGACCTCTGTAGAAAATGACCAATGACCACTTCGACATGTTTTCCTCCACATCCTCTGAATGTCTTCAAAATTTGTCAGCAAGTAGTATACTTAGAGTTGATTCCAAGAAGCCATACAACATTGAAAATGGTCGAGTAATGGCTGAGATATGAGCAATACACGATGACTATTTTGACAATGTTGTACAATGATCATTGGCATGATAATCAATGCCCAATGATAGATAGAGGTGTAGCCTATAGAGTGAGCCTATCTATTACACCAAATGATAAACTCTAAGCTCAATAATGGGAACTCTCTATCCATGAGTTTTTGAATTGATCTTTTATAATGTTGTTCTTCAAATTTGAATTTGAATTCAAATTTGGCCCTCATTGAAAAGTGATCCCCTAATCTAGGAGATATTCTCTCTAATGAATTCATGGCTTTTCAATCCATCTAACTCCATGAGTTTAGTGGCTTTTACAAATATTCCTTCAAGTCAATTTGACTTTTACAAATGGTAAAAGATAAAGAATCCATAGCAATGGTTCTCATGGGACTTCAATTATTCCACATAAGGTCTCCTCATGCTTAACCAAGTCTGTGGGCTTGGCACTTGCACCAACACTCAAGCTAGAAACTATGTGGTAAAGCATGAATCTTGACCATACACCTTGCCATCTCCATGAGTGATCTGTTCTTCCGTTCAACAACTCCATTTTTTCAGGTGTATACAACACAGTAAACTAGTGTTTTATCCCACGTTCAACCAAAAAAACATTAAAGTCAGAAGACATATATTCCCCCCTTTGATTGGAATGGAGGATGCCCATTTTACATGCTGATAGATTTTCATCCAAAACCAAAAACTATTTGAAGCTTATAAACACTTTGGACTTTGCTTTCAATGGATATACCCATGCATGCCTGTAAAAATCATCAATGGAAGTCATGAGGTAAAGATAATTTCCAAAAGAGGGAGTCTGCATAGGACCACAGACATCACTATGAACAAGCTACAATTTCTATGTAGCTCGAACTGAACCATCTTTTGGAAATGACGAACGTTGCATTTTGCCCAAAATACAGCCTTCAAATACATGTTTACTAGGTGCCTCAAGTTTGGGTAAAGAGGACACCATTTCAGATTTCTGTAGGTGTAGCAAACTAGTAAAATTTAGATGACTAAAGCATGCATGCCAAAGCTTTGCATCTGACATAGCCTGAGAATCATGTATTGCACATGCTAAATCATTTAGAGATTTTTCATAATCTATGAGCTTATACAACTCATGAGATAAAATTCCAAAAGAAATAATCACGTCGCCATTTGAGAGATCATGAACTGTACATCTATCATCAACAAATTTCACAACCAAGACAATCTTGGCTAAAGCCGAAACTGATAATAGATTCTTCTTGATCCCTGGCACAAATAAAGCATCTGGCAAAGTGAAAGAACTACCATCAACAGTAGTCAAAATGCTCTTACCAACACCCATGACAGGAGAAGAGGAGTTATTGGCACATGTGATAGTATTCCCTGTAGGGGCAAGCTCCAGTGAAGAGAAGAAACTATGCTGCAAGGTAATATGTTTGGTCGCCCCACTATTAGAGTACCAAACATCTGAGTCTATTGCAGACATGCACTGCTCATGAGAAGATGGGTCAAAACTGCAAATAGTAGCAAACACCCATTCTTCATCCTGCACAAGATTAGCAGACTTTGTTTTCGGTGTAGAGGCCTCTACAACAACCATTCTAGCCTCTTTCTTCTTTGCCTCTTTAGCAGCCAATTTTGGACATTTCTTAATGACATGATAATTTGCTTTATAGTATTTGCAGAACAATTTTTGCTTTTTTTATTTCTTCTCATCTTTGTCTTCCTTCTTCAATTGTGTAGAATTAGCAGATTTTGCTTACTACTTGAAGAGCTCCATTTTCCTTTGCCCTTTTGACTAACCAGGAAAGCTTGATTTGCAACACGCATAATAGACCTGTTTTACGTAGACTGATCTTCCTGCAATAGAACAAAAACTAACTCTTCAAATGTTAAGGCATTTGGATTGCCTTTCATCATCAAATGAAGAGTAGATGCAAAAATCTGATATGAGTCAGGAAGACCATTCAAAACAGTCTGCACAAGTGAATTGTCAGGAAGGAATTTATCAGAAAAAATCAATTGTTTCTTAAAATCCTTGATCTTTGTCAGAAAATTGTCCATAGAATCACCTTCATTCATGTGCTCACTCTCCAACTATTTTCGGAGGTAAGCAACATGAGCCTCATTCCTAGCCTAGTACAATGTGGTAACTGCATCCCAAGCATCCTTAGCTATTCTGCAAGAGTGAATGTGAGGAATAATGGCATGTTTCACAGGCAAATCTATCAATGCATGTGCCTGGGCATCTCTGCCATCCCAACGAATTTGCTCTACAGTAGGTGCAACAAAAATCATAGCATGAACAAGAATCTGCAGAATATCACCATCTTTGATACCTTCTGCATCAACTTCAGTACCTATAGTTGTAATAGTTGAAGGTGTGATAGGATGTTTTTCAATACCCTGCACAATGTTCCATAGCCCTTTTGCAACCAATACATGTCGCATCATATAAGTCCATAATGGGTATTTGGTACCATCCAACTTATCCTCAACAACCAACATATGGAATACATCACTGCTTTCAGCCATGGCCGGTGACTCAAATACCTTGATGCAAAAAATTGATTGTATCTCAAAAAGTTGAACAGAACTGACCAGACAAATTCTACTAAACATGTAGCAGAATTTGAGATGCTTATACTGGATAACCGAAACTAGTATATACCCTTGGCACAAAAAGACAAAATAGCCTACATAGGTGCTGCGATAGTGCATTCGGAGGCTAAAACAAGCTCAAATCGTGATTTTGGCACCACAAAGTGAAGCAATTTTGATCTTTGAAACACCCTGAGTATGCTTACCAAAATTCATGAAATTTTGAGATTGCAAATGGAGAGGTGTCAACGATGCCCTAGATGAAGCGATGACCTACTCTAATACCAATTGTGGGAGTTAGACGTCTATGGAAGCATGTGAACAACACAAGGAAGAAGAAGAAGCTTGGAGCACAACACACAATACTGAATGTATTACCACTAGAATGTACAAAGATAAGTAACCCGTTAGGGCTATAGGCATATATACAAGCTAGGGGAAAAAAAACCTCCTAAAGAGGGAAATAAAGAGCCCCGGTAGTCCTAGTGTGTTCATGCACATCACTACCTAAATATATCGAAATTGTTAACATAATTTCTTGGCTTAGAACTTTATTATACAATTTTGGTGTATTTATTACTCGGAGAAAGTATATCCATGATATGTTGGTAAAATTCAAGATGGAGAATACCAAAATTGCATGTGCACCCATGGAACTCAACCATAAGCTTAATTCTCATGAAGGAGAACTCCTTGAGGATGTTACATATCACCAAAAACTTGTTGGAAGTCTCAATTATGCAACCCTAACAAGACTAGACATTGATTATGGAATAAGTACATTAAGTCAGTTTATGCATGCACCAAGGAGACCTCACATGGAAGCTGCCAAGAGAGTGCTAAAGGATCTAATGGGTACCATAAATGAAGGGTTGTTTTACCCCTTCGCTTCTAACTTAGACATAAAGATGTATTTTGATGCAGATTGGGCTGGCTCTAAGGATGATAGGAGGAGCACCTCAGGATACTTGTCTTTTGTAGGTTCAAAGCTTATATCATGGTCATCTAAGAAGCAACCAACTATGGTTTTATCATCCACAGGAGTAGAATACAGAGGGTTAGCAAATGCAACACAAGAGGCTATGTGGCTCAAGCAACTCTATGCAAATTTGGGGTTACACTCTTACACTCTAATAGTCTTTGGACAAAACACTATTTCACTTCATTTGGCTACTAATCTTGTATATCATGCAAGGACTAAGCACATTGAAGTGCATTATCATTATGTAAGGGAGAAATTTCTTAGCAAGGATATTCAAATATCCTATGTATCAACTCATTTACAATGTGCAGATATACTCACAAAGTCTTTGGATGGAACCAAGATGAACACATTCCAATTGATGATTGGTTTGCAAGAGATCAAGGAGGAATGAAGACCAAACATGTTAGGCTTGAGGGGGAGCTGTTGGTGCAAGAGAATCCAAGCCCACATACTTGGATGATTAGCATATTGGTCATGAAGTCTTATATGATCAATCCCTTGTAAAATCAAGTATATTTACTTTTGTCAAAGTGCACTACTTGCACGTGGAGCTAGGAAGTATCAAATCTCAATTCATTTGGTAGTTGATTAATGAGAGAATCTATCCTATATTTTAGGATTAACTTTTAGGTGAACTTTTGGATTTGAATTCAAAAGGTTGGCTCCAAACTCAACTATAAAAGGAGGATCAAAAGATCCGCGTGATATCGCAACTTGATGAGATCATTTAGAAAAGATGATTTGAGAGGTCACTCCATAGCTCATTCACACTTCTCACATTGTACAATTGATTATTGCCAATGACATTGTATTTGTACATGATTTAATACATACATTTCATTATATCTTCACTTCACTTCTCTGCCATGACTACATCAGTACAACGATCTTCTCAGAGCTTGTTGTCAGTGTATGTTTGATCCTTTGTAGTGACTAAAAGCATGATATATTCAGTATACTGTCTACTATATTGCTACAAAATCTCATTATCATTGCTTCTCTCAGTTGTGAGATATTAGCACTTCATTACTCTCTGGTATGTTGACTGATGCATCCCAAAAATGTCAGGACACTCCTATGATTTGCTAAACATCATACTCGACGTGTAATTCATCATTTTTAGTGAAAGCACTCATGATTGGTAGCTCTCTAAGTTAATTAGACATCATCAAAAGGAATTAGGCTAATTGCTATTGTGCTCAAAGCACTGTTCAACTTACTGATCAGGTGTAGACACAAAAAAATCAAGTCTATGACCTTGAATCAAATTTCTACTTATATGTTTTGATCCATTGATTAGTGGATCATGTTTCGAACAACATAGGTGATTATTTATGATCGTTAGCTAGCTAAAGATGCCCACTACACTTTCTAGCAATTGTTCTTGGTTGGTGTGAAGCAGGTTTAAACAAAACCACTTCATCTTTGAAGATTATCCACCATCTCCTCAAACAATGTGGAGCATGATCATACACAAGGTGTGGTAGAGCAGGATTTATCTCTTGGTACATAGTATGTGATGGAGTAGTTTAGCTCTCAAGATGCACAACTACATAGATCTTTGGTTGATAGGATGGCTGATTTGGAATGTTGAGGAGTCAGTAGTTATGCAGTCATTCTTGGATTCTCTCATGCTAGATGTTGACACACATATGTCAGGACATGTTGTACTTGATGATGGTGCTTTGGATGCCTTGGACATAGGCATGGATGACATGCTTAGATTAGCCAGGATACCACAGGTTCCGTCAACATTTGGGAGTCTGATGTAGGAGTTGCTATGCTCGAGACCAGATGTTGCAATTGCTACTGGAGCATTTGCACTCGGAGTTGTCAATCATTCGATGATTAACATAGGTTAAGAGCAAGTGGGAGCTTTGTAGGAGCTTCATCAGTTCTTGCATCAGTCATATGTGAGCTTGACTATCGTTGATATTAGTCTACATTAGTTTGAGGTGCATGGATACACCTTGTTTGAGGCAGTTGGTGTAGGATGATGGGTATGCATAGAGATCCAGACTCTACTTGTACATATTGTATAGTCCTACATCATTCTTTGTATGTGTTACCACTCATGATCACATTGACCCTTAAGTGGGAGATTGTTGGGAATGTAAGGATCATGTGACCTTACCCCTATATTCATATACATATATCATTTATAGAGCATTGCATCAAAAGAGATCATTATGTGGATTTTGAGGCTCCCATGCATGTGTGCATGCCTCTCATCTCCTCTTTGTCCCTCCATCTCCTCCTTGCTCCTCTTGTTCTGCACACCAAAACCCTTCAAGAAGCTCAACATGATTCCTAAAATACTTTTGAGCATCAATCAAAGAGTGCAATTATCTCCAAATGTTGACTCTAGGAAACACATACCTAAACCCATAAATGTAAACAAGCCTAAAACTAAACCCAATAGATCTAAAAAACAAGACCAATAATGACCTTATCTACCAAATGGGTTTGGAAGATGAAAGAAAATACAAAACATATATTAATAGCTTCAAACAAACCTCAAAATCCCAAACCCATGAGATCTAAGCAGGTACAAAATCCAACTTCCATCTTTGATAGACATTCTCATAAATGGGTACCCAAGCCTAGTAATGATCTACATTCTTGAGAAATGCCCATCATAAAAGAATTTCTAGAATCATTAGAGAGATTGAACCACTCCCATAACCCTCTTCTTCAAGTAACATAGCTCCAAGGAAACCTTGACATGTGGAGAACAAGTGATAATCACACAACCCTATCTTTTGCACCATATATGTCATGCACTTCTAAAGTATGCATATACTATAGGGCCCCACTTCAAGGCCTTGCATAGACCCAGCTGTGAAACCAATTCACATGAGGCACCATTGTACATATGTAATATACTTCATGTTTAAAAACTTCCTTTGAACCTTGCTTTTATTATTATAAAGAAGGAAAAAAAGAAAAAGAAGAAAAAAATGCAAAAAAAAATAAAAAATACCAATTACTTCTTATATGAAGTCCAAGTATGTAATGATTGGCAATTGCAATCATTGCTTCCATAACCATTATGAATATGGTGATATCATTCACCTATGTACTTTCTAGAGGCAAGAACATTGATGATCTTCAACTTCATTTCCAGTATGTTTTCTATTACTCTTAGTTAATAGTTAGGAAGCTTCTTCATCAACATAGCCAAGGTACTGTAAGGTGAGACTAAGTTCCACAAGAAAAATATTAATGTTGTGAAACTAAGTTCCACAAGTAAAATAATCAGCAACTCTACATAATTAACTAGCCTAGACCACCAAAGTTAAGAGAGAGCACATTTCCACCCAACCAAGGCCACCCATATATATACCTCTAGGCCAAGGGGGTGCATGTCCCTGGACACTTTCAAGTGTCCCTACAAGTGTCCATCATGTGGACACTTGCCTAAGGTCCAACCACATGGTATCACATTCACACTTAATCAAGTGAGCCTCCTCTTCTCACGTACACCCCAAGATGTCACTAGGAAAAGCTTCTCCTAAGACTAAGGTTCCCAGAACTTAGGATAAATCAAGCCAAAGGTTAAGACCATTCAAATGCGACTTCAATTGATTAAGTCACTCAAGGATTGAAGGCTTATATTTGGATATAAATTTCGAAGAGTTTCACATAAAACTCCATGGGTTCTCTAAGGGACTTTGGACTCTTAAAACCCATGCTTGGACCCATAATTATACAACAACTACTTTGCTCATATCATCTTTCGCATAGACATGTGATTTTGCACTTACAGGGTTGCATTATAAGGCCATGCACAAGGCACATCCTTTTTATCACCCATGCACATGCACTACTATAGGACATCCAAGATGGAGGGCATTGAAGACATTTGGTAGTAGCCAAAGACCAAAATGGGACATCTATTTGTAGAAGATTCCACATACTCTAGACACAAAAAATGATGAATAGCACATGGACTACTAAACTTGAGAAGACCACCCACCCAGATTGAGTAGCAATATTGTCTAGAATGAAAATATCTAGGAAGGGCCATGCTATAAAATTATGGAAAGGTGTGAAAATTCTCCAATTATATTTTTATGCACTCTCTAAATAGATGACCCTTTTATTTTTATCTACTATTGTGAAAATATCTTTACATTTTGTACCAAAGAAGAGTTGTATATATTCAAGGCTTTGTTAGCATTTCTTTGTAATTGTAGGGAAGAGTCTTCCCTAAAAAAATTCAACAATGAAGAAGAGTTTTAGGGTCTTTTCTTTTATTTTTTGAGACCTTTTCCAAATAAAAAAGGGAAGGGTTTTGGTAGAATTCTACATAAAGGCCAACACCTCACTTGTAAAGGATGTTCTTGGTGGAATGAAGTTGTGAGCTCTCTTCTTGCAAATTTATATTGGTGCTCCTTTGTGCATTTTGAATGAGCTTAGTGAGTGATTGTGGGTGTGCGACATTTGTTTATGAGTTATGGAAGTATCATCTATCTTGTTTGTATCATTTTGAAGTGATTAAATGTGAGTAAACTCTTGTTCTAGGTGGTTAACTCTTAAGGAGAAGGAATTCCATGGGCTTATGATCTCTAGAGAGGTTTCAAGCCCCGCTTTGTATTTTCACCTCATGCAACTTGTAAAACTTGTTTAGAGATTTCAAATGAGCTAAGGCACACATTAAGCAAACAAGTATTGGGGGAGTTACAAGCATTTTGGTGATTCAATTCTATTTCAAGCATTAGAAGTAGTCCACCTATGGAGATGTCGGATTAGCATGCATCCACAACAAGCACTTGAAAGCATCTATATGCACGCACTCAACTCCGTCAAGCATAGAGGGCATTGATATTGGAGAAGGACACACTTGTGGATCTTCTTAAAGGCTAAAAAGGGGAGACCATTCTGTCTCTCTACTTTACATGCATCCATCATGTCTACTTATGTCACTAAGTACTTCAACTAGATTGAGGTCTACTCTTTGCAGATTGATAGTTTAAAAGTATGTGAGTGTGTGCTACACTACAAGTCGACATTATTTGTTGCCCATGTGTTAAAATACCTTTGAAATTTGATGCTAATGATCTTCTAGAGACCTTGCATGTCTCTTCATGCATGCATAAGTGCCCAAAACACTAGACTATCCTTGAAGGAATACCCTCCTTTTTGCCCTAGAAATTGTTTGTCAAACCACTCTCTCTCTCTCTCACACACACACACTCTCTCTCTCACTATATAGTGCAATACTTCATCATCTTCTATTTGGTCCTCTCCATGCATATGCAGATGACTCTCTCTCTCTCTCTCTCTCTCTCTCTCTCTTTCTCCCCCTCTCCTCTCTCTCTCTCTCTCACACACACACACATTTCTTTGTTGTGCTCTCTCTTTTGACACAACTCTTCATGCCTTTAGTAGAACTTTCTTCTCCCTTCGTTAGATACACCTATTAAAAATGGACACTTGTAGACATGCATAAATCCTAACACAATCATTAACACATAGAGAGGAACATGCATGCATACACAAAAATTCTCATGCACATATTTTTCACACACAAAAACTCACAAGCATTCACACCATGTGCTCACACAAAACTCCACACAATCATTTAATTTGTAGGGACACATGCTCATGAAAAACACAATCACAAAAGCACATTAATGCATTTGTGGAATTAGGTGCAAGCGAGTAGCAATGCACACATATATCTTACTAAAGAGTCTTATTATCATGCATTTTTGGGTTCCTTAGAAAAAATTACATAAAACATATGCTCATTTTCTTTCGTCCATGAATCCTTGCTCAATTGCTTTATTGCTTTAATGAACTAACCCATCAAGTTATATTTTTACTCTTTGAATAAGACACATAAGATACTTGTTCACACCAAGCATCAAATCCCATTCTTGATTCTCCTTCTAAAGTATCAATGATCGTTACTTGAACAATAGAAATATAAAAATTCTCCTTCCCCATGTTATTTGTATCAACATTTGTTTTTTAATTCCCTCACATACATATGGAATATCTGTTCTCCATAGTGTGATGAAAGATGATTTAGAAGTAAGTCCATATCTTTATGTCACATAAACTAACAATAGGGTGAAGGAAAATCCCATGATACAAAATAAAGCTCCACTTTCAAATGCCAAAAAAATTGATGTGGCCATGGGAGAGCAATATATTTCATTCAATCAATAACTATGCTTCTTATTCTCTTTCACTATATTCTTCTTTATGTTTTTTATGTGTAAACATCTTCCCAAGCTTGAAAGACATGAATGAGAGGAATCTTTATGACAAGGCACCTTATAGTGTGCACATAGGTCATCAACGTGATACCTTCCAAGCATTCCCTAAGGATTTATTTGAAGATATGACATGTAACTCTTTGAAAGGTTGCTAGTGCATTCATCAATCAAAATAACATGAATTCGAATGCAAAGATATCCCATTCTACTGCAAAAGCAGTTTTATGTTAGTGTTAGGGAAATGGATACTTTATTCTATTCTAAGAATCCATTTGAAGAGCTATACACTTCATTTCATGCCACCCAACCCAAGAGATTATCATTTATCAGAAGAGGATAACAAACTTTGAAGGTCTTCTTTTTATTAAACTTCTTTAAATTGATATACATATGAAGTTTTCCATTCTTTTTTGGCACTAATACCAATGTGGACACCCACTTAGTGTGTTTAATTTAATATAGAAAAACCTACTTCTAGCAATTTGTTTATCTTCTCCTTGATTTTCTTGAAGTATATCTCATTATAGGTGTATGGCCTTTTGATCCACTTAGTTGGCTCATCATGACAATCCTATGAGACAATAATTTTGGATCTACACATTTTAGATCCTTATATGAAAATGCAATTACATATTTCTATTCCTTCAAGAGCCGAATGAATGTTGTCTCTTCTTCTTGAGTGAGTTCATTGGCAATTTGAGTCTAGAAATCCTCACCATTCTCTAAGGAAATGATGAATTTCTTAGTGTTTTATAATTTTTCATAAGACTACCTTGGTATAACCTCTATTTTGGGCATTTCCACTTAGATAATCCTTTCCTCGAATATGTATCCCTCTAAGTGCTCTTGGACTTCAAAGGTTGAGTCTTTCTTTTCCTCTTGTGGCATTAACTGTTTTTCTTAGCTTTCTCTAGGTGATAGACTTTCTTATGGTAAGTAATTGACTTAGGTATTCTTCTCAAATCCAAAAGTCCAACTTTGTTCAAATAAGCATTGTTAGATGCATATGGGATATCTTCTACGTATGGAAGTTCTCTTCTTCATCTCTTCAAAGCTTTGATCTCCTTTTGTCACATCGAGATTTCCTATTTATAGGGACTTTAGACAATCCATAGTCTATCTCATCTTCTTTATCATCCAATAGTACTTGCACCATGAGGAGATCATAGCCCTCCTCATCTTGACATGGAGTTAGTGTTTGATCATTAACTACTACATCCAAGGTTGCAAAGATCTGAGCCTTCATGATAAGGTTCAAAATCCTCATATCGAAACCTCATAGGCATGTAGGAGGGATCTTAAATTGGTCTATAAAAATTGCACTCCTACCACTTAAGCTCTTGATTATTATGACATCTAGAATCTTGTCTTTGAGCAACCAAACACATCCGTAAGTGAGTCTCCTCGTGTTTCCAATCCTCATTCTCTATTTTATAATCACGTGAGGTCTCACTCCTCTCATTTTGTTTTGCATTCAGATGGATGGACATCCATTTAAGTGATGGAACATCTTTGTAATAGATATAAAATCTATTCTCATCATTGTGCCTTGACGTAGATAATTTGTTTTTCACCCAAATCTTGCACCACTTGAAGTTGGTGCAAGAAAGATCTTCCTAACAACAATACATAATTGTATGCCTTTCCACACTCACAAATGGTGTGAGTGTGTTCAAATGCTATGCCAATAGTAGCTTCTAGTAGGTCTAATGGTTTGTTAGTGTGAGCATGTGCTAGTTGTAACTTCATTCAAGTTGGCGTTAATATTTGTTTACCCTATTTGATCCACAAGGATTCAGTAGCCAAAATTACCCTATCCCTGACACAATTATTGAAATTGATGGGAATACAAGTATTTCCTTCATCACCTTCATTCTACAAACTTACTTTATCTAGAAGTATTTGTTTGATCTTAGAGTCCTTCTTTAACATTTTTGGGATCTAATCCAGCTTGCCTAGCAATATCATCCCAATAATGAGGTTTTTATTTGATCGATTCGTAAAAAATAAGACTGTACTTCACTCAAGCCTTCTTTGGGTCCTCTAGAGTTCTTTGGGAAATCTTCTGAGTAGTATTTTGTAAATGAAGAAGGGTTGTCTTCTTGCACTCCAAAGTGTCTTTATGTGGTCCTAGATACCATGGTAGGGTATTGAGATGGGCATTTTCACACTCAAACTTCTCCTCATTGACCATTCCAAAGCTTTGAACATCTAGTTCATTGAAATATTATATGCTTCTACTTTGAACTCACTGAAGGGAGGTTTGGAAACCTACCACTTCTTCCATTTCTCTTACCAAACTTCATGCCAAAAATATTCTTTGCAAGAATGAGCCATATCGAAAATATTGAAGTCAAAATATTCTTTTGGTTCTAGCACGTATTCTAATCCTTTTGTTCTTCTTGATGCCTGGAATCATGCTTAGCATCCTTTTCTAGAAAAGTTTGATGGGATGGTTCCAAAATTTCTAGGTTTTTCTTGATTGGAAGGCTATCAATACCCTCTTGCTCTCTACATTGATGTTGTTTCATAGCTTCTAGAGATGGTGTAGGTTATTCTATGTGTACCGACTCTCCTTTACTACTCTCTTTAGTATTGGACCACTCACCATTGCTGGAGTAGGTAGTACAAGGATGTGAGCATAGTTCATTGGATATGTGATTTGATGAAACCAAAACTTAGGTATTATAGTGCTAAGGAGTAGATTGGGTACCTTATCTAAGCATTATTGAGCTATCTTGATCATCCTTCTACACATTTCTAATCCCTTTTGATCCAAATCAACTCTTGGTAAACATTTATTGTGATTGTCAAGATGGTACTACAAATATCCTAGCTTGGTAAGCTTTCAAGAGCATTTGCAGGTACTCAAGCATTGGGGTCCCCAATATTTTTCCTCCACTTGGAATGTTCATACTTGATAGATCTTTATCCAAATTGGGATCTTCATTTTTCACTTCTTATTGGACTTTGTCACCTAGTAATCACTTGAATGGGTTTTTGTTGATCACTTTCACTTCCCAAAGGAATACATGATATCGAATTCAAGGGTGCTCCATTGAGGATTGTGACCTTGATTATAGTCCCCTTCTCATGGTAACTCTAGAAACCATTTTCATATGAGTTTTCATTACTCTAGTCAATTTTTGCATCAACTGGCACTAATGATCTCTTAGGGTTTTCTTCCATTGTGTATTTGAGTGGAATGACCTAGTATGCTTGAGCAGATTGTTGCCCCAACAAAGGTTGTGTTGTTTTTTCCATAAAATCTTTGTTATGGCCCTCAAGCAAATTGTTAGAAATCCGTATTTGCATATCCTCTAGGTATGCGTGCATTGTATGTCTTATTTTTATTCTCATTTGGATGGTATTATGCTTGATTACCTTGAAATTTTTTGCACTTTGATACACTTGTGGCCTTATGTTAGATTGAGGTTGTTGAATACCTGAACTATTATAGTAACAATTTGTAGTAAGTGATTGATCATTTTTTGTTCAATTGCACACCACTAAGAAGTGTTATGCTATTTTGGTTGTTGACTAGATCTAAATCTTTGATTTTGTGAAGGAAAAAAGTTGTTAGAATGGTCACTACCACAACTTTAGCACTATCTATTCTTGTTATACCTCATTAATTCTTTCAAACTTGAGGGGAGATTCAAAATTTTAAACTTTTTTTTGCTAGATCATTAAGAGATGAATATTACTGCACACTAGCAAAACTCCATTTCTTTGGAGATTCCTTGCTAATTCTAAGAAATCCTCCAAATAAATACACTCCTTGATACGCGTATCCACACTAGATTTTCTTTTGATAAACACTAACTTTTTTATCTCATGATTAGTTAGGTCATCAATGTGAAAACACACCGTCTTTTCTTATGAGGGCAATTCTTGAGTTAGACATATAGAGATGTATTACTTGAGTTTTCTTGTGGCTAATATCATAGAATCCAAACCAAGCATAGCTTGAAGGTTGTTGTCTTTCCGTTGGGAGCGGGTACATGCCATTTGAGCATGGTGCAATGGTTGACTGAAATGGATCGATGGCATCGCGTGTCTGTCTCATCATAAGGGTGGTTAGGCTCTCTAGGAGGCATGACCTCGTGGAGGCCCACTTCTAGGGTTGAGATCATCATGCTTGAATCATCATGTAGAAAATTCTATGATAAATTCATCAATCAACCTATCCAAATTTGCAAAGTTCTCAATCCCTAAGTGTTGGAACCATGTCAAAGAAAATGCATTGAGAGTAAGCCTAATGGCCTCATATTGAATTACAAAATCATCTACTTGCTTTGCATATAGAATTTGTGTAAATTCCTAATTTTGTCATTGTGAGGAGTGATGGTAGTTTGTAGAGATGAGAGGGTCTTGGAAAAAAAGTGCTCTAGAATAGCCTATTTCTCACTTGGAAACTCTAATACACTATCTAAAATTGAAATCTATGCAAAAATCTGACCATAGTTCCTTGGAGCATTGAACTCAAAAGCTTGAATCAAGACATATAAGTTTTAGAATATGCACATGTAGAGAAAACCTTCTATTTATGGAAGAAGGCTCTCAAATAAAATACTCAGAGCTCACAACCTACTAGAAATTGACCCAAATCCTTTTTCCCAACTTCAAATAGGAAGTTTAGTGAGCTAACAAAAGTTATCTCATGAGTTTAGATTGACTTTACTATGAGAAAAATATCTACGAAGTCAAGACCCCACTTTTCAAGAAAAATATGATGCAAAGACAAAGTCATAAAGATATGGTCATATCTTAGTGCACACAAGTCCAATGATTAAAATATTTTGTAGGTGACAATGAGACAATAGACATAATTTAGTATAAATTTGAGAATAACACAAAAACAGATAGCACTAAATAGAGATGGTGATAAAACTTGATGTATAGTATTGAAAAGTGAGGTATAGTACATGGAGTTGTTGGAGGACTCCAAGGGCTTGGACGTGAGCACAATATACAATCAAGAGCTGAGTGGATGGATTGACTAATTTTTTGAAGCAAGACAATCAACAATTGATGATTATATGAAGCTTAGGAGTGAAGAATTGAAGAAAAGATTGAAGCCTAAGAGCATGAAGAGAAGTAGAGTTCAGAAAGAGATGTTCTATATACACATGCATATTAGCTTTGTAAATACTTCACATATACTTGAATTAATGAAAAATCCACACTGATATGTATATATACACTTGTATATAGGAGCATTTTCAGAATACAACCAAGTCAAGGAAAGCATCTTTATGGGCAGAGTTTACCACATTCAAGAAGAAGGCTTCACAATCAATACCTGATTATGTGACAAAAATGAAAAATATTGTTGATTCCTTAGGTGCACTTGATGAAGACATTGAAGAAGATAAATTGGTAAGACAAATTCTCACAGGTCTAAGAGGAGATGAGAAGTGGAAGTCTTTCATATTGTCAACAAAACTTTCATTAGATCATTTCACTCTTGATTTGAATCAATTGTTAGGACATATGCTAACCTTTGAGAATGACATCAAAGGAGATGTTGATAAGAGTATCTAAAGAAAAGAAGAAAACCATCAAAGGAAAGCAACAATCAGTTGAAGATGAAGGTACTCCAAGCCAAGCAAACTTCCTAAGAGGAAGAGGAAGTGGCAGAAGTAGAGGAAGAGTCAGAAATAACAAAGATAATGTCAAAGCTTGTTGGATATGTGGTAAGACCAATCATATATCTCATGAATGTTGGCATAATAATCAAAGAAATGGTAACTTTAATCAGAATTTTAACCAAAGAGGAAGAGGTGGAGAAATCAGAGAGGAAATTATAGAGGTAGAGGTGGTAGGAGTTTCTTTGAAAGAAATGGAGGAAGAAACTTCCAAAATCAATCCTACAGTAACACCTACTACAAGTATGCATCAGATCTGAAAGAAGATTCAACTCTTATTATGAATGCAACATGTGAAGCTTCAAATGAAGACTTAAGGGTATTCTATATTGACTCAGGGTGTAGCAATCACCTAAGTGGAAACATTTCTTTGATGATTGATTTGGATCATAAGGCAATTAATCATACAGTTCAAACATGTGACAATACAAAGCACTAGGTGAAGTCAATTGGATTAGTTAAAGCCAAAGATGGAAGTACTCTCTTGAGTAAGGTTTTGTATGTTCCTACAATTCCAAAGAATTTGATCAGTGTAGGACAAATAGTTGAAAAAGGATATGAGGTGAGGTTCACTAATCATGGAGTTTATGTTGAAGACCCTAGCCAAGGGTATAAGCGAATTGTTACAGAAAGAAAGAAGGAAGGCTCTTCACATTGAGGGTACAAGGCAATGTTGGACATGCAATGTTTACATATGGAGAGAAAAAGGTGTTTGAGTTGGATCTTTGGCATAAGAGGCTTGGACACTTCAATGAAAGAGGTATAAAAGAGATGATTAATAATGGTTCAGTACTTGGATTACCTAATGTTGCAGGTCAACACATGAAATTGAGAGGGGCATTAAGGAAATGGCCTCTAACACTTCCTCGATGCTCAGCTCATAAACAGAGCGTGGAATTGAAGATGAGGGACACCATGCTCCTACGAAATCATTCACATGAAAACACACATAGCACTGCCAAGGCAGGGGTTGTCCACGCCACCTTGTCACACAAATACAATGGCACTCTTAGGGTGGGGGTGATCCATGCCGCCCTCTTAGTACACTTAAACACAATCGATACAAAGTTACTCTTAAGGCAGGGGTGATCCACAACGCCCTCTTAGTACCAACACACAAACATTACACAAGTACTCTTAAGGCTGGGGTTGTCCACGCCGCCCTCTTAGTACCAACACAGAAAACACAAAACACTCACAACAGAGAGATTCTCGATGAAAAGAGGAGCTAGGTGATACCCCAATCTTCAATGGGTTTGGGAATGATGGAAAAGATGAAAGGAGAATGGAAGGATTAGGAAATGAGGGAAGAAGAAAGGGTGTATTGGATAGAATAAGCAAAGGTTAAGGGTAATGGAAATGGAAGGAATTGGAGAAATGAATTTGATTGAAATAGAAAATATTACAAAGACATAGGGGACTTACAAATTAGGAGCTTTTATACCTCTCTCAATACAATGACATAGGGTAGACTCCTTCTCCTAGGTTTGGAGTGCTCACTACATTGCAGTGTGTACCTGCATACAACTCTTCTTGTTCTTGGAGGGCACCCAAGGGATCCTTTTATAGGCCTTTTGGGGAGATATTTAGGGATGATATTTTGAGATGAATCTTCTAGATATTTTACATTTGTGGTGGAATAGGAGTTGTTTACAAAGATCCAAAAGATTCTAGACTCAAGAGGGTGTGATATTTAGCCTGGTTTTACATATTTCTTGGATATTTTGAGTTTGTATTGCAAAAATATGCTATTTTCTCCTCCAAATGCATGAAAGGGGTCCAATACACCGAATTTGACTTTGTTGCATCATTATTTTGACTTTGGGGCCCAAGAATATAAGATATATGCATAAACAAAAGGTTTCCTTTGTTGAAAATTCAAAAAGGTGTGGTTGGCCTTTGGAAAGACTTTTGTTTCATTCTAAAGAGAGTGGGACAAGGTTTAAATACTTGAATATTCTAGAACATCCATCACTTTTTTATATTTCCCTTCTATATTGATAATTTCTCTTTTACTGGAGGGAGAGCTAGTCATATCTTTAGTGGTGGGGCCCACTTGACTCCTATCTTTCTTATTTATTTTATAGATATCCATATCATAGGGAAATAAGAAAAATAACATATTACATTTATAGAATAAGTTTATGGCTAGAGGAGGTATAAAAAATATAGCCCTCATACTTAGCCCTCTCCTAAGGCTAGAGGCATTCATGTCTCTAGCTTTCAAATAGTTTGTTGATGTCCTAGGGTGGGTCATCTTCCTGTACCACCATCGATATTTCCTTCTCCTTTGATTGCTCTTGTTTATCATCAATGTCTTCTATCCTTTTCCAGTACTTCTTTAGCCTCCATCCATTGACCTTGGTCTTGTGCACTTTCCCTAATAGATCCATAAGTTGGTAGCTACCATTCTTGAACTTTGTCTTGATTTGAAATGGTCCCTCCCATTGTGGTTGGAACTTTGTGTCATGCCTATTATCAAAGCAGTTATCATATCTTAGAACAAGATTTCCTTCTATTAACCCTTTATCCTTTAGTTGTCTATTGAATTCCTGTCTCCTTTTCTCTACTTGGTTCATGTAATGCTCAATTGCAAGGTCCCTTTTCATACTCAACTCTTGTAGATCTGTAAGCCTCTTTTGTATTACCTCTCACTCATGACTCTGTCCACTTTCCTTTATTAGTACTTAGAGACTTGGAATTTCTACTTCTATTGGCAACAAGGATTCTTGTCCATATACCAAGTGAAATGGGGTGAACCCTAATGATGCCTTGTAGGATGTGCGATATTCCCATAATGCTTCGATGAGGTATTTATCCCATTCCTTAGGATGCTTCTTTACCTGCTTACTAATGATTTTACAAATAATTCCATTGGTCTTTTCAACAAGCTCATTACATTGAGGATAATAGGGTGTGGAGTATCTATGCCTTATGCTTAATCTACTCAATAGATCATTTAGAACATCTGATAAAAAAAATGGACCATGATCAGAAACTATCTCTAAAGGTATTCCAAATCTACAACATATGAAATCATAAATGAACTTCCCAATATCCTCTGTTGTTGTCCTTTTTGTGCTAGCTTCTTCTGCCCATCTAGTCATGTATTCCACTGCCACAATGATGTATTCCTTTCTTGAGCTTGTCCTTGGTAGGAGTCCGATCGCATCTATTCCCCATTTCTCAAATGGCCCATAAGATATGATCGGTGTCCTTGGTTCATACATAAGCCTCTTATTTACGTGTAATTTGACATTTATCACATGTTTTACACCAATATTGAACATCCTTATAAAGCATCGGCCATGTATACCCTGTTTGGAGTACCTTCCTTATTGTTATCTCATGTGAGAAGTGTCCTCCACATGCGTGATCATGACATGATTCCAAAATGCTCTTTATTTCATCTAATGAGGGAACCCTTATGAGGATCAGGTCCTTACCTTTCTCAAATAGATTATTTCCTATGAGTTGGTACTGTAGAGCCTTCTTTGCTAATCTATGCCTTTGTACCTTGTTTAGGTGCTTGGGTGCTTCTCCAATTTCAAGAAACTCGATGATATCTTCTAATCCTTCTTGACCTACAAGTCTATTGTCTCCCAGCTTCATGGATGCTATGAAACCATCGAATTGCTCATTTGCTAATGCATCTGCCTCCTTATTTTTGCTCCTTGGTACATGACATATTTGAGTGTTATCAAAGTGTTTCAATAACACTCTTACCTTTTTCAACCATTCAAATACTTTTTGGCTTTTGCAACACCAAACATTTTGCAATTGCTTAATTATCAACATTGAGTCTCCTTTGATAATCAAACTTTTGATACCATGTTGAACACATTCATGCAAGGCCTCATATAGTGCTGCATATTCTGCTTCATTATTTAAATGAGCATTAGGAAGAGCTATACCTTTCTTGAAGATGAGTTGTTTGTTTTGGTTATATTTGTCGACCTGCTTCTTATATGCACCATCAAAAAATATAGTATATGCATCTTCAATATCTTCTTCATGCAAGGTTGCTCCCCTGTCCTTCTCATTGGATATTTTCCTCTCCCACTTCTTGTAGGTGAGTATGTCTGCAAGATTGGCTCTTGTGATTTCCTCTACTACAAAATGTGAGATATCTTTGTATCCTTCTGGGGTAAGACTACTCCGATTGCTTCTTCACTTGTACTTGGACACACATAGAAAGTCTCTCCCATGTTTGGAGGCATCAATGTGAGTAGAGTGTTGAGTACTCTTTTGATTTCCTCGAAACATTCATTATGGATATCCTCCCATGGGAAGACACTATCTTGTGCAAGCTTTTGTAATGGGGATATGATTTCAGATAGAAGGTGGATGAATCGTGACATGTAGCGTACCTTTTGTACAAAAGTGAGGGTCTGCTTTGTTGTTGTTGGAAGAGGTAGAGCCAGAAAAGCTTCCACTTCGGATGGATAAACTTGAATCCCCTTTTTTGATATGAGATGTCCAAGGAGAACTACCTCCTTCTCGGCGATGTGACACTTATCAAGATTCAATTGACCTCCAAGCTCATACAATCTTTTTACGCCTTCTTCAACTTTTTGACAATGCATAGCTCTAGTGCTATATATGCAGAAATTATCCATGTACACCCTTATTGATGATCCAAAGAATGGTTGAAAAACATAGTTCATAAAACTTTGAAATATTGCAGGTGCATTGGTTAGGCCAAAAGGCATTACCCGATAAGCAAAGAATCCCCATAGCATAATGAATGTGGTCTTCCTTTGGTCCTCCTCAGCTATCCGAATTCAAAAGTACCCTGAGTATCCATCACATACAGTGTACCTTTCATGACCTGCCACTTCATTTAGAATTTCATCTTAGAAAGGTAGTGGAAATTGATCTCTCTTTGTTGCTGTGTTTAAGGGTTTATAGTCTACACACACCCTCCATTTATCGTTTTTCTTTGGGGTAACTACTACTGGAGACACCCATTCAAAATTTGATAGAGGGTAAATGAAAACAACCTTTATGAGTCTATTTACCTCATTTAGCAAAGCCTTTTGTTGAAGTGTTCCGATCCTTCTAAGCTTTTGCGCCACTCGCTTTGCTTCCGGCTTGATTTTGATATGATGTTGAATAACAATTACACCTTGTATCTCATTATAATCTTTAATGGACAATTTGGGGTACCTTTTGAGCATGTTGATGTACGTGGTCCTTTCCTCTAAGGTGAGATCTTCTGCTAGCATCTTTTGCATATCTGCTTCAGACGTGGAGTCCTCAGTTTGTGGTTGTTGTAGATCATCCTCTTTGCCTCCATCTTCCTTTCCTTGAAATATCACGCCCATGACTTCGAGTGTTGATGAATCATTTTCAGTTGTCGATTCCTCACTGCAGGAATCGTTGTCATAGCATGGGCTCTCTTCATCTATAATTGTTTCATACCTATGATCTTCCTTCTTTTGGTCCTTCAAATCATAGGTAATTGACTTTGTTCTATCATTTGGCTTAAGAATTAGAAGGCCAGAACCCCATTTTTGATCTGCTCTTACTGCAATTAACCATAGACGTCCTAATATAATGGGGTAGCCCTCCCCTTTGGTTGCAATTACATAAATATCCAAAGCAACCTCTGTATCACATACTATAACTCTTCAATTTTCAATTACACCAACACATTTAACAACACTATTATTCGCCATTTTGGCTTGGTATGCAGATGGTCCTGTCACGTCCAAGCCTAACCTATGCATTTTTTTCTGTCATGACACACATCTGTGCTCCACCATCAACATATACATTGGAAATCCTTTTTCCTTTTACATATGCATCCACTATGGGTACCACATCATCACATGCATTGGCTCTTATAAGGTTAATTTCCTTATTTTTAGCCCTCCTAGTGCTTACTAGCTTGGACCATTCACTCCTAGTTTTTTGAAGATAATTGGAGTAATTGTGGCCAAGTGATATTTGGTTTTTGTGTGGATATATCCTCAATTAGGTCATAAGGTTTGATACCCTTACCTAGAGGAAAGTCTTCCATTGCGATCTTCCTCCTCGGCCTTCTCTTTCTTTTACTAGCTTCACCTTTTGCAACTCTGCCTTTCTTCATTTGTGTACCCATGCTTGAATCTTCGTTTTGAGATCGGTCTTTATCTTGCACCCTTGTCCTCTTGATTGGCATTGTATCCATGGTCTCTTGTTCCTCGGTCAACTCTAAAAAATTCACTTTCCTTTGGTCAAATTGAGCCATTGGGATAGGTGGAATATTTGCTTGTTGTTGTTATTGTTCGTGTGCATATTGTGGCGGCCTCCTAACAGAATACATATCACGTAGAAAGAAGGGGTCTTGGTTGATAAAGTTGGTTTGGAGGAATGGGACGATTTTGGTTGTTGGGGTTTTAAGGCCTATTCAGGAAAAATGGGAATTACACAAGATTTTGAGACAATTCTTTGTGTCCTAATGTTTTAGTTTTTTACTCATTCACACACTCAAACATGCTATTATCTCTTGATTGGAGTATATTAAACTACCACTTTAATATTAAGGATAATTTTTATTATAAATGGGCTATCAAGGTTGGGCTCAAACATAAGAAGTTAGCATAATAAGTAACATAAATGGGACCTGAATAAGTTCCAAATTTCATGAATAGGCCTTTTTTGGAAATTCATGAAATTGATTTCCTCAATGGGGGCACCAAGTTATGTGAGGGGCATTAAGGAAATGGCCTCTAACACTTCCTTGATGCGCAGCTCATAAACAGAGAGTGGAATTGAAGATGAGGGACACCAGGCTCTTATAAAATCATTCACATGAAAACACACACAACACTACCAAGGTAGGGGTTGTTCGCGCTGCCTTGTCACACAAATACAATGGCACTCTTAGGGTGGGGGTGATCCACGCCGCCCTCTTAGTACACTTAAACACAATCAACACAAAGGTACTCTTAAGGATCAACACCACCCTCTTAGTACCAACACACAAACATTACACAAGTACTCTTAAGGTAGGGGTTGTCCACACCGCCCTCTTAGTACCAACAAAAAAAACAGAAAACACTCACAAGAAAGAGATTCTCAATGACAAGAGGAGCCAGGTGATACCACAATCTTCAATGGGTTTGGTAATGATCGAAAAGATGGAAGGAGAATGGAAGGAGTAGGAAATGAGAGAAGAAGAAACGTGTATTGGATAGAATAAGCAAAGGTTAAGGGTAATGGAAATGGAAGGAATTGGAGAAATGAACTTGATTGAAATAGAAAATATTACAAAGACATGGGGGACTTACAAATTAGGAGCTTGTATAACTCTCACAATACAATGACATAGGGTAGAATCCTTCTCCTAGGTTTGGAGTGCTCACTACACCCGCAACATGTACCTGCATACAACTCTTCTTGTTCTTGGAAGGCACCCAAGGGGTCCTTTTATAGGCCTTTTGGGGAGATATTTAGGGATGATATTTTGAGATGAATCTTATAGATATTTTACATTTGTGGTGGAATAGGAGTTGTTTACAAAGATCTAGAAGATTCTAGACTCAGGAGGGTGTGATATTTAGCCTATTTTTACATATGTCTTGGATATTTTGAGGTTGTATTACAAAAATATGCTATTTTCTCCTCCAAATGCGTGAAAGGGGTCCAATACACCGAATTTTGACTTTGTTGCATCATTCTTTTGAGTTTGGGGCCCAAGAATATAAGATATATGCATAAACAAAAGGTTTCCTTTGTTGAAAATTCAAGAAGGTGTGGTGGGGCTATGGGGCCTTTGGAAAGACTTTTGTTTCATTCTAAAGAGAGTGTGGCAAGGTTTAAATACTTGAATATTCTAGACTTTCCATCTCTCTTTTATATTTCCCTTCTATATTGATCATTTCTCTTTTACTACAAGGAGAGCTAGTCATATCTTCAATGGTGGGGCCCACTTGACTTCTATCTTTCTTATTTATTTTATAGATATCCATATCATAGGTAAATAAGATAAATAACATATTACATATATAGAATAAAATTATGGCTAGAGGAGGTATAAAAAATATAGCCCTCAACATATAGACGTGAAGCATGTCAATTAGGTAAGGCTCATAAGCAATCATATAATAAGCATGGTTTCATGTATTCAGAAAGACTTGAATTGGTACATACAGATGTGTGGGGTCCTTCAAAGGACTTTAGCATAAATGGTTCAAGATATTATGTCATATATGTTGATGATGCTACCAAGTGGATCACTATTTATGTGATCAAAGACAAGTAAAAAATGTTTAGCACATTTAAACACTATCATGCATATGCAGAAAGAATTACATGACAAAAATTGAAGAGGTTAAGGTTAGATGGAGGGGGAGAGTATTTCTCAATTGAATTGAGTGATTATTTGTGGAATGCAGGTATAAAGAGAGAAGTTACTTATAGGTACTCTCCTCAACAAAATGGTGTAGCAGAAAGGAGAAATAGAACTCTTGTTGAGTTTGCAACATCAATGATGAAAGAAAATAATTGCCCTAATTATTTGTGTGCTAAGGCTGTAAATACAACTACATACTTGGTTAATAGGCTACCATGTAAAGCTTTGCAGGGTATGACACCATATGAAGCTTAGTGGGGTAAGAGACCTACATTAGATCATTGCAAAGTATTTGTTTGCTTAGCCTATGCTTATGTTCCTTCTCAATTAAGGCATAAGTTGGAACCAAACGTTGAAAAATATGTGTTCATTGGTTATGATGATAAGCAAATGGGATACAGGTTGTGGAGTCCATCTACAAAGCAATTTCTTGTATCAAAGGATGTCACATTTGATGAGCAAAGTACTTGGTACTCAGGTACAAATAATACTTATGCAAGTCTTGAAGAAACATTGAATCAGAATAAAGGTAAATCAAAGATTCAAATATTTGAAGAAGAAGAGAACAATGAAGCATTAGTTGAAGTTGAAGAGATGCCAAGGTTTGATCCAGAATGTGATGAACCAGAAACTTCAAGGAGTGGAGAACTCAGAAGATCATCAAGGCATAAATGGCAACCCACAAGGTATAGCTATGATACTTCATTCTTGACTACTAAAGATTATGCTTATATGGTAAAACCAGATGAAGACCCATCGACATATGATGAAGCCAAAGGAAAGGAGAATTGGGAAAAAGCTATGAAGGAAGAGTATGATGCACTCATTGAGAATGAGACTTCCAAATTGGTAGATAAAACAATCAATCAAAAGGTGATTGCATGTAAGTGGGTTTACAAAACAAAAAGATTTGCATATGGAAGTGTGTCTAGGTACAAAGCCAGACTTGTTGTAAAAGGATATGCACAGACATATGGTGTGGACTATGATGAAACTTATAGTCATATTGCAAAGATGACAACCATAAGGACTCTCATAGCTATTGCTGCTTGCAAAGGGTGGAAATTATCTCAATTAGATATGAAGAATGCATTTTTTAATGGTTACATTTCAGATGAAGTTTAAATGGAACAACCAGATGGTTTTAAAGATCAATTTTATCTAGATCATGTGTGTAAGCTCAAAAGAGCTATGTATGTCTTGAAGCAGGCCCCAAGAGCATGAAATTAGAGGCTTGTAAAGTTCTTGAAGGAACTTGGTTTCCAAGCATCAAAGGCAAATAGTAGCTTGCTAGTCAAAGCAAGTGAAGATGGATTTATATATGTTTGTATTCATGTTGATGACATAACACTTATAGGTACAGATGACAAAGGCATTCAGAAGCTTAAAAGAAAAATGGAGAAAGAATTCAAAATCAGTGACTTAGGAGATTTGTCATACTTCCTTGGAATGGAGATTTTATAGACTCAATATGGAGTATATGTAACTCAAGAAAGGTATTTGAAGACTTTTCTAATCAAATTTAAAATGGAAGATTGCAGGATAGCAGCAACTCCAATGGAGGTGAATCACAAATTGAGTAAACATGGAGGAGAAGAATTTAAAGACATGAAGCTTTATCAGAGTTTGGTGGGTAGCTTGATTTATGCTACATTAACAAGGCCTTAACTATCATATGTAGTTGGAGTTCTTATTATAGGTTTACTTCAGATACAAGGATCAAGATATATAGTGATGCAGATTGGGTAGGTAATTCTAATGATAGAAGATCAACACATGGGTATTTGCGTTATGTGGGAGATAAATTAATTTCATGGTGTTCTAAGAATCAACATACAGTTGCTTTATCATCTACAGAAGCATAGTACAAAGGTATGGTAGAAGCTGCAAAAGAAGTCATATGGCTAAAAACTCCAATGAAGAGTTTTGATGTCATTCAGAGTACTCCTATCATTTGTGGAGACAACATGAGTTCTTTGTATTTGGCAGCTAACCCTATGTTTCATGCCAGGACCAAACATATTGAGATCCAATATCATTTTTTGAGAGAGAAGGTTGTTGATAAAGAAATAGAAATCATGCATACTCCTACAAAGGATCAACTTGCAGATATGTTGACAAAGAGTTTGGATGGACCCAAGTTGCAGAGATTTAAAGATATGGCAGGGATAAAGAAAATGCAGGTAATCACAATGGATGATTGAGGGGGAGCTATTGGAGCAAGAAAATCAACAATTGATGATTATATGAAGCTTAGGAGTGAATAATTGAAGAAAAGATTGAAGCCTAAGAGCATGAAGAGAAGTAGAGTTGAGAAAGAGATGGTCTATATACACATGTATATTAGCTTTGTAAATACTTCACATATACTTGAAGTAATGACGAGTCCACACTCATATGTATATATAGACTTGTATATAGTCATGATATAAGTAAGAGATGAAGAATAGATGAGAGAGAGAGAGGAGTAGATCATGAGTTATGTGAGTATCATCCATCAGATGTAAGTTGAGTTGAATAGAAGAAGTTTTCTGAGAATTGCATGTCGATCTTTCCTCCATTTCTCCTTCTGTGTTTGATCATTTCAAGAATCCTTTTGTAGATTTCTAAGTCCATATAGTTAATGCATCTATGGTTAAGATTTGAGATCCTAATTGTAATCAGGCTGAGAAAATTGTGAGTAGGAACATTTATATGTGAAGAAGTGATAAGTGTCTTCTGAAACAGGTGCAATCTCGATGATCAAAGAATTGATCATATCTTGGTGCATAGTGTAAAGTTTTACACAAATGAGGAGTCAAAATCTAAGTCGAAAGGTAATTCATCTATGTCTAAAAGCATTTTATTAAACGGGTTATATTTCTGAGAACCAACTGTCTAAAGTTGCATATGTAAAAGTCGCCTATAGAAAGTGTTTGTTTTAGACACAGGTTTACTTATTGAAGTAAATCTAAAGTTTTGTAAGTTCTTTTGAAGAACTTTAACTTGGACTAGTTGCCCAAATACTAGAAGAGTGTTGTATCAAAGCTTCATAGAAAACTTTAATCATTTCATTAGTCAATGAGTGAATTTTGTGAGGTAGACTTTTCTAAGTGAAGCTAATTTTCATAGAGAAGCTGAGTGTTCATTTTTGGTAAAAGATTTCAAAATTAGTGGAAGTTTTGAGCTATACTTGACATAGAGGTGTTCTAAACTAAAGTGTAGCCTGTCTTTTGGAGATTAATCATCTCCATCATAATTTCCCACAAGTAAACAGACAACATATATGTATTGTTAGTGTCGTCGGATACCTCTCTTGTAAATGGCCGCTGGACACCTTTTTTTTGTAAACACTGAATAAATATGAAGACCGTAAAGTCTTGCCAAATAGGTAGACACAACAATTGTAGCTCTTCAAGTTAATGATTATCGATTGAATCTTTTTGTGAGAGAGACAGTGAATGTAGTGTCGATGTAAGGCCATGAAGCCAGAGACCGGTACTGATTGGATTGTTCTTTCTTGCATAGGGCAGACCCTTTTTCTAAAGTATTGTTGTCATTTTGTGGTGTAGTTACTCTTAATTCCATTAAAGTATTAAGTTGAAGTGTGTCTAAAGGTTCTAACTATGAATGCATCACTATTTGTTGAAGTTGTCTATGCACATTCCCGCTACAGAAGTATTCAAACGAGGCTTTAAGGAGCAACAACGTACGTTCACTAAAGCATCAAAATGGGCTTAGGCTGAAAATATGGTCTTCCTTGAACCTATATGAGTTACCCATCAAAAGATTGAGCAGTCAAAGAAACTTGTACCAGAACCAGTGGCATTAGAGTTAGTAGCCTCATCAGACTCTACACCAGAATCTCCCAACCCCAGCATGTCATGGGACATTCTGGCCAAGGCACCAATCACTCTCCCATCAGGATAGCTACTCACTCTTTGTTATACTTATGTGTTCCTTGAGTAGCTTTGATGTGAACCTTTTCCCTATACATGGGCACTTTTTACTATAGTGCTGGCTAAAGGTTTTTTCCCCATTCTACCACATACTTGATACTCTCATATGTGGTGGTACTTAGTACTTAGGGATATTATTCAACTCTTACTACAGTTGAGTTCATCGTCAATAGAGAGAGCTATTCCAACCATCATCTTCTCTGTGTGTCTTGTTGTATTTGTGCTCCTTGTGTGTGCTTCTCGTGTGTCTCTCACACTTCTACACACACCCAACAGTGGTATTCGAGCAGGTTCAGCACCTTCTCAAGTTTCGGTTTTTTGTGTCGCGACGCGCATGCACTTTTAACAGTGCAAATCGACTTCGGAGCATAGAACTGTGAATTTCAGCAGCCAAGAAACATTTCCACTAGGTGCGTTGGGATTTTACCCCCATTTTGAAGTCATTTGTGCAGTCAGAATCACCATCAGAGTGACGGTTTGTAAGCTGAAATTTCACTAAGCTTCAATTTAGGTATGCGTCCTTGGATTGTTGTTGCTTACTCAGCTCCAGTTGCAGCTTCGACCGCTGTCTTCTTGATCTACCCAATGCATTGGGGGGTGGAAAATCTCTATTTGGGAGAGATGGTCTACACATTTTTCATCCAAGACATGTGCTATCTCAATAATACAAAATACTAAATCCCGGGGGTTTAACGCGGATTTTGACAGTGATCAAATGGTTGTTCATGTACCTTTATCTCTCGAAGCTCAGATTGAAAGATAAATTGAATTTAAAAGAAAGTATTCTGTGGGAGCCTCTGACTCCAACTATTGCCCATGTACGATCTGTAATAGATCTAACCAACGACCCATCTTACCCCACCCTACACAACAGCCCATTCTTGTTCTTTTGCGAAATGGCGGGCAACAATGACTTGTTTGGCATGCTTCAAGCTGAAGATAAGCTTGATGGGACAAACTATCCGATGTGGTCTTACATGATGAAGCATGTTCTTGTTGCAAAACAACTTTGGAACATAGTGGCAGATGTAGATCGAAGACCGGCAGGTGCTTCTACTTCATAGACTACTGTCACACATGGAGCTTCTTCTTTGAGTACAGTGGTTTCTCCTTCTCCACCTACACAGGAGAAGCTTAGATGGGATGGAAAAGATGCTCAAGCTTATGCTTTGATTGTCCTTTCTGTGAAGCGTCACATGGTTCCACACATTCGGTCATGTTCTACATCGAGACATGCATGGGACACTCTTGCTTCTTTGTATGCAGTGCGTAATGAAGCACGTGTTGCATACTTGAGGAAGCAACTTGAAGATGTATGTATGGCTGAAAATGAGTCGGTGGATGTGTATGTGACACACATCAAGGACTTGAAAGAGCAATTGGCAAACATAGATGAGATCATTTTGGATGCATCAGTCATTTCTACATTGTTGAAAGGATTACCAGAATCTTTTCAAAGCTTTGCTACTACACTTTGTTTGGTTGCAAAAGGAAATCATAATATGTATGCATTTGATGAGGTTTTGTCTCTTCTTTTACAAGAAGAGCAATCTAGAGTGAATAGGAGTGGTTTGATTGAGGGAATGCAAACACTTGCTATCTCACAAAAGGGGAAAAGCAAGTATGGTTCAGTTTTGGGTTCATCAAAACCAAAGCCTCAAGCTTCCTCTTCCACTCATTCCTCTAATGATAGCGATCTGCAAAAGAAGAAGAGATGCAAATATTGCCGAAAGGTTGGTCAGACTATTGATGAGTGTAGAAAGCTTGCTAAACGCAGTGAAAAGAAGGAAACCGACATGTCTATTGCTGAAAATTCAGCAAATGTAAAGAATGATGAAGCTAACATGGCTTAAGATTTTTGGGCATGTGTTGTTACATGTCATTATGATGCTTCTTTGCATTCTAAATGTATGGTTGTGAGTGAGGATGATTCGGATTGGTTCTTTGATAGTGGTGCTTCAAATCACATAACATCATGCAAAAGATTTTTTGCCTCTTTTGAAAGATGCACCCAAAGGAGGACATGTGGTGTGTGCAAACAATGCCTCTTATCCTATCATTGGAGTAGGATAAATTGAGCTTACGATTGCAAATGGAGGCGTGATTCTCTTGAAAAATGCATTGTATGTGCCCGGTATCAAGAAGAACTTAATTTTAGTTCCGTTAATTACCAAAGCTGGACTTCATGTACACTTTGTTGATGATAAGTGTATGGTTCATGATTTCAGCAATGGCGATTTCACACGAATGTACGGTGCCATATACACCTCAGCAAAATGGTGTTGCCGAGTGTAAAAATAGAACTCTACTTGAAATGGCACGATGTATGGTTAAAGGAAAGCATCTTCCTGATAAGTTTTGGATGGAAGCGGTCATGTGTGCAAATTATGTGTTGAATCACTGCCCTACAAAAGCATTGAGAGTCATCACTCCTTAGGAGGCTTGGAATGGTCATAAGCCTATGGTTAGTCATATGCATGTGTTTGGTTGTTTGGCATAGGCTCTTGTGTCATCACACCAACGTCACAAACTTGATGACAAGGCAAAGAAATGTATATTTTTTGGTTATAGTCCTGAAAGTAAGGGATATCGTTTGTACCATTCATTGATGAACACAATTATTATGAGTCGAGATGTGGTATTTGCTGAAAATTCAGTTTTCCCTCTACGTGAATGTAAAAAACAGCCAACAGTTAACTCACAAGTTGTGTTCGATTGACTCATGCCTTTGTTCCAAAATGATGCGCTTGACTATGGCCATGTAGACAAGCCAACTGAGGTTCAAACGGCTGAAAAATTCCAGCCAAATAGGGCTGAAAATGTAGAGAATTTCCAGCCAAACATGGCTAAAAAATTTCAGCCAAAAATTATCAAAACTATTGGAAATTTCCAGCCACATATGGCTGACCATTTGCATCAAAATATGGCTGAAAATGAGCATGAAATTCAGCCCACGCATGATGTACATGTTGAAGATGTATTACATAATGAACGCATGTCTATCAAGAGTGCACAATCTATGCCAAAGTGGCTGAAACAAACTTTGCAGGATAGCAAATTGAGTGCACCTTTACTTGGTAGAACAAGATCAAGCTCTCACCATGCATCAAGTAATTTTTTGGATTATTCTCTTATTGCTACAGCACGTGATGAAGAGCCACTTTCTTTTGAAGATGCATGTGACAATCCACAATGGATGAGTGCTATGCAATCAGAAATGGATTCCATACATAGTAATGGTACTTGGGAGTTATGTGAATTGCCAAAAGGAAAGAATGCCATTGGTACAAAGTGGGTTTACAAGATTAAGAGAAAGTCTCATGGTAGCATTGATCGCTACAAAGCTAGATTGGTTGCCAAAGGATATGCACAACAATATGGCATTGACTATGAGGATACTTTTGCACCTACTTCACGCATGACTACCATTCGTACCATGGTTGCATTGGTTGCCCATCGAGGTTGGAAAGTGCATTAGTTGGACATAAAAACAACCTTCTTGAATGGTGATTTGCAAGAAGAGGTTTATGTGACGCAACCTCCTGGATTTGTTATGAAAGGGAAAGAACATATGGTTTGTCCCTTGCATAAAGCCTTGTATGGCCTCAGGCAAGCTCCACGTGCATGGTATGAGAACATCCATAAGCACTTGATTTCTATTGGCTTCACATGTAGTTCAATTGAAAGCACACTCTATGTACGCTTGTTCTTTATGTCGATGACATACTCTTGACTGGGTCATGTGATGCAAAACTTGACATTCTTATGGCTTATTTGCAACATACTTTTGATGTCACTTATCTTGGTCTTTTGAGCTACTATCTTGGCATCCAGTTTGTATCCATTGAGGGGGGAATTGTTATGCATCAAGCAAAGTATGTTGAAAAACTACTTCAGCGTTTTGCCTTTGAGGATTGCAAGCAAGTTTCCACACCAGTTGAGACAGGATTTAGGTTCTCAGTTGAGGATTCTGGTGATGCATTTGACACTTCTCTTTATTAGCAAGCTGTGGGATGTCTTATATATGCATGCAACACAAGGCCGGATATATAGTATGCAGTTTCCCAGTTGAGTCGATTCATGCATAGCCCTGGCACTAAGCATTGGCAAGCGATGAAACGTGTGTTTAGATATCTCCAAGGAATTTTGAGCTTAGGTCTCTTTTATGGCAGAGATATTCAGCCATGCTTGCATGCTTTTACAGACAGTGATTGGGCTGGTTGTTATGATACTCGCGTGTCCACTAGTGGTAATTGCTTTTTCCTTGGAGACACATGCATATCTTGGTTGAGTAAGAAGCAACCTATAGTGCTGACATCGAGTTGTGAAGTTGAATATAGGGCAGTTTTCATAGCTACAATTGAGTGTATATGGCTGAGACGCCTATTGATGGATCTTTGCATGGAGATTGATGCAGCTACGCATATTCTCACTGAGAGTGAGAGTGCTTTGGTTGTTGCACAAAACCCAGTGTTTCATGCACGGACCAAACACATTGAGGTGCATTATCACTTTGTGAGAGAGCACCTTCATGCAGGAGATATTGATTTGGTATATGTGCCTACAGAAGATAATGTGGCACATATATTCACCAAAGCTCTTCCATGGGAAAAGTTTGAACCTTTTCACAAAGCTTTAGGCTTACTACCTTGTGGGGGCTGATCTGTCACTCCTTGTATGTGTTCACATCATTCGCTCCAGGGGGGATTGTTACACTTATGTGTTCCTCGAGTAGCTTTGATGTGAACCTTTTCCCTATACATGGGCACTTGTTACTATAGTGCTGGCTAGAGGTTTTTTCCCCATGTTACCACATACTTGATACTCTCATATGTGGTGGTATACTTAGGAATATTATTCACCTCTAACTACAATTCAATTCATCGTCAATAGAGAGAGCTATTCCAGCCATCGTCTTCTCTATGTGTCTTGCTGCATTTGTGCTCCTTGTGTGTGCTTCTCGTGTGTCTCTCGCACTTCTACACACACACCCAACACTCTTGTCCTTGGTATTCGGAAAAAATTTCAATAGCAGGTCGCTCTAAGTTTGATTCGGGCACCAACTACTGCCACTATCCATCGTGAACCAGATTCCATAGTCCACCATGAAGTTCCATTAAGTATAGTATGGTTCAAAAATTACAAAATAATGCAAGTCCTCATTGATGGTGGTTTTGGCGTCAACATTGCTACTCTATCCTTATGTAAAAAGTTCAGTTGGAAATGTATTGAACCAGTCAAATTTTTTGTACCTATGGCTGAACAATCCATAGTTCATCCCGTGGGTAAGGTACAAAATATTCTTATTACACTAAGCGTTGGAACATCAAGCTTACACTATGCTTGAGGTGGATTTGATCTACATCAAAAAGCTATTGTTTGGATTACATGAAAAGAATATCTATTAGAGATCTCTTTTAGTTATGCTCATTTATTATACACATGTAAAATTAGAGAAAGAGAGCTAAAATTCCATGAATTTGAGGTGTTTGAGTTGTAATCAATGAGCCAATCAATCACCTAAAAGTAGATCAAACTAGATCTTCACTTTCCCTAGATTGTAGGAAAGTGAATTGATTCCCTCCAACAACTAATTCTACCTTCATTTGAATTCAAAATCTACTTGTCAAAGTTGTGGAGCACTTCAAGAGTCTATATGAAGACTTCAAATCACTTTTTAAATTACATGGAAGCAATATACATACAATTGTGGCAATCATTGTTTTACTTCTTCACTTCTTTGCACCATCTTCTTCAACAATAGTGAGCTTGCAGAGGCTGTTGCTCTCTCTACAGAGCTCCAAATTGGATGAATGAGCAGCCATTGGAAATTTTTTTAGTCTAAAGTCTATGTATATGCATTTCCTAAGCCTTTCGTTTAGTAGATTGGGTGAAATTGTAGTTTTTATGTCTCAGAGTCTATCTCTTGGCACATTCCTGAAAAATAAGAGGTACCAATGTTGAGGATCAGGTTCATTCCAAAAGCATATTTTGCTTATTTGTTATACTATTATACATTTTATACACTCAACACTATGTGTATCACTCCTCCAAAAGGATTTTTTCCAATTGTAATCATGTTGGCTGTTATGAGCATTTGAAGTTGATTGTCTCATCCAAAGATAGTAGTTTTTTGAGCTAGTCAATGCGCAAACCTATCTATTTTGTACTGACTCTTTCTCCTTGGTGCTTCGAAGTACATGGTGCATTTTATTACACTTATCGCATGCCTATAAGGTCTATTTGAGTCTACATAAGCTCAAGGGTTGGTCTTGTGCAGATTGGTTGGACTAAACTTTGCTTCTCCAAGCTCTTTCAATGTAATCAGAGCTAGATCAAGATGGGTGATGGCTTTTCCTCAGTGATTGAGAAGCTTGATCGACACAACTATGTGGCTTGGAAATTCAAAGTGGAGGCCTATTTGCAAGGTATGGAATTGTAATAGGTGATGAAACTATGCCTATTCCAAGATCCAAAGAAGAACCTACACAAGAGGAGACAGATAAGCTCACACTTTGGTGTGCAAGGGATGGTCAAGCAAGGTTGTACATACTAAACTCTATCTTTGATTTTCTATTACCACGTGTTAGAGGATGCAAGACATTGCAAGAGACTTGGGATGCCCTAGAGACTTTCTTTTCTTCTAGTACCAAAGCAAGAAAGAATCGTCCTTGGAATGAGTTCAACCAAATGAAGAAGACACCTAAACAAACCATCACAGAGTTTGTTACCAAGGTCAAGGAGGTTGCGGATTAGTTAGCATCCATTGGAGAGCTGATTGAAGAAGATGTTATCATGAGGAAAAATTTGCAATGGGATTCCAAGTGATAAGCAATGGCAATCCTTCACCATAGCTTATGATCTCATCATGGATGTGCAAACTCCAGACTTCAACATCTTTCTTGGACAACTCTTCAATCAAGAAGCCAACAATAGCAGAAAGGAAGGTAACTCCTATCATGATAATTCAACTAGTGCTCTATCTGCAAATAAGAAGGACAAGAAGTTGAAAGGCAAGAAGAGGGAAGAAGATGAGGAGGAGACTTCCCAAGCCAACTTCGCAAGCAAGGGCAAGTGGAAAGGGAAGAAGAAAGGACCAAAGCATGACAAAGACAAAGGTCAGAATGTTCAACCTTGTGCCATCTGTGATAAGACTAACCACACCACTCAAAATTGTTGGTTCAATGGGAAGATCCATAAAGGAAGTGGAAGAGGTGGATATGGCAGCAATAGAGGAAAAGGTGGACACAACTTCAACAATAACAATAGAGGCCATAATAGAAGGGACTACAGAAATTATTCTAAAGATCAAGCACATGAAGACTCATTTCTTCTAATGAATCTAAGCCACAAAGAAGGTAAAGAAGATGATAATTTGTTCTACATAGATTTTGGATGTTCAAATCATGTTGCAGGAAATATTTCTCTTCTATGTGATTTGGAAAGCCCAAATCATAGACATGAAGTTCAAACACAACGTGGAGAAGATTGGTAATTTCAAAGCTTCCAATGGCAAGACAAACATTTTGAGTAAGCTTCTCTATGTTCTCACTATCACTAAAAACCTAATAACTGTAGGCCAAATAGTTGAAAAAGGCTTGCAAGTTAGGTTCACCCAACATGGAGCTTTTGTGGAGGATCCATGTCAAGGCTTCAAGAAGATAGCCAGAGGTGAGAAGCATGGTAGGCTCTTTACTTTTGAAGTAGGAGAAACCAAGAACATAGCTCTATGCACTTTTGGGTCTCAAACTCTAACGAAGGTTAAGGTCAAGGACCAAAAGATGTAAAATAGGACGCTCTAGCTTTGTGCAATAGCTAATGGCATACTTGTTGGAGCTATGTTCGGGGAACAATTGTTCTATTGCCATACGTGATAACGCAAGGATAGAAGAAGAACCTTTAGTGGGCAGAAAGAATCACTAACTCACCTCAATTGGGATTTTGCAGAGCTCTTTGCCATTTACGAGAGCAATCCAACAAGCCGCAGTTGCAGGTTTAGTGGCTATGTTGCGGGTGATGCGCTCAATAGTGGGATTAGGTGCAACAACATCCCACTACAAGAAGTAAAATTTTATGAACCTCCGAGGGTTCAAGAATGCATGCATTTCATCCGTGAGGATAATAGTGAGAGGTTCAAAAAGTGTGAGGGTCTCCATGAGTGCACAACCGGAAGGGTGAGCACAAGTGCAACACAACAACAATGCGACAAAGCACACAAATGTACATAGAATGAATAAGAGAGGAACATCCAACACGAGGGTTTAAAACATGTAGATGGCATGGTAGCATGAGCATGCAAATGGATGAATGCACGTCGACGGTGATTCATCATAATCTCCATGCAATTCATGCAGACATCGGCAGTGATCCAATGATGAGTGATGCACCAGGCCGGAAAAAAGGGTGCAACTTGGATCCGTTCATTGGATTTCTAACTAGGACTTTGATTAGATTCTCTAATTGGAAAGTTGCCAAACCTAGTTTTGCCAAAATTTGGTACGGTTGGGACCATCAAAGTTTAAATTTTCTTCTAGCTCTATTAGACTTGGAATTATAAAACAAAACTAATTGCCCTTTTGCAAAGATAGGGGTCGGCAAAAAATGATCATGCATTCGAGCCTGATGGAGGTAAACTTCTTGCATTAAGAGGAAACTTTCAAAACGTTGTTCATCAAGTGAATGCAAATCATCCATTCGAGCATAGAAAGACTTGGCTGACAACACTTTCTTGTCAACGGCTACTCATAGAGTGGGCACTACCAGTTCCATGGGTGTAGTTGCTTCTAGTCCATAAGCTAACTTAAAGGGAGTATAACCAGTAGATACTTTATATGTCGTGCGATAGGCCTAGAGGATTGAGGGGAGCAACTAATCCCATCATTTAAGACAATCCATAATCAATGACTTAAGCATAGTAAGTAGAGTTTTGTTAGTACTTTTGGCTACATCATTGGCACAAGGACAGTATGGGGTACTAAATTTATGAATGATATGGAAAGAATGCGTTAGATCCTTAATTAAGACATTGGTAAAATGTGTGCCACGGTCAAAAACTATTTGCAATGACAAACCAAACCAAGGAAAGAAATCATAGATAAGGCATCTGGGGACAACCTGACTCATAGCAGAGCAAACAGCCCAGGCCTCAGCCCATCTAGTAGCATAGTTGGTACAGTTTAATATATAGCAATTAGTTGTTGAAATAGCCGGTGGAGTGATAACACTTCATTCTTACTCTTGATAGAGTATAGAATAGTCCATCTACTATGGTCATCAATAAATGAGACATAATACCTTGATCATGCCAATGAAGGTTCTTAACTTGGTCACCATACATTTGTACGTATTAAGTCCAATAAGTTTTTGTGGATGCAACCTTTCTCATTGAATGGTTATCTTTGTGCATTCCCAATCTGACATGCATCACATCTGTTGATCATGTGTTGCTTTGGTATGTTTGGCAGTCCTAGAACACTTTCATCCTTGCATATATCTCTACAAAGATCTTAAATCTATGCACGAGTAAATAATATCTAAACTTTTTTACTACATAGACCATTCCATGTCCTTGTCTCTCAGTAGTAGTGTAGTTGTATTCAACTGCGATGCAATGGAAACTTGCACATATAATGGGGAAGTCTAGATTGCCCGCATCTATAGGTTCTGCTAGGATGCATTCAATCATCTAATTAGAAGCATCCATCTTGATATGGAAGGGTTTACTATGATATGTGGCCTTCAATATAAGTGTTGATATGAGATGTCTTTTGAGTTCTTGGAATGAGTTTTCACACTCATCAACACACTCAAAGTTCCTCAACATCCCATACATTGATTCTACTATGGTTGCATACATATATATCAACTTTTCATAATATCCATAGTGTCCTATAAAAGCCAAGAATTCTTTTACATTTCTTGGTCATCGCAAATTAGAGGTTGCTCTTACTTTTCTTCACATGTTGGTATTCCATTCTTGGAGACTATCTACCCAAGGATTTTCCCTTGGTGGACCATGAAGAGGAATTTCTCAAGACTTAGGCACACTTTATACAAGCGGCACTTGTCAAAGATTCTTCTTAATTCCATGAAATGTTCTCTTCTTTCATCTAAGTACACATATAAATCATCAAGGTAAACATCGAGGGATTTCCTAAGAAATTCCTTGAAAATATGCCACAAAATCTTTCAGAATGTGGTTGGGGCATTGCTAAATCCAAATGACATTACTATGAGAGTAAAAATACCATATTTTGTGGCAAATGCTATGTCACTCTAGCACAATGGCAAGTACCAATGTGAGGAGATTCACCTCATAAATGTCAATCCGTGGAGACGTGAGGACTGGTATGAAGACCGTGAGCAAGTGATGGCACAAGTGCGTGAGTGAAAGCACACAAGCATGCACACACATACACACACATGTGCACAAGGTAAGAGCAAAGAGTGGAACAATGGAAGATCTTTGATTACAAAAGAACTCTCTTACAAAACTCAAATCTACAACAAGCTAGTGCAGTTAGAATTTCATACTGCCAAGACCTGCAATTGAACATCAAGCCCATAGAAGCCTATCTCATAGGTTTGGGAGGTGTGGAAACCCCTTGTTTGGGAGAGGTGGGACTTCCTCTCTACCTTCAAGATGTTCCAATGAAAGTCAAAATGCTAGTGTGTCACGATGAGGATCTTACAGAGCCACTTGTCTTAGGTCAAGATTGGATTTATGACCATGCAATCAACTTAAACCTAAGAAGTCAACTTCTTCAAGTTTGGGTATAGGGACAATGCATTAGATTAGAATTAAAAAATTGCATGCCCACAAATCTAAAGGTCACACATGCTCTTAGTTCTTCTAGGACTAATCTTAGCAAAAAAGATGTTGTTTGTGTTAAAGGCTCTATTTCCAGAAGAAATCAATCATGGAAGAGCTGGCTCAAAGGACAGTTGACCCCTCTTGTGCAAAGACTAATATCACCACAACCACTCAACCAAAAATGCAAGTGAAATAGTACATGACAACCACTATATCAAATAGACAAAGGGAGTTCAAGAAGAAAGTAGTTTCGGGCATGAAAAAAATTTGGGTATGGAAAGGAAAGCAACCTCTAGCCTTGCCAACATAATTCCCACCCAGACAAGCAAATCATGTGAAAACAAGAACCAAGAAACCAAGATTAGCTCAATAAGAGGTTTTTCGAAAGATTTGGGTGCCTAAGAAATTAGTTGCAGCTCAACAAGGACAGTCACACATGTGGGTACCCAAGGCATTTTTACATGCACAAAGGCCTATGCTCTCTACCATGCAAAAGTTCTCAACAAAGAAGCCAAGGAGAGAAGAGGGTAAGAACCGAGCATAGAGACCAAAAGAAGATAAACTCACCTCTTTGGAAAAAATAAGAAAGCAATCATCAAGGATATGAGTTTGGAAGCCAAAAGTACCATTCACAAAACCAAAAAAGCCAACCACGTGGGATACAAAAGATAAGTAACCATCCAAAGAAGAAGAGTCCAAAAGTAATATGTATGCAGCCGAACACTATTCTCAAAGGGATCCCGAAAGGGAGGAATGGTCAGTTGCCATTTAACCATCGACTGATCACATCATTTCAAAATCCACTGGCTACCTCCAAGAAAGACTGCATCAACCTCTGCCAAGAACATTGAAAGCCTCAACATGCAACAACCATGTGCCTTTGGCATAACCTTGTCCTTTGCACCATTCAGGTCATGCACTTCCAAAGTATGCAACAATATAGGGCCACATTACACAGCCGTGCATAGACACAATTGAGAATCCAAGGCACATGAGACACACTGGCTAAATGTAAAATATTTTATTGATGCTAACACCTTTTTTCTTGTCTTGTGACATTGTTCCAAAAGAAAAAGAAGAAGAAGAAAGGACAGGATTGTGTGCTTGAAGAATCTCTTATGCAAACCATCAACATGGACATCCATCAACAAGAAAGACAAGCTATTGGTCAATCACCACGATGGACATACAACACGAAGAGTGAAGATTGGTGGACCTTTCACCATGGTAAAAGCCACCTACTTTGGCAACACTACAACCATGATAGATTAGGAATCCTCTTCGTCAGCATACCCTTGAGCACTTAGCTCAAGACCCCATTTTTTGCATCATACTTCTTTCAATGCATTTCCCAAGTATGCATGCATAGGGCTACATTACAAGGCCGTGCACAAGGCACATTCTTCTTCCAACCCATGCACTAATGCACTTACCCATCACTCATTATGGGTCACGAGTACCTGGCATGAAAACTATGAAAGCCATCTTTGAAAGAACCAGAGGGCATCCAAGTGAGAAGTAGTCCACTGTCGAGAGCTCCTCACACTCAACACTGATAACCTCTTTTGAGCAGCTCATAATTTTTGAAATCTCAACAATACACTCTCATGCTGGAATCAAGGAAGAAGTATATATAGAGGGACTAAACATGAAGAATGGGACAAGTGACCCTGCTACACATGGAAGACAGACCGCTCTGGTGGAGACATGAGGAAATCTACCTCTCAAAGTACTAAAGGGCATCGGCCGATTATTCGAGAAGTAATTATGCCCGATTTTTGGCACATGTCCATGTGATATTTTGGGGCTTTTGGGTTGACATCTAGGCCTAGTCGCCTTAACTTATTTCGCCTAATGCGCTCTCTAGCCTCTACCTGTGCTTCTTCTCTAACTCTCAAATCTTCTTCTTTTCGCTTCTTAGCCATGTTGAGTCTACTTAATATATCCTCTATAAGAGGTTCTTGATATAGTTTGACTCGGCATCCACTAATATAGTTTGGCAAGATGTCACATTCTAGAATGGCTAATTGGACTGCACCACTAGTGGAGATTCTATTAATGATCATGGCTCCATATCCTCATTTCTCCATTTTGCAGGCATGCTGCTTTAGTGTATAAACCAACACTAGATCTCCTTCTTTCAATCCTTTATCCTTTATATGGGCATCAAAGTATGCCTTTTGCCTTTTCTTTGTAGCATAAATGCCTGCTACTGCTCGTAGCCTCATCTCACCTAAGCGTTCTAGATCATAGATCATGGAGGACAACTCATGTCCATTCCACTCGTGCTCTTGTGCTACCTTTAAAGCTAGGATTAGGAAGTCCAATGGTAGCACAACATTCTGGCCGAAAACCATTTGAAATGGGATGGCATTGAGTACTATTTTGTAAGCAACTCGGTAAGCCCAAACAGCATGATGAAGTTGTTTGTCCCAATCAAAGCGTTTATTATTTACCAATTTGGTCAATACATTACATAGGAGCTTATTTGTGCTCTCGGCTTGTCCGTTAGCTTGTGGATGATAGGGGACCGACTTCCTATGTATCACCAAGAATTCTTGGAGAAGGTTTTCAATGACTTTGTTCAAGAAGTGTGTACCTCTATCACTTAGTAACTCCATTGGTAACCCATATCTGGTGAACTCATAAGAACTTTGTCATTGTTTGAGCATCATTCTTCATTGTGTCTTTGACTTCTACCCACTTTGTAAGGTAGTTTGTGGCTAAAATAATGTATTCTACATGGGAGTTTCTAGCTCAGGGGTTAATAGGACCTACAAAGTTGATACCCCACTTTGAGAATGCACATCCTCCCATCATTGGCCTCAAAGGCATCTCGTCTTTTCTAATCGGATATTGTGCACGTTGGCATGTGTCACATTTCTTCACATAAGTATGTGCATCCATATGAAGAGTGGGCCACCAAAGTCCTTAGAATAGAATGGTCTTAATTACTCGATTAGGAGTGAAGTGTCCACCTGCAACACCGCTATGTGTAGTTTCTAAGACTTTCAAGTAGTCTGATTAGGATCCCCAACATGGATTCAAGAGAATTGCCAAAGGAGAAAAGATAGGTAGATTATTCACTTTGAACTTGAAGATACAAGGAATATTGCACTTTATAGTTACAAAGACCAAACACTATCATAGCATGAAATTTTGCATAAGAGATTAGGGCATATTGGTGAGAGAACTTTAAAACAAATATGTAGAGATCAATGTGTGCTTGGGATACCTAATGTATCCAAGCAACACATGATCTATGAATAAGGTGCTTGTCAGTTTGGAAAATCTCACAGGTTACCCTTCTCAAGGAAAGGCTACATGCATGAGGACTACTTAGAGCTTTTCCCTACAGATGTATGGGGACCAAGTAAGGATCCCTCAATTTCAGGATCAAGGTATTATGTATCTTTCATTGATGATTTTAATAGGTGGATTATCGTATACTTTATGAAGCACAAAGATGAAGTATTCAGTTGCTTTAGAAAGTATCTTGCACTTGTTGAGAACCAAACAGGAAGAAGTCTTAAGAGACTAAGGTCAGATGGAGGAGGTGAGTACTTCTCAAATGAGTTTGATGCATTCTTGCAGGATAGAGGAATCAGGAGAGAAATCACAACAAGGTATACCCCTGGGAAAAATGGGGTGGAAGAGAGGAGAAATAGACTAATTTAGTTAAATATAAAAATCACTCAATTGAAGGATCTCAATGGATTCATAAGACATCATTAACAGTCACATTAAACTCTAGTTTTCCATTTCCATGCATGTGCTTGTCAGTTTGGAAAATCTCACAGGTTACCCTTCTCAAGGAAAGGCTACATGCATGAGGACTACTTAGAGCTTTTCCCTACAGATGTATGGGGACCAAGTAAGGATCCCTCAATTTCAGGATCAAGGTATTATGTATCTTTCATTGATGATTTCAATAGGTGGATTATCTTATACTTTATGAAGCACAAAGATGAAGTATTCAGTTGCTTTAGAAAGTATCTTGCACTTGTTGAGAACCAAACAGGAAGAAGTCTTAAGAGACTAAGGTCAGATGGAGGAGGTGAGTACTTCTCAAATGAGTTTGATGCATTCTTGCAGGATAGAGGAATCAGGAGAGAAATCACAACAAGGTATACCCCTGGGAAAAATGGGGTGGAAGAGAGGAGAAATAGACTAATTTAGTTAAATATAAAAATCACTCAATTGAAGGATCTCAATGGATTCATAAGACATCATTAACAGTCACATTAAACTCTAGTTTTCCATTTCCATGCATGTGTTTTCACATGGAACATGCTTATGATTGTTTAATGATGGGACATATAACTGGCTATCCATGTCTATTTTATTATTATCAACTAAGACCAGTTGCTCGTTAACTAGGAGGCATGTTATAATTTATGGAATAATGGAATGTTATATGGATTTTAATGTCTTGAGGTTTTTAATGTGATTGTGTTTTGATTTAGTAGGTGAAGACTCATGAGGGTGTGAATGCACATGGACTTATTCAGATATTTTTGAAGATAGTTAAAAGATATTATTTAAGATATTTTTTGTAAAAATAATAGATCACTCTAGAAAGCGACCTTGTTGTAAAAATAGTAGATCACTTAGAAAGCAATGATTTTGTTGTTAGATATGCTCAATGCCTCACCCTTATGTAACACCACCATTTTCCATAACACTCTATTTTGTAAGGCCCCCATTATGAGGAGAAGCCATGTGAGAGTGTTGGACATTGGTAGGTTCCTGACTTTGAGGTCAGATGAGGTCTAGTGTAGACCGTAGATGGATAGTTAGGAAGGTTACTTCTAAGCCATTGGATTTGGGATTGATCCGATGTGAGGATCAACCTAAATCAAGGGCTAGAAACAAAAGTAGCTTTCTTAACTTGGGGAAGGGTCTAATTGATGTGGGCCATTGGATCTAGACTTGATCCTAAGTGTGGATTAAGCAAGATCAAGGGTTACAAACAAATGGTTGTTGATCCTACCTTTGTACCATTGGATTTACCCCATAGATCAATGGTGGAGATTATTTTGGGCATGGATCAAGCTACCACGACCCTAGAACATGGGTAGGCCGACTTAGGCTTGGAGGACCTTATAAGGATGGTCCCCATCCCATGTAGGATCATCAGTTTGTGTGGTTGGAACCATTAGGGTATCCATCTTAGTACCCATTGTGTTGGCCTATAGCCCTTCACCTAGCTTCTATCTAGATCACCATCTAAGCTCCATATAGGGAGTGCATGGGTGGATAGAACCATCTATATATTGTTTAGTGTTTGAGTTCCATTGTATTAGAGTTATGAGTTTTAGTTGAATTGAGTTGAGTTCATCTTCTATATCATCTTGAGTCCACTTTTCATTATAACCAAATCTCTTGTGTTATTCCCATGAGTAGTGATATCTCTCTTTCTATCTAACCTTGATCTTATATGTGTGTTGTGGTAACCTCTACATGGCATTAGAGTTACACCACTAGCCCACCACTCAAATCATTATTCATTTATTTTCTTTTTCTTACATGGTATCAGAGCTCAGGAAGGTATAGAAGATTGCAGAGATCGTGGAGGCCAAGGAATCAACTCTAGCATTTGTGGAAGGAATGCTTCAATATTCAAGCTTGTGAGAGGTAAATGCTTCAACTCAAAAGTTTGTGATAGGTAAAGGCTTCAACATTGGAGTTCTTGGGAGGCAAAGGCCTCAATGCCATAGCTTGTGGGAGGCAAAGGCTTCAATACTAGAGTTCTTGGGAGGCAAAGGCTTCAAGGCTTCAAGTTCATGGGACACAAAGGCTTCAACACTATGGAGGTGTTATTATCCAGAAGTGGAAGTGGAGTTGGTGCAATGGATTTGGAAATACAAACACTATGGGTTCATCCACCGACCTTTAGTGAAGGCAAGTTAGATGGTACAAATTATTTTCTTTGGAAGTTCAAGATTACAGTTATCCTTGATTCTTATGATCTTTTGGAGATGGTGATGGGAAGTGAGCAAGAGCCACAACCTACCTTTGACCCATTGGATCCGAGTAAGGTGATTCTCCCAAATGCAAAGCTTCTACAAGCTTGGAAGATAAGGAATGCAAATGCACTATATTATATAGTGAACAATTGTGTGGAGTCTATTCTACCTCTTATTCAACATACATCCAAGGCAAGTGACGCATGGAGTATGTTGAGGAGTCACTATGAGGTAAGAAACCAAACATGCATTCAAAATTTAGAAAATCAATTGGAAGCAAAGATGTTTGCAGAAGGAGAGAAGGGGAATGCATCCATTACTCAGATCAAGAAGCCATGTGATGGAATGGCTTGTGAAGGGATAGAGAAGAGCGGCATGGACCTAGCTCAAAGGCATCTCCAAGATTCTCCACCAAACTATGATGGAAGGGTAACTACTCTCAACACTCAGGTGAGACCTCAAACTTCGATATTTGAAGAGTTCTATTCACTACCAAGGGAAGAGGATTTGGAGCTCAAAACCCAACGAAGAAGCAACAATGGAGATGCTACATTCTCCAACAATGCATCAAAAAAGGTGGTTCCTCAACCAAAGGTGAAAGTGAAAAGAAGAGGAGGAGGAGTAGTAAGAAGAAGTTTCAAGGACAATGCTTCCATTGCAAAAGAAAGGGACATACAATTGCACATTGTCATGTCAAGAGGATAGATGAAGTGAAGGAGGAGACAATACATGGAGCCAAAGCAAAGGTGGTATGCTCCTCAACACAAGAAGAATCAATTGTGGATTCATGGGTACTAGACAATGGTGCATCTCATCAAATGACCAATGATATAGGTCAAACTAGTTCTATGCAGCCTCAGCAAGAACTCATCATGGTGACAGGAACAATATGGAAGGAGATGCAAAAGCAAGGTATTGTTCTTCATCACTTACCTACAGTGAATGGAATGAAGGAACCTTATAGAGCTTGTATGATGGGCAAGCTGCACAGAGAGACATTCCCACAAGAAAGCAAGAGTAGGTCAAAGGCTCCTCTAGTGTTGGTATATGCTAACTTGTGTGGTAAGATGTCTATACAGGCCTTGGGAGGATCTTCCTACATTATGATCGTTGACGACTATAGCAGGAAGATGTGGATGTACTTTCTTCGTGATAAGGCTCAAGCTTTTGGTAAGATTAAACGACAACCAGAACTTGTTGAAAATGAACCAGGGAAAAGTGTGAAGAAGCTTGGAATAGGAGGTGGTGGTGAGCTCAACTCAGAGGAGTTGGAAGGCTTTTGCAAGTGCAAAGGGATAAAGTGTCAATCAGTGACACCTCACACATTACAACATGATGGCATTATGGAATACAAGAGTCACACCATTGTTGAGATAACAATGTGTATGAGAGAAGGCATGGGCTTTCCTTATCAAATCACAAAGAGTCATCATGAAGTTTACATTGGTAAGAATCCATCAGTCTCACACTTTAGAATTTTTGAGAGTGTATGTTATGCTCTTGTCCCAGGTCAAAGAAAGAACAAGTTGGAACCAAAAAGCAAGAGATGCATCTTCCTAGGTCATAATGAAAAGCAAATGGCTTTCATATTATATGACCATGAGGCAAAGAAGATACAAGGGAGTCGTGATGTGGTGTCTATGGAGCAGCCACATGTAGTGGAGGACAAGAAAAGATCTTCCATTTTATCATCAAGCGAAGGAGTAGTTCACTATGTACCTAGCCCAAGAGTCATCCCTACCTATGAACGGGAGGAAGCATCATCATCAGATGGTGAGAAGAGAGTCTACCAACCTAAAATCACCCAAACAAATTGGTTGTCACTGCAATGGGTGAAAAAGCTCTATGGTCAGAGTAATCCTATGCCAACAACTATCAAAGAGAAGGCAGAAGGACCAAGTAGATCACAGAGAATAGAGGAGCATAAGTGGGCTTCTACTCACATAGTCAATATAGCCATGATGGTTGTGATTATGAAGCAAGTAATGAAGCCATTAATTGAAGATGAAGCACTTGTAGATCCGGCATGGAAGGAGGTTGTGCAAGCCAACTATGATAGCTTAATGAACAATGAAGCATGGGAGGTCACTAGCACCAAGTGGGTCTGGCAGGTGAAGTACATGATACAAGGGATCTTGGAATGCTATCACCACACATTGATAGCACAAGGACTTTCACTGGTGAAGGGTTTTGGTTTTCAAGACTCTTTTGCTCTAATGATCACTATTTGCAGCATACTAATGTTAATAGCTCATATGAAGTGGGAAGTTTTCACGTTACATGTCAGATCAGAACATTTGAATGTTGACCTCAAAGAGGAGGTACATGTGTTGCAGCCACCAAGGTTTGAGGTTCCACATTCAAAGGACATACTATGTAAGCTGAAGAAGGCATCATATGTGATGAAACAAGCCCTAGGATCATTGTATGAGCAGATAGACATTGGGAGCTACATGAAGGTCTTTGGTAGTCTTATCTACTTATGGAGTACCATACAAGATATCAGTTTTCTAGTAAGACTTTTGAGAAGGCTTGGGAATAGAACTCATGAAGGACATTCAAGAGTTGGCAAGCAAGTACACTTGAGAAGGAAGGTGGAAACAGTCTACTATGCAACCATGAAGAATGCAACAAGTACCCTCACCAAGGTGCTTACAAAGGATCTACTTCAGATACATCTTTGAAGACTTGGCATTGGGCCAAGAAGGTAGTTCACCTTTGGGTGGACATTGAGGGGGGGTGTTAGACATGGTCAATGCTCCACCCTCATGGAAGACTTGGCATTGGCCCAAGAAGGTAGTTCACCTTTGGGTGGACATTGAGGGGGGGTGTTAGATATGCTCAATGCCTCACCCTTATGTAACACCACCATTTTCCATAACACTCTATTTTGTAAGGCCCCCATTATGAGGAGAAGCCATGTGAGAGTGTTGGACATTGGTAGGTTCCTGACTTTGAGGTCAGATGAGGTCTAGTGTAGACCGTAGATGGATAGCTAGGAAGGTTACTTCTAAGCCATTGGATTTGGGATTGATCCGATGTGAGGATCAACCTAAATCAAGGGCTAGAAACAAAAGTAGCTTTCTTAACTTGGGGAAGGGTCTAATTGATGTGGGCCATTGGATCTAGACTTGATCCTAAGTGTGGATTAAGCAAGATCAAGGGTTACAAACAAATGGTTGTTGATCCTACCTTTGTACCATTGGATTTACCCCATAGATCAATGGTGGAGATTATTTTGGGCATGGATCAAGCTACCACGACCCTAGAACATGGGTAGGCCGACTTAGGCTTGGAGGACCTTATAAGGATGGTCCCCATCCCATGTAGGATCATCAGTTTGTGTGGTTGGAACCATTAGGGTATCCATCTTAGTACCCATTGTGTTGGCCTATAGCCCTTCACCTAGCTTCTATCTAGATCACCATCTAAGCTCCATATAGGGAGTGCATGGGTGGATAGAACCATCTATATATTGTTTAGTGTTTGAGTTCCATTGTATTAGAGTTATGAGTTTTAGTTGAATTGAGTTGAGTTCATCTTCTATATCATCTTGAGTCCACTTTTCATTATAACCAAATCTCTTGTGTTATTCCCATGAGTAGTGATATCTCTCTTTCTATCTAACCTTGATCTTATATGTGTGTTGTGGTAACCTCTACATGGCATTAGAGTTACACCACTAGCCCACCACTCAAATCATTATTCATTTATTTTCTTTTTCTTACATTTGTAACTAAAGCAAAATTTTGTAAACACACACTTTTTGAAGCACCACCCTTGTCTATCTTCTATTCATGACGTAATTAGAAATACCTATAAATACACATACTCTGATAGACTCATCCATCAGAGCATGTGAGGGGAGATTGTACGCAATCTTCTGTTCAGCCTCTTGTCTCTTTCTATTCCATTTATGCTTTTGTGAGATTTCATTTCAGTATTATCCTCTGCATACATGTGTCTACAAGATCTGGTCAACAGAAGCAAGCTTCACAAGAGTTCTTGAGCATGGGATCAATTAGAAAAATACATAATATAGGTCAATACTAAACCCCTTCATAAATTTTTACCTAGGCTAATCATGTAGCCCTAGGGTTGGAATTTTAAGGATTGTGATAGTAACTTCAAAGTTTAAGGAACCTTATGTTGGGAAAGATGGATGGAAACTCCAAGAGATAAGTAGGTAATGCCAATCCCTGCTTTGTACCAGCCCCTTGTTGCTTCATAGTTAAGTTGTAGGCCCTCTGCTTCCAATATAGTAGGATTTAGAAACATTCCTTTTGGAGATATCAAATTAGCTTAATGAGCTAATTATTCCAAGTGGAGCACTTAAAATGATGCACTATACACAGAGCAATCAATTTAGCAATCAAATCATTACCCCCAATTTTTTAGGACCTCTAGAGAGTTCGACTAGTAGGTACTTTGACATGCTTTTCTCCAAATCTGCTGAATGGATTATCTTCAAAGTTTTGGATCATGTAGAGGACTTGGAGCTGATTCCAACAAGCTATAGAACATTGAAAATGGTGAAGAAATTACTGCGATATGAGTAGTACAAAATGACTATTATGAGTAGCTATGACAGAGAAACCATAGATGAAAAGTATAGATCTATTGTATTAGACGACAATGTTGTACAAGATCATTGGCATGATAATAAATTCCTAATGATAGTGAGTAGTGTAGGCTATGTAGTGAGCCTCACTCTCTTACAATGTAGTCAAGGAGAACTCGGAAATGAAGTCTTCTCATTGTACCACGAGTTTTATCAATCATCTTTTATAGATGATTCATTTGAATTTTGAATTTGAATTCTTCATTGGCTCTCGCTAAAAGTGATGCTCTAATCTAAGAGATATTCTCTCCAAATAAAGTCCTGGCCTTTTGTCTAACAAACTCCACAAGTTTAGTGGTGGTTACAACTATTCCTCCAAGTCAAATATTCTTTTACAAGTGGTAAAAGATAAAAACTTCATAGCAATGGTTACCATGGAACTTCAACTGTACATAAACTTTAGCCAAATGTGTAGGCTTGATATTTGCACCAAGAGCTCCCCCTCAAGCCAAACATCTTGGCTTGATCGTCTTCTTCAATCTTCTTGAATGTCTTGCAATCCAATCAAACACTTAAACCTGCACAATTTTGTACCATCTAATACCTTAGTCAATAAGTCTGCACATTGCATATTAGTTGATACATATCCCAATTGAATTTCCTTGCTCAATAGCTTCAGTCTCACATAATGATAGTGGACCTCTATATGCTTGGTCCTAGCATGATAAATAGGATTTTCTACAAGATGTAGTGAGCTTGTATTATCTCCAAGGACCATTGGATATGTAGTATGCAAACCTAAATCTGTATATAACAGTTTGATCCATATGGCCTTTTGAGTAGCATTGGCCAATCCTCTATATTCTCCCTCAGTAGAAGACAAAGCAACAGTAGGTTGCTTCTTTGAAGACCATGATATAGGTTTTTTACCTACAAAAGATAGGTAACTTGAGGTACTCCTTCTATCATCTTTGCAACCTGCCCAATCTACATCTGAATATATTTTGATGTTCAAATCTGAGGTATAAGGAAAGTATAATCCTTGATTTTGAGTGCCCATAAGGTACTTCAAAATCCTCTTGGCAGCTTCCAAATGAGGTGCCCTAGGTTTGTGCATAAATTGGCTTAAGACACTTACTCCAAAAGCAATATCAATCCTTGTCAATGTAGCATAGTTCAAGCTTCCCACTATGCTTTGGTAACTTTGGACTTCCATGCCTTGAATTCTTCTAAGTTGATGGTGTCCTCATCATCTGAGTTGATGTCTTTAACCTGATTAGGCTCCTCCTTAGTGAGGCTTGGAAATTCCTCTTCGGAGTCATAAGGTAGTTTTACTTTCCTGCATTCACTTTCAAACCAAGAGTCATTCTCATCAAAGACAACATCTCTACTGACCATAAATCCTTTGTTTGAAGGATTCTAGAATCTGTATCCTTTCTTATTCAAGTCATACCCTATGAAGATGCACTTCTCTGCCTTAGGGTCTAGCTTACCTCTGATTTGAGAAGGGATATGCACATAAGCAACACATCCAAAGATCCTATAATGATCAAGTGAAGGTCTTCTACCATGCCATGCTTCATATGGGGTCATCCCATCAAGAGATTTGGATGAAAACCTGTTTACAATATAAGTGGCAGTAGGTACACTCTTTGCTCACAACTAATTAGGTAATTTTTTCTCATTTAACATTGACCTAGTGTGTATCTATGATATTGCTTAGCAGTGTGTGTACTAGTAACATCATAATCAAGTATTTTCTCTGGAACTAAAATTTCAGCATCCTCTTCAAGTAAAGAAGGATCATCTAAAACAGGAGTAAGTGGTAAAGTTATTTTAAAGGATTTCAATAAACTAATACCAAAAGAATTATGTATATTCCAATGAGAAGGTATGTCTGATGTAAAAGCATTCTCATTAATTTTTTGAATAATAATAATGTGGTGCAAGTTTAAGCTTAGGATGTTGTGAAATATTTTTCAAATGTCTTTAAATTATTCGTAACCATACAAAATTATTTTCATTAAATTATTTAGCTACTCGTTTCTTATAACATTACACATGTAACATTCTTGGCTCTTTTTAATGTGATCATGAAACTCATGAAGTATAGAAATATGATCTCGTTCAAAAGAAGCAACCATAGGGATATCAGTTCGAGTGATAGACATGGGAGTGGGAAACTTTTTACCAAAAAAAATTTCATACGGTGCATGACTAGTAGTGCTATGTATTGTGTTATTATATGCAAACTATAGTAAAGGAATTTTATCATCCCAATTACTTGGATTATCTAAAGAATAATAACGCAATAGATCTAAAATATTACTATTCGTAGCTTCACTTTGCCCATTAATTTCAAGATGAAACATAGAGCTAAGTCTATTTTGGAACCTAAATTTTGAAATAATGCAACCCAATAGTGATTAAAAAAATGAACATCTCGATCTCAAAGAATAAATTTTGGAAAACCATGATGTGGAAAAATACATTCAATGAATAACTTAGCATCTTGAGGTGCAAAAATATTCTTTTGATAAGGAATGAAATACGCTTATTTACTAAAACTATCAACAATTATCCAAATCATATCATTATGAGATGAAGTTGTAGGAAGACCAATAATAAAATTCATAGAAATTTTCTCCCATGGTCCATTAGGTATGGGAAGTGGCATTAATAATCCAAATGCTTTACCATGATGTCGTATCACATGTTGACACACAATGCAATGGGAAACATATTGTGCAATATCCTTTTGCATATTTGGCAAAAAGAAAAATTTCTTTACATATAGAAATAGTACTTTGTATGCCCCTATGACCCATACATGACAAATTCTTTAAAACAAATTCATGCATCTCTTTCATAACAAATTCTTTAAAACCTTGCATGATGCATAACTTGTGTTGGAAATACAAGAATCCATTATGAAAAGTGTAGTGATCCTCACTAAATGTTGTAGAATTTTTAAAACTAGTCCATGTTTGTGAAAAATACAAATAAGATGCCTAAGTACGAATCATGTCATGAAATGAACGAATATGAATAGTAGAAATATTATTGATTGAAACAATATTTGTATGTGGGGATGGGAAGCAACTAAGGGCATCAGCTACAACACTAGCTTTGCTAGGTTGATATTGAATCATAGGCTGAAAATTTGGTATGCAAGAAGCCCATTTCATGTGTCTTTCAAAAATCAATTGTTGATTTAATAATTTCTTAATAGCCTATTGGTCGTTTTGATTAAAACTTCACAACTCTTAAGGTAATGTTTCCAAATTTTTAAAGCATGCACAACAAGTAAGAGTTCCTTATCATATGTACTATAATTCTTTGCAGAAGGTTTAAGTTTCCTACTTTCAAATGCAATGGGATGATCATTTTGTTGGAGTTAGATGTCTATGAAAGCATGCAAAATGCACAAGGAAGAAGAAGAAGCATGGAGCACACCACACAATACTAAATGTATTACCACTAGAATGTACAAAGATAAGTAGCCCGTTAGGGCAATAGGCATATATACAAGCCGGGGGAAAAAACCTCCTAAAGAGGAAAAAAAGTGCCCCAACGTTCCTAAAGTGTTCACACACATCACTACCTAAATATATCAACAAATCTCCCTAGGAGTGATGCCGTGAACAAGGAGCTAGCACTCATGTATAACGAAGTGCCAAGCTATATGGAATCAATCCACAAAAGGAATCAAGCCCAAAGCTTTGCAAGAAAGCTTCAAACTTCTCCCTAGGTAGAGCCTTCGTGAAAAGTTCTACAATGTTCTCCTGCGTGAGCACATATGCCAAGCTGATCTCTCCAGCACAGAACCTCTCCTTGACATAATGATAATGCACCTCAATGTGCTAAGTGCGAGCATGGAACACAAGGTTCCTCGCAACTGCCAATGCACTCTGACTCTCAGTGAAGATGGTGGTGGCAGAAGACTGACCAACACCCAAATCAGCCATAAGGCATCTGAGCAACACACACTATATAGTCACTGTGAAAGATGCCCTATACTTAGCCTCACAAATGGAAGTGTCCATAGTACGCTACTTCTTACTCAACCAAGATATACATGAACTACCAAGCATGAAGCAAAAACCATTAGTAGACACACGAGTGTCATAGCAACCGGTTGAGTCTGAGTTAGAAAAAGCATGAAAATCTAGTGGTAGTGATCCCCCCTTGGGATAAAACAACCCAAGTAGCCAGTTACCAATCAAGTAGCAAAAGATGCGCTTAACTGCCTATGAATGCTTGAGACCTGGGCAATGCATAAACTTGCTTATCTGTGAGACAACAACTGAATATTTGGCCAAGTAATGCATAAGTAAATCAAGCATCCAATAGTGTGCTAATAGAGAACAACATCAAATGCATATCTAGCATCATGAAGATTCAATCGTAAACATGTCTCCATAGGAGTGGCAATAGGTTTACAATCTTCAAGACCAAACTATTGTAATAATGTGTCAATATATTTCGTTTGACACAAAGTTATTCCACCATCAACCTGTATAAATTGAATACCCAAATAATGATGCAAATGCCCCAAATCAAACATCTCAAATGAGGCATGTAAATCATCTTAAAATCAGCAATGCTTCTCATGAGGACTAGTGAGCAGCATGTCATTAATGTACACAACAATAATCAGAAGGACATCATTAGCATGCTTAACATATAAGGTGATTTTAGTTGCATTGTTCTCAAAACCATGTGCAATCAGATAGGCATATATCTTTTCATACCAAACACGTGGTGCTTGCTTTAAACCATATAATGCCTTCTTTAACCTACACACCTGGTTTTCATGCCCTTTTTGCACAAAGCCACAGGGCTGAAAAACATACACTTCTTCATGCAAGTCGCCATTCAGAAATGATGTTTTAATGTCCAACTGATTTACATTCCAACCATGATGAACTGCAAGTGCACAAATGCTATGAACAATAGTCATTCGATAAGTAGGAGCAAAGGTCTCATCAAAATCAATGCCTCTTTTTTTAGCATAACCCTTTGCAACAAACCTAGCCTTATGCCTATCAACTGTTCCATCAAGTTTATGTTTCTGCTTGTATATCCAGTTAGTGCAAATGGCCTTCTTGCTAGGAGACAAGTCACATAAAGACCAGGTACCATTTTTCATGATAGCATGCTGTCATGCAAAGTCTTCACCATCCATTTTGGCATAGTTTTTGACTCCTCAATATCAGCTCTCTCATCAGCAAGTGCATTATGTAAATTTGCATAAAAAATAGAATGATCTCCATCATCACATGAAACCTGCAATGGCTGAGAAGTTGCCTCATTAGGACCAACACTAGACTGTCCACCTATAAAAAGAGGCAGCAAAGTATCATACATGTCCTTGGAGCTAATAGATGTCTCCTTCGTACATGAAAGTAAAGGTTGAATAGCATCTTCCACAAAAACAACATCACGACTAACCAAAATGCATTTAGTTTGTGGGTGATACAGAGGATAGCCTTTTCTTTTAGAGATGTACCCAACAAAAATATATTTTACTATCTTCCAATTTTGTAGGATGTGGTTCAAACACTAAAGCATATGCCAAACAACCAAAAACATGCAGATGAGCAACCAATGGCTTGCAACCATGCCAAGCCTCATATGGAGTATAAACTTTAGTGCTTTAGTGGGACACCGATTAAATACATATGTTGCACACATGACAACCTAAAGCTAGAAACTATGTGGTAAAGCCTGAGTCTTGACCATACACCTCACCATCTCCATGAGTGATGTGTTCTTCCATTTAGCAACTCCATTCTTTTGAGGTGTATATGGCACTGTACATTGATGTTTTATCCCACGTTCAACCAAACATGCATTAAAGTTAGAAGACATATATCCCCCCCTCGATCAGAATAGAGGGTGCCCATTTTACATGCTGACATATTTTCAACCAAAACCAAAAACTGTTTGAAGCACATGAACACTTTCGACTTTTGCTTCAATAGATATACCCATGCATCCCTGGAAAATTCATCGATGAAAGTCATGAAGTAAAGATAGTTCCCCAAAGAAGGTGTTTGCATCGGGCCATAGACATCACTATGAACAAGCTGCAATTTCTGAGTAGCCCGAACTAGACCATCTTTTGGGAAGGAGGAATGCTGCATTTTGCCCAAAATACATCCTTCACATACATGTTTACTGGGTGCCTCAAGTTTGGGCAAAGAGGACACCATTTCAGATTTCTGCAGGCATAGCAAACTAGCAAAATTCAGATGACCAAAGCATGCATGCCAAAGCTTTGCATTTGACATAGCCTGAGAATCATGTACTACACATGCTGAATCATTCACAGACCTTTCATAGTCTATGAGCTTATACATCCCACGACATAAAATGTCAGAAGCAATAATCACATCACAATTTGAAAAATCATGAACTATACACCTGTTATCAATAAATTTCACAACCAAGCCAATCTTGGCTAAAGCCAAAACTGAAACCAGATTCTTCTTGATCCTTGTCACAAATAAAGCATTTCAAAAAGTGAAAGAACTACCATCAGCAATAGTTAGAACGATCTTATCAACTCCCATGATAGGATAAGAGGAGTTCTTGGCACATGTGATAGTATTCACTGTAGGGACAAGCTCGAGTGAAGTGAAGAAACTGCACTGCGAGCTAATATGTTTGGTTGCCCCACTATCGAAATACCAAACATTTGATTCTATTGCACACATAAACTGCTCATGAGAAGATGGGCCAAAATGGCAAATAGTAGTAAATGCCCATTCTTCATTCTGCACAAGATTATCAGACTCTATTTTTGGTGTAGATGCCTCTGCAACAACCATTCAAACCTCCTTTTTCTTCACCTCTTTAGTAGCCAATTTTGGACAGCTCTTAATGACATTATCATTTGCTTTATATTTCTGCTTTTCTAATTTCTTCTCATCTTTTTCTTCCTTCTTTGAATGTGCAGCATTTGCAAATTTCTGCTTACTAGTAGATGAGATCCATTTACCTTTGCCCTTCTGACTAGCCAAGAAATCTTGATCTACAACACGCATAATAGACCTGTTCTACCTAGATTGATCTTCCTGCAACAGAACAAAAACTAGATCCTCAAATGGCAAGGCATTTGGATTGCCTTTAATCATCAAACAAAGAGTAGAAGCAAAACTTTGATATGAATCAGGAAGACCATTCAGAACAGTCTGCATAAGTGAACTATCTGGTATAACTTCATCAGAAGAAATCAACTGTTCCTTCAAGTCTTTGATCTTTGTTAGAAAACTGTCCATAGAATCACTTTCATCCATATGCTCACTCTCCAACTGTTTTCAGAGGTAAGAAACAAGAGCCTCATTCCTGGCCTGGTACAATGTGGTAAGTGTATCCCAAGCATCCTTAGCTATTCTGCAAGAGGGAATGTGAGGAATAATGGCACGTTTGACAAACAAGACTATCAATGCATGTGCCTGAGCATCTCTACCATCCCAATGAATTTTCTCTACAGTAGGTGTAGCAAAAAACTACAGCACAAATAGGAATCTAAATAATATCAACATCTTCAATGCCATCTGCATCAGCTTCAATACTTGTATTTGCAAGTGTAATAGGATGTTTTTCAACACCCTGCACATTGTTCCACAGTCCTTTTGGAACCAATACATGTCTCATCATATAAGCCCACAATGGGTAATTGGTACACCCAACTTTCTCAACAACCAACATATAGAATACATCACTGCTTTCAGCCATGGCCACTGACTAAAATACCCTAATGCAAAAAAATGAATTTATCTGAAAAAGTTGAGTAGAAGTACCATGATGAGTTCTGCTAAACCTGTAGCAAACTCTGAGAGGCTTATATTGGCGAACCGAAGCTGGTATATGTCTTTGGCACAAAAAGATAAAATAGCCTACAGAAGTGTTGCGATAGTGCGTTCGGAGGCCAAAACAAGCTCAAATCTCCTAATCACCCTGAGTATGCACACCAAATTTTGTGCGATTCTAAGAATGTGACCGAAGGAGTGTCGATGATGCCTTAGATAAAGCGGCGACTTGCTTTGATACCCATTGTTGGAGTTAGATGTCTGTGAAAGCATGTGAACAACACAAGGAAGAAGAAGAAGCTTGGAACACACCACATAATACTGAATGTATTACCACTGGAATGTACAAAGATAAGTAGCCCATTAGGGCAATAGGCATATATACAAGCCGGGGAAAAAACCTCCTAAAGAAGGAAAAAAGTGCCCCAATGGTCCTAAAGTGTTCACACACATCACTACCTAAATATATCAACACATTTTGCATTAATACAACACCTATATGTAGACCAGTAGCATCTGTTTGAGAAGAGTCCAACTGAAAGCACCTTATATGTTAAGCATGCTAATGATGTGCTTCTAATCATTGTTGTTTATGTTGATGACATGCTGCTTACTGGTTCTCATGAGAAGCATATTGCTGATTTCAAGGCTAACTTGCATGCCTCATTTGAGATCTCTGATTTGGGGCATTTTCATCATTATTTGGGCATTTAGTTTATGCACGTTGATGGTGGAATGGCTTGACACATTATTGTAGTACTTTGGCCTTGAAGACTGTAAACCTAGTGCCACTCCTATGGATACAGGTTTACGATTGAATCTTCATGATGCTGGAGATGCATTTGATGTTGTTCTCTATCAACAAGTTATTGGATGCTTGATTTACTTATGCATTACTTGGCCAGATATTCGATTTGCTATCTCAAAGATGAGCATGTTTATGCATTGCCCAGGTGTCAAGCATTGGTAGGGGGTTAAGTGCATCTTTTGCTACTTGAGTGGTACCCAACTACTTGGATTGTTTTATCCCAAGGGGGATCACTACCACCAGATTTGCATGCTTTTTTTTACACTAATTGGGATGGTTGCTATGACACTCATGTGTCCGCCATTGGTTTTTGCTTCATGCTTAGTAGCTCATGTATATCTTGGGTTAGCAAGAAGCAGCCTACTGTGGCCACTTCTAGTTGTGAGGCTGAGTATAGGGAAGCTTTCACAGCAACTGTTGAGTGTGTGTGGCTCAGATGCCTTATGGCTGATTTGGGTGTTGGTCAGTCTTCTGCCATCACCATCTTCACTAACAGTCAGAGTGCATTGGTAGTTGTGGGGAACCGTGGGTTCCATGCTTGCACTAAGCACATTGAGGTGCATTGTCATTATGTCAAGGAGAGGTTCTCTGTTGGGGAGATCAGCTTGGCATATGTGCCCATGCAGGGGAACATTAAAGACCTTTTTACGAAGAATCTGCCTAGGGAGAAGTTTGAAGCTTTTTGCAAAGCTTTGGGCTTACTTCCTTTTGTGGATTAATTCCACATAGCTTGGCACTTCCTTATACATGAGTGCCAACTCCTTGTTCACTGCATCACTCCTAGGGGGGATTTGTTCATATATTTAGGTAGTGATGTGTGTGAACACTCTAGAACTATCGGGGCATTTTTTTCCCTCTTTAGGAGGTTTTTTCCCCCCGCTTGTATATACGCCTATTGCCCTAACGGGCTACTTATCTTTGTACATTCTAGTGGTAATACATTCACTGTTGTGTGTTCTGCTCCAAGCTTCTCCTTCTTCCTTGTGCTGTTTGGTGCTTCCGCAGATATCTAACTCCAACACATCCTTGCTAAATTAGTTAAGGTGAACACTTTTGAAGCATGTAAACATGGTTTCCAAAGATTTGCCTTCTTTAAATAAGTTCTTTGTTCTTCTTCAGGAACACAATATTCTTGTACTCCAATGTTATTCATATGGTACAAATTTCTTGATAAAAGAATAAAGTTTTTACTTTGCAAATTTAAGTGTGTGGAAATCCATTTTGATGTTCTTAGTCCAACTGACAAAACTGGTACCAAGGAGCTTGCTCATCTAGGTATGCTTTCTACATGAAGAAGATACGCATTAGGTAGCCCATCATCAATTAAATGTGATTCTTCTCCGTTGAGAATTCTTGATAAATGATCTAATCTCAAATGGGGTTTTCCTTGTTTTACTACCACTTCAAATTCAGACTCCATGAGATGTAAGAACCATCTGACTATCTACCTATTTGAGAAGGTCTTTTTACCAAATATAAAAGATCTTGATGATCTACAAGGAATTTAAACTTGTTAGCCAATAAATAATGTTTATACTTCTTCACTGCAAACACCATTCCTAATCCTTCTCTCTCAATTGTGGTGTAGTTTTTCTCAGATTGATTTAATTTTCTACTTTCATGGGCAATGGGAAAATCTAATTTGCTTCCTTCTATGGGTTGTGCTAACACACATCCTAAGGCAAAATTAGAAGCATCTACATGCGCATGAAATATCACATCCCATTGTGGAGTTTTTAGGATAAGTCTTGTGACCAAACAAGTGTTTAGCATTTCAAAGGCTTCCTCACATTCATTGGTCCAGTGAAATTTAGTAATCAATGCATATAGAGGTTTGGCAATATCTGCAAACTTGTATATGAATTTCCTATAATAACCACATTGTCTCATGGATGTTTGTAATTCCTTCACATTTCTTGGTTTTGTCAGATTCATTATAGCTTTTATCTTCTCTTCATCAATTGATATTCAAGTCTTGGAGATTATGTTTCCTAGCATTCTTTCTTGTCTAACAAAAAAGACACATTTTCAGGGTTTAGACACACTCTATAAGTTCTGCATTTTTTGAGTATCTTTTCTAGGTCTTGTAAATGATTTTCTCTTTGATTAGAAAAAGTTCATAAATCATCTACATAAATTTCCATTATGTCTCTTAGAAAATATTTGAATAAATGACACATCAACCTTTGGAATATGGTTGGTGCATTTGTTAAGACAAAAGGCATAAGCCTAAATGCATAAAGACTTGATTCAGTTGCAAACCTAGCAACTCTCTTTAGCAAATGATCTATTATTGCCAATGGGTAACTATCTATGATAGTTGCAACATTAACTCTTTTAAGATTTATGCAAACCCTAAGTTCTCCATTCTTCTTTGGAACCGCAACTATTGGAGATGTCCATTTTGTGTACTCAATTTCATAGATGAAATCGACGGTCAAAAACTTATCTATTTCCTCTTTAATCTTTGCAAAGTATTTATCATTATATGTATAATGCATTTGCTTACTAGGTTTTGCATTTGGTGCAATGTGTATTTTATGCACACAAATATTGGGATCTATTCCTTTCAAATCTTTGTAACTATAGGAAAATATATTTCTAAATTCTCTAACAACTTTGATTAAAGCTTCTTTTCTTCTTTTTTTCCATATCATGTGCTATGACTATGTGTCTGTCTTCTTCCTCTTCTCGAGCTATCACAATCTTTTTTGTTTCTTCTTGGTTGTCATCAGATTCTCCTTTTTTCTTTTCTCTTTTAGGTTTCAAATTGAGAAATAGTCTCTCCTCAATTTCATATCTCTTGAAATTGGGTGGAACATCAAAGGTTCCTTCTTCTTCCTTCTTAACTTGTCTTTTTTCATGTTTGGAATTTCTTTGTGAATTGTGCTATTTTGGCTCCTCTTGATGTTTGAAATTATTATATTTTCTTGCATTCTTATCTCTAATCACATATGTAGCTTGCACTTCCTCTAAATATGAGTTTTTGTTCCTAATTCTTGGATGTGTTTCTCCATTTTAGATGTAAAATTTCCTTCCTCAAGTGTTATCATTCTCATTCCTATATAGAAAATATCATATCCTTCATCATTTTGAAAATTTATTCCCACATGTGCTTCATTTGCTACATCTAAAGTAGACAGTATCTAACTCCATCCATATGGTTCGAAATATTCATCATTAAACTTTTGAGGTATGTACCCTGTATCTTCTGTCTTCCTCTCATTTATACAATCTTCTTTTCTAAAAAAAAATTATTTTTTGTAATTTCCTATTTGTGGAAACACACGTCCAAAGTGGTGCTTCATTATCACTATTTTCATTAGACTCAGTCACACTACCATGTTCTCAATGTACTTTGTTCCATTCTCTTGGGGATAAATTGTAATAACTTCCTCTTCTTAGGTTAACTTTAGTAATGCTCCCTTGATTTTGGAGATAAAGACAATCTTTTCCTCAATCATGAACTACTTGCATTTGCCTCATAAAGGGTCTTCCTAGGATAATCTCATAGGAGGTAGGTTGTGGAAATTCTACTATTGCAAATGTGTGTTCAATTTCAATTCCATAGATTCCTATTATCACTTTCTCGCATATTCCTAATGGTGTTTCTATGTGTCCATCTGCAAGTTGAAGTTTCATTTTAGTAGGGTGAAGTGGTGGAGCTCCTCACTTTTCCCAAGATCTTTTAGTTGTAATCACCACACAAACTCCACTATCTAAAATAGCATTGGTCTCACCATAATGGACTGAGAGTATTGTATTTTCCTCTTCTCCCTCATAGTATACCCCAATTTTATCTCTGGGTATCTGCATGATTGGCTCTCTATCTTGATTAGTGCTAGAGATTTCTAATGATTTCGTCAAAAGACACTAGAATTGAGCGTTTTCCAAAACTATTTCCCCTAAAGTCCATTGATATAGAATCTTGCAATGATAAAAAATTTGACTTGCATTTTCAACAACATGTCCTCTTCTTGTGTCTCTTTCTTATATTCCACTTGTTGATAATTGTGCATATCTTGTTGTTTTCGTATCTTGTCTTTTAACAATTCCTCCCATACTTTTTCTTGTATACTACCTTTGTTTGTAATTGGAGTTTTTATTTTTACTTGCTCAAGCAATTGTTGGGTTTTCTATATTACTTCCTTACATAACATCATTTTTTCTTCTTCCAATTCAGGCATATGGTATATTTTTTCCTGATCTGCAACACTTGCTCCTTCCTCTTATCTTTTTTGGTATGCCCATATTAAAAGTGTCTAATTGCTTTGATAATTTTTTTATATTGCTAGAGTTCTAAATTTGTGTCAAATCCATACCTTTCATTGTCTAACTTTTTTCTCCCATGTGACCTTTTGTTTATCTCTGCTCTCTTTCCATGAACTATTCTTTTTTAACTCATTTTTATCCTCCTCTGGTGTTATTTTTTGTTCTCTTGCATGTGCTCTTATCACTACTTGCATGTGTGTTACATGAGTTTGATCTTCTTCTATATTCTCTAAACTCTCTACTGATTTTAGAGGAATGTGAGAGTTTCTGGTTTGTTTTTTAGGATTTTTAGGGCAATCTTTAATCAAGTGTTCTTTTCCAAAATCCTTATAGTAAGCTCCTTTTATTCTCAAAGTAGGTGGTTGAGTGCATTCTCTCACAAAATGGTCTCACCTACACCTATAAGAAATTACCTTTTGTGTTGTCTTGAATTGAGGTTTTGGGTTTGGCATATAATTGTTGGTTATGTACATGAAAGTTGTTGTATCCATTTCAATTCTCCCATTCCCTAAATCCAATGCTTGAAGATGAGGTTCCTTAGTAGAAGTGTAATCCCAAGTATGTGGTTCAAAATAATCCTCTAGATGACTATGGTAATCTTGTGGGTACTCCTTAGATGGTACTAATGACCTTTCCAAACTTTGTTTTGCTAGAGTATATTTCATTGGTACTGCATCGGTTGGTATGGGTGGTTGTTGTCCTAGTACTGTCCTAGGTTTATACCCGAAATTTGTATCTCTATTTTGACTAGTTTGAACTTGATAATCCCTTTCCTTCATACATTGTTTGCTGTAGAAACACTCATCCGTTGTATGATTTGTCCATTTTTTCTAGAGTACAATACTTGAATGTCCTCCTATCTTGTTAGTGTTGTGGTTTTTGATGAGTACACATGTGTGTAAGATGGTTCTCTCCACACACATATCATTTCTTAATTTGGGTCATTCTAGAATTAACTAAATCTGCTCTAGTTGTAGCTCCTAAAGCTTTAACTATGCTTCAAATTGTGTTTTATAATCTTGTATTTCTTTTGCTATGAGGATTTGTTTATATTCAACTACATGGGTCATGGAGTCTAAAGATCTATCATATTGATTTTTCATGCACTTTTCTACTTGATAAGGTCTCATGATTCTTCAAGTGTTATTCCACTCATGTCTCCTTCTTATAGGGAATTCTCGCATAACTTCTCCCTCCCTCAAGAAAGGATTAGGTGAGGTCTGTAACCTACAACTATCTTAATAGACATAGTTTCCAAATCTATTTGTATACAAGTATTTGAGGATGTTCCTATGGTCTCCAGTGTCAGAGGTTCTTGCTTCTCCATTTGTGTTTTCTATATTTGTATTTGAAGGATCTAAATATTCTTCTCTTTCTCTTGTGTTTTGTTGTACCCAAATCTTGGAAGGTCTTTGGCTATGGTCCACAACCACTCTTGATCTTAGTTTCATTCAGGTTTGCTCAATTTCAAATAGAACCCTAATTTGTTTAGGGAAACTAGAGTTAGCTATTTCTTTGACTTAATCTTTAGCTTACCTCTCCAATTTTAGCTCTTTATGTCAAAATTTGTATTATTGTTGTATGCTCATTCAATTTTTTCAAGTTTGGAAATTTTCCAAAGAAATCATGATTCTATATCAAAATCCTATTTTTAGGAGAAAATCACGATTTTTATGGTGTTATTTTTTTCTATATATATTTTTTATTTTGTGTCTTTGTAGACTTTCTAATATTTTTTTGTGAAGAAAATCACATTTTTGTTCAATTTTGAAAAACCACCATTTTATGCAGAGAATCCCGTTTTTCAATTGAAAATTGCAATTTTGAGAAATCACAATTCTCTCCAGAAAATTACGAATTTCTAACTCAAAATTGTGTTTTTATGTTCACAATCATGTTTGCACATAGTCGTGAATTTTCATGATTCTGAGATCAAAATCACGAAATTCTAACCCTCAGAATCGTGATTTTCAACAAAAAATGCGACTTTGAGAAATCACGAATCTTCACAAAAAATTGCATATTTGTAACTCAAAATCGTATTTTTTCCACTCACAATCATGTTTTTTATGATTGTGTGATTTTCACACAGAATCGTGATTTCTCACAATCATGAAAAATCATGATTTTTGTTTTTTTTTGGCATAGAATCATGATTCTCTGTGATTTTTTGAAAAACATTTTATGTACTTTTTTTGTCTTCTTATCAAAATTATGAGCACCTTTTCAAAATAACTACATGAAAAAAAAGAGAACTTATAACAAAATTATCTTTTCGTCATATAGATGCATTTTTCTAAAAATCCAAATTTCTGTAAAAAACTGATTTTAATAAATTTTTTTGCGAAAATTTTATTGGTCAAGTATATTGTATAATCCAAAAAAAGTTTTTACCTTGATTTGGATAACTCCAAGCTGGTGGAAATAGTTTGTTTGCAAGACATGATTCTGATGCTCTCTTTCTCTCTCTCTCACTCTCACTCTCACAATTCAAGTGAATTTTTTTCTAAGTCCTTTTATAGCTCTTCCTCATAATCGTAACTTGACTTCATGTTAGGAAATTTCAAGTTTTCCTTTTGATTTGAACTTAGTCTTACTTCTACCTTATTTTTCAATAAAAATTACTCAATTTTCCCAAAGTTTGAATGATCTTACCATTAATAGAGAATCACGACTTTCTGCAAAAAATCATGATTTTGGGTTTCCTTGATCTTTTGCAAAATTTTTAACTTCTTTTGATCCAACACCTTCCTTTGAAATCCAACACCACTTTCCCGCTCTTTTTTTACCTTCAAAACCAAAAGAATAGTGGGTTTTTCCACAAAAAACAATGTAGAAGAGAAACTCCTTGTAACTTTATTTTTCTTGATTTTTTTGACTCTTTTGATTATTAATAACTCACTGATGTAATCCCTTGGTTCCCCCTCAGTTCCATTGGTCTCTTTTTTTATTTTCTTTAAACTTATATATATATATATATATATTTTTTTTTTTAATTTATTTTTTTATTTTTATTTTTATTTTTTTTTTCCCCAAACAAAAAGTGAACAATTTATCTAGGATTTTCATGTAAATGAAGTTAAAGGTTGATAAAGAAAGATTGAGATCTTGTAATTTGAGATTAGAGAACAACATGCAACTCTTTACCTATCGTCCTAAACAAAATGAATGAAGTAATCTTTCCCAAAGATAAATAGACTCACCTCTTCAACTTTGCATACTTGATGATTCAAAATGTTTTTGTGAAAGTTTTTGTTACCATCAACATAGAAGATACAACAAAGGTCCAAAGCTCCAATGATTGAAAGCTTTGCTTATTTCCCTGACGACGATGCCAACAATGTTTGTTGTACTTTGAACTTGGCCTCTCCAATCATTTTAGTATAAATGAAACAACAACTTAAAACATTTTAAATTTTCAATCTCAAAAGTATTCTAAGACCTTAACCCCTTCTTCATTGATGGACTCCAAGATTAGCCAATAAGATCAACTTCAATAGAGATTTCACACCTTTTATGGAAAAATACTAGGTTTTCTTATAATTAGAGCTAGAAAAAAAGCTTCTTTAATGATTCTTATGCCTAAAATGTGCCATTTTTTGTTGGAATTTGAGGTCTGCAGAAGCACGTGAACATCACAAGGAAGAAGAACAAGAAGCTTGAAGAACAAATCCCCTTGGGAGTGATGTGGTGAATAAGGAGCTAGCACTCATGTATAAGGAAGGGCCAAGCTATGTGGAATCAATCCACAAAAGGAAGTAAGCCTACAACTTTGCAAAAAGCTTCAAAATTCTCCCTAGGCAGAGCCTTTGTGAAAAAGTTCGCAATGTTCTCCTATGTGGGAACATATGCCAAACTAATCTCTCCAGTAGAGAACCTCTCCTTGACATAATGGTAGTGCAACCCAGTGTGCTTAGTGCAAGCATGGAACATAGGGTTCCTCACAATCGCAAATACACTCTGACTATTAGTGAAGATGGTGGTGGCAGATGACTGATCAACACCCAAATCAACCATAAGGCATCTGAGCCACACACACACACTCAATAATCGCTGCGAGCATTTCCCTATACTCAACCTCATAAATAGAAGTGGCCATATTAGGCTGCTTCTTGCTCAACCAAGATATGTATGAGCTACCAAGCATGAAGCAAAAAACACTACTCGATACACGGGTGCCATAGCAACCAGCCGAGATAGATTTAGAAAAAGCATGTAGATGTGGCGATAGTGATCCCCCCATGGGATAAAACAATCCAAGTAACTGGGTACCACTCAAGTAGCGAAAGACGCACTTAACTGCTTGCCAATGCTTGATACCTAGGAAATGTATAAAGCTGCTCAGTTGTGAGACAAAAAACTGAACATCTAGCTAAGTAATGCATAAGTAAATCAAGCATCCAACAACTTGCTGATAGAGAACAACATCAAACACATGTCCACCATCATGAAGGCTAAGTCGTAAACCTATCTCCATAGGAATGGCAATATGTTTGTAGTCTTTAAGGCCAAAACACATCAATAATGTGTCAATATATTTTGTTTGACACAAAGCTATTCCGCCATCAACTTGCATAAACTGAATGCCCAAATAATGATGCAAATGCCCCAAATATGACATCTCAAATGAGGCATGCAGATCAGCCTTAAAATTAGCAATAGGCTTCTCATGAGTACTAGTGACCAGCATGTCATCAACATAGATAACAATGATCAGAAGCACATCATTTGCATGCTTAACATATAAGGTGCTCTCAATTGGATTGTTCTCAAAATCATGTGCAATCAGGTAGGCATGTATTTTTTCATACCAAGCATGTGGTGCTTGCTTCAAAAGACATAATTCTTTTGCAACCTGCATGCTTGGTTTTCATGCCCTTTCTACACAAAGCCATGGGGCTGAAAAACATACACTTCTTCATGCAAGTTACCATCAAGAAATGCAGTTTTAATGTCCAATTGATGTATATGCTAACCATGATGAGCTACAAGTGCACAAATGCTACGAACAATAGTCATTTGCATTTAGGAGCAAAGGCCTCATCAAAATCAATGCCTCTTTCCTGAGCATAACCCTTTGCAACAAGCCTAGACTTGTACCTATCAACTATTCCATTAGGTTTAATCTTCAACTTGTATACCCACTTAGTGTCGATAGCCTTTTTTCCAGGAGGCAAGTCACATAAAGACCAAGTACCATTTTTCATGATAGCATCATATTTTGATTGCATAGCAGCCATCCAATTTCAAAATTTTGTGCTTCATAAAATGAAACAGGATCATTCTCATCACACAGACTAGTGGTAGCCATAGCATCACAATCTAATGCAAAAGAGGCACAATGAGAGCCTGAACAAGTATGATATGATAGAGGGGCATCTAATTTGCTATCACTCAAAGTCTACACTAGCCATTTTGGCATAGTTTTTACCTCCTCAATATCAACTTTCTCATCAACAAGTTCATCATGTAAATCTGCATCAGAAATGGAATGATCTGTATCATCACATGAAACTTGTAAAGGTTAAGAAGTTTCCTCATTAGGACTAGCACTAGATTGTCCACCTGTAAAAAGAGGCAACAAAGTGACATACATGTCTTTGGAGCTAACACATGTCTCCTTAAGTGCGTGGAAGTAATGGCTGAATAGCATCTTCCACAAAAACAACACCTCGGCTAACCAAAATGTGTTTAGTCTGTGGATGATACAAACGATATCCTTTGCTTTCATAATTATACCCAACAAAAATACACTTCATTGCTTCATCATCCAATTTCCTGCATTGTTTTTCAGGCACCAATACATATGTGAGACAACCAAAACCACACAGGTTAGAAACATATGATTTATGACCATGCCAAGTCTCATATGGAGTGATGGATTGCAATGCTTTAGTGGGACACTTGTTAAGTACATATGTTGCATACATAACAGCCTCAAGCCAGAAACTATGTGGTAAAGCGTGACTCTTGACCAGACACCTTGGCATCTCCATCAGTGACATCTTCTTCCTTTTAACAAATCCATTTTGGTGAGGTGGATGCCATAATGTACACTGATGTTCTATCCCATGCTCAGCCAGAAATACATTAAAGTTAGAAGATATATATTCCCTCCCTCAATTAGAACGGAGGGAGCCAATTTTACATGTTGATAGATTTTCAGCCAAAACCAAAAATTGTTTGAAGCACATAAACACTTCAAGATTTTCTTTCATAGGATCATAGACATCACTATGAACAAGCTGCAATTTCTGAGTAGCTTGAATTGAACCATCTTTTGGGAATGAGGAATGCTGCATTTTGCCCAAAATACAGCCTTCATAGACATGTTTAATAGGTGCCTCAAGTTTTGGTAGAGACGAGAACATTTCAGATTTCTGTAGGCATAGCAAACTAGCAAAATTTAGATGACCAAAGCATGCATGCCAAAGCTTTGCATCTGACAAAGCCTGAGAATCATGTACTGCACAAGCTGAATCATTTACAGATTTGTCATAGTCTATGAGCTTATACAACCCACAACATAAAATGCTAGAAGCAATAATGAAATCGCCATTTGATAGATCATGAAGTGTACATATGTCATCAACAATTTTCACAACCAAGTCAATTGTGGCTAAAGCTAAAACTCATAACAGATTCTTCTTGATCCTTGGCACAAATAAAGCATCTGGTAATGTAAAAGAACTACCATTAGCAATAGTCAGAATGATCTTACCAACTCCCATGATAGGATAAGAGGGGTTGTTGGCACATGTGACAGTAGTCGCTATAGGGGTAGGCTCGAGTGAGGTGAACAAACTATGTTGCAAGGTAATATGTTTGGTTGCCCCACTATCAAAGTACCAAACATCTCAGTTACTACATACATACACTGTTCATGAGCAGATGGTTCATAACTACAAACAATGGTTAATGCCCATTCTTTATTGTGCACAAGATTAGTAGAATTTGGTTTGGGTGTAGATGCTTGTGCAACAACCATTCTAGAATCTTTCTTCCTTACCTCTTTAGCAGTTAGTTTTGGATAGCTCTTTATGACATGATCATTTCCTTTTCAGTATTTGCAAAAGAATTTTTGATTTTCTATTTTCTTCTCATCTCTATCATCCTTCTTTGTTGTGCAGAATTAGCAGATTTCTACTTACTAGTAGAAGAGCTTCATATACCTTTGCCCTTCTCAATAGCTAGGAAAGTTGTACAACATGCATAATGGACCTGTTCTACCTAGATTGATCTTTCTACCATAGAACAGAGACTAAATCCTCTAAATGTTAAGGCATTTAGATTGCCTTTCATCATCAAACAAAGAGTAGCAGCAAAACTTTGATATGAATCAAGAAGACCATTCAGAACAGTCTTCACAAGTGAACTATCAGGCAAGACTTCATCAGCTTAAATCAACTATTCCTTCAAATCTTTGATCTTTGTTAGAAACCTATCCATGGAATCTCCTTCATTCATGTGCTCACTCTCCGATTGTTTTCGGAGGTTAGCAACACAAGCCTCATTCCTTGCCTGGTATAAAGTGGTAATTGTATCCCAAGCATCCTTAGTTGTTCTATAAGAGCGAGTGTGAGGTATTATGGCATGTTTAACAGACAAGGCTGTCAATGCATGTGCATGAGCATTTCTACCATCCCAACAAATTTGCTTTGCAGTAGGTGCAATAGGAACCATAGCACAAAGAGGAACATGAAGAATATCGTCATCTTCAACACCATCTACATCACCTTCAACAACTGTGTTTGCAAGTGTAATAGGACATTTTTCACCATCCTGCACAATATTGCATAGTCCTTTTGCAACCAATACATGACGCATCATATAAGCCCATATTGGGTAATTGGTACTGTCCAACTTATCCTCAACCGCCAACATACAAAATACATCACTTCTTTCAGCCCTGACCGTTGACTAAAATACCCTAATGTACAACAATGATTGTATCTCAAAAAGTTGAACATAACTACCCTATCCAGTTCTACTAAACCTATAGCAGACTTTGAGAGGCTTATATTTGTGAACCCAAATCTATATCTATCTTTGGCACATAAAGAAAGAATTGCGTGCACAAGCATTATGATGGTGCATTTGGAAGCCAAAACAAGCTCAGATCATGATTTTGACACCACAAAGCGAAGTGCCTTTGATCTCCTAATGAGCCTAATTATGCTCACCAAATTTCATGTGATTGTCAGACTATGCCCTAGATGAAGTGGTGACCTGTTCTGATACCAATTGTTGGTATCAGAACAGGTCACCACTTGAACATCACAAGGAAGAAGAAGAATCTTGGAGCACAACACACAATACTAAATGTATTACCACTAAAATGTACAAAGGTTATTAGCCCATTAGGGTAATATGTGTATATACAAGACAGTGAAAAAAAGCCCTCATAAGAAGGAAAAAATGTGCCCCGGTGGTCCTAGAGTGTTCACACACATCACTACATAAATATGTCAACATTTTTCACGAGGAAGACATTAATAACATCAAAACGTAATTTTACTACCTGTATTATAGAGACGAGACAATCATGATTCCCATGAAATGAGGCAGTCAACTTGAATAACACTTTGCGAGATTGTAGGGACTCATGATGATGAAATAGACTTAGAATAGCATGAAATACTCAAAGAATAATTGATCAATAAGACTTAAGCATGATAAACACTAAGCAATTCATCAACAAGTCACCATGAAAGCTAAAGAAAGATATTTAGAGAAGATCGACAAGAGCTCTCAAATTCTCATTAATCATGTTGATACAAAATGATCATCCCCAAAAGTAAGTCATAAGTTAGCTTATATACTTTTCCAAGTGTCTTCTTTAACACTTGAAAATAGGTCCTCTAGGCTTCTAATCTGATTTTCTATTCACTTGAGAGCTCTAATAATTTTTAAACAATTACATAAATTACTTCTATTCATGAGGAAGACTCATTTCTACATGAGGAAGACTCTTCCTCATTTCTACATCCATTGGAACTTTCTGTATTACAAAATTACAATTTTTAAAAACATTTCTTTATTCAAAAAGGTATTCTTTTAACACAAGGCATCGTCCATGGCCATATATCTATCTATCTATCTATCTATCTATCTATCTATCTATCTATCTATCTATCTATCTATCTATCTATCTATCTATCTATCTATCTATCTATCTATCTATCTATCTACCTACCTATCTATCTATCTATCTATCTATCTATCTATCTATCTATCTATCTATCTATCTATCTATCTATCTATCTATCTATCTATCTATCTATCTATCTATCTATCTATCTATCTATCTATCTATCTTTCTATCTATCTATCTCTCTATTTTTCTATCTATCTCTCTCTCTATCTATCTGTCTATCTGTCTATCTATCTATCTATCTATCTATCTATCTATCTATCTATCTATCTATCTATCTATCTATCTATCTATATATCTATCTTGGTGACTCCGTGTAATAAGCACGTGGATTGTCTTCATGGGAATAGTCAAAATTATGAGCATGATAGTCATTTTCTAAGACCAAAGGGGTTACTGGCACCAGAGCTCTATTAAGGTTCTCCTCTGCCACTGCATACTTAACTAGAATCACATTAGTAGGAGCTGGTGGTTGGTTTCCTAGGATTGGTTGTGGCCTATATGGTGCCTGTTATGGTTGTAGTGGCCTATAATATGGATGTTCGTATCAATTCTGATACCTACCCTACTGGTAAGGTTGCTAAAATTTTTGTCTGACAGGCTGCCTATTGTATGGACAATCTTGAGCCGTGTGGTGTGTGCATTTTCTCTCAATGGTGCAATATGGAGCATTCCTTTCTCTTATATTTGGGTTTTGCATTGGGCATACATTAGACACGTGGTTCCCTCCGCAAGTATAACACTGGTTCAATGAGGTGGCTCTTGGTGTTTGTCTATTTTGGACTCTTAGCTTCTTGGCAACTTGTGTAGCTATCTCATCTATCTCCGTGGAGGTTCTGGAAGTATGACTAGTAGAACTGTCTGAATCCCTATAGAGTTTGGACACTCCTAACTCCTCACCCAAATTTTCTTCTATGTCAATACATATCCGCACACACTGTTCTATGGATCTAGGATCTTTCAAGTACACATATGATCTTAACTTGTTGCTTAGTAAGCCATCTCAGAACAAGACCACTTTTTTGGCTGGTGTGGGTAACTCTAGAATAGGGCATCTTTCTAAGTACTCTCTGAATCATCTTCTTGCCAATCACACTGTTTCCTGGGGTGTCTGCTTGAAGCTGTGGATCAAGGATGATGTGTTATGCCTAATACCACTCTTGGAAAATTCTGCAATGAATTCCTCTAGGAGCTAACCTATATTTTGGTAATTACGACTATTCAGGGGTTGAAACCAAGCTAAGGTAGTACCCTTAAGAGTCAACCCAAATGCCTCGAACTCAGTGAACAACTCCTCCACTTGTTCAGCTCTTAACACTTGTTTGAACTCGGCCACATGATCATAAGGGTCTCCGAATCCATCAAAATAGTTCTTCATAGCCTTGACCACTTGAGAAGGTCTAACGGTTCTTGAGTTCTCTCGAGGTCTAGGCAATGGAAACTCATGTTCATCTCTTTGATGCCTATGAGCTCGATGTCTCTCTCTTTTAGGTCTTTCACCTTCATGTCCTGATCTATCACTGCCCATAGTGTTTGCAAAGCTTACCTCAGGTCTCTCTCTGGTTCTTTCCCTCTGGGTTTCATGAGCCTTGGATTATCCTCTCCTTGGAGGCCATGGGAAACATTAGATCTCAGTGGAGGGAAAATTGATTCACCTTGCCAAGTGTATGCATGCATGTCATGCTCTGTTACCAAGAACATTCTTTCTGATGTGTATCTAGATAGACATCTTTGTCTGGTGTCTTCGGATCCTTGAACTCATAGATGGTGACTATTGGGCTAGGTTGATCTGGCTTGAATCTTCAAAAGGCTTCCTTCGTTTCTCTATTCACGAATAGTTCTATGCTTTTGTTGTCTTGTGGGATCCAATCTGGAGTGATTACTCTAGACAGGAATGACTTACCTCTAGGAGTCTTGGGTTCTCGTCCTAGGTCTCCTTCCTCTAGGTCTCCTATCTCATTCTCAGGAATGACATTTCCAAACTCATCTATCCTATTAGGTAAGCTAGTAACCACATACATGGTTCCTTCCTTATCAATGTACGAACCCTCTTCGAACTTGACCACTGGGTGTTCAAGTCCAAAAGGTTGATTTGGATTTTTGAGTTGGACCATTGATTGCCTTAGGCCATCCTCATAGATGCGTGCACCTAATTGGTTGGTCTTGATATACTCCAATTGGGTCTTGTAAGGGCCTTCTAGTGTCTGTAAATAAGCAGTACTTAAGGTATGTGTGGGTCTCTCCATGCTAAAAGGCATTTCTGAATCACTTGTGTCGGAACTTAGTGTGTAGGGATAACCACTTAGTTGTTGTGCCCAAGACCTATTTGTATGGTCGACACTAGCCTCACATGATTTAATGCTTTGCCTATCCTTGTCTAAGTGTCTACCAGATCTTAGGTTCATAAGCCTTGTCCACAAGTCCAAAATACCCCTTGTATTGCTCAAAATCCTTTGGAACTCCTTGGTTTCCTAGTTCCACCTGAGGGTCAACTATAAAATACTATATCTAATAATCCAAACAAACCCAACATCACCACAAATGGATTTCATATGAGAAAGTTATGCCAGTTCAGGGTTCTAGGGGTTAAAACAAGGAAAGAGGACCTCTCTGGGATTGCTTCAGAACAAGAAATACACGATACTTAGGAGGTATCAGTGATACTTGGGAGCAACGATACACGATACTTGCCTTGTCACGATACAAGATATCTTAGATACTTATTGAGTATCGGGGCGATACGCGATACTTAAGAAGTGACGATACATGATACTTGAGAAGTGATGATACATGATACTTGAGAAGTGAAGATACACGATACTTGGGGAACCCACGATACTTATGCATCGCAATACACGACCAACACGATACACGACACCTAAGTATCGTGATACAAGACAGTCACGATACACGATACATGATACTCGAAGTCTTGCAATACACGATACCTAGTGATCAACGACACATGATACCCAGGTATCGACGATACACGAGACACAATACCTTAGTATCACGATACTCAACCCGCCGATACACGATACCAATGTATCATGATACATAGGGAGTAAGAGGTATCGGCGATACACGATACCTGATAGTCGTGATACACGATACTCAACTGGACGATACACAATACACATGAGGTATCGCGATACATGGGGAGATGATACACGATACTAGATAAGTATCGCGATACACGGGAGTTCTGGTATCGCGATATCTGAACTCAATCGGACATGATACTTGGAGTTTTTGGAGTCCAAATTCAAAACTTTTTGCAAATATGTGTACCTTATGTCCTCCTTGTCACTCCTATGTGCATGTAGATGCAAAATCTATCTCCAAACCCGCGATACCACACTCACAATACTTGGCATAGGTCATGTCATGTTCGAGATTGGTCGATCAGATTTTGGTGTTTTGAGAGTGTTTCAAGCGTACTTCTTCAGCGTTTCAGCTTTGTGCCTTCTCTACACTTCTTGCTCCCAGCCACAAGTGAAAAACGAGGTAAATGTACACTAAAAACTAGAAAAATCTGAGAAGATGAAGGTGGGAGAAGATGGTGATGATGATGAAGATGAAGATGGAGAAAAAATCAGAAAATGAATAGAAAATGATGATTTTTTTTTTACCTTGCAACATCGCTACTCTACATCTTACCGTCACACGCTCATCCTCCAAGCTCTCTCCCCGACAACGGCGCTAAATTTGGTGTCACTCTAGCACAATGGCAAGTACCATTGTGAGGAGATTCACCTCATAAATGTAAATTCGTGGAGACATAAGGACCGGTATGAAGACCGTGAGCAAGTGATGGCACAAGTACATGAGTGAAAGCACACAAGCATGCACACACATACACACACGCGCATAAGGTAAGAGCAAAGAGTGGAACAATGGAAGATCTTTGATTACAAAAGAACTCTCTTACAAAGCTCAAATCTCCAACAAGCTAACCTCAAAAATGAGCTCTCTAGCCCTTTTTATAGTTTTTTGAGTGGTTTTGGCCCTGTCCAGACCTAGTGTCTGGCCTAGTTAAAAATTAGGTTCCACAGCTTATTTTGGGGCTCAAACGGAGTCAAAAAATTATGAAAATTGGTAGGGTGATACTTCTAACACTCCTCAAGCTCGAGGACTCCTCGGCTTTAACAAAATGGAGTTGCAAAAATGGAAAATGGTATTTACAATGGTTTTTGGTGATGAAAATCACTATTTTTGTAGAGATTTCTTCTAAAAAATTGACGTGTGCTTCTTTGGAGCTCCTACATGCTCCCTCTTCTTGTGTGTCCACTTCTTTGATGCACTTCCATGCTTGTTCTCGACCTTGAGTGCCAGCAGGCTATTTTATGCTCATCTTCTTCAGCAATGGGCACTTGGTCATAGCCCGAGAAGCCATAAAAAAAATTGTATACTTCATGTCCAAATACCTTTTCTTATAGATGTTCTACAATGGGCAAGGGATATTTTTCACAAAAAGTGGGTGCCCAAACTCAGAGTGTTCCATTCTTTTTAGGAATGACTACTATGGGGATACTCACTTTGTATGCTCGATTTCATAACTGAAATCGCTATCTATCAACTTATCAATTTCTTCCTTAATCTTGGCAAAATTATTTTTGTTATCAATATACAGACTCCCATTTGGATGGTCAAGCATCAAATGCCATTGGTATGCAATGGGCACATATGTTTGCATCAACTCTTTTGAGGTCCTTATAGGTCCAAGCAAATACATCTTGGTTTCCTCACAAGAAATGTATGAGATCTTCTTCCTCAAATCTTGATAGATCATTTGCAATGTACGAGTATCTTTTTGGCAGTCGAAGCCAAGTCACAAGAAGTTCAAGTAGAGGAGAGACCACTCATAGAAGAAGTAGGAATCACATGAGAAGAGATCCACAACTCAAAGCTAACAAAAGCAATCAATTCACCATAAAACAATGATTTTCATCACTACTTCATTGTATAGAAATCCCATTTTTGCAAATAGATGCTCCATTTTCTGCAAGCTGAGGAGTCCTCAAGCTTGAGGAGCTCAGATTGAATCCAACTTTTAAATTTCATACATTTTGTACATCATTTGGGCCTTCAAATGAGCATTAGGACCTAATTTTTAACTAGGTTGGACACAAGTCCAAAATTGAACAAAACGCATCGAGAAACTATAAAAAGAGGTAGAGAGATCATTTTTGGGGAGTTGGATTCTTGGTGAGACTTGTTATAAGAATTGTTTCAGAGACAAAATATTGTCTTCTTGTGAAGCAAAAGACATTTTCATTGTTCCACTTGTTCTACTCTTCCTTGTGTGTGTGTATGTACATGTGTGTTTGCATCTTTTGTTCTTCTCACCTTCACATCTACACACATCACTTGCTCATGGTCTTCATATCACCCTCACATCTCCATCGATTCATAATTACAAGGTGGGTCTTCATCAATGTGATGCTAATTATTTTTCTGTGAGTGACATCAACAAAATTTTGGCATCATTGCTAGGGAGCACTACTTGAGCATGAGTGTGTGATGGTAAAAGATTAGATAGTTTTTGAAAGGATTTTGGTATTTTCTTATTAATAGCATCTCCATTTTTACTTCGATCACCTCCACTCATCCCCCCTCCACCATCTCCATCTTTAGTAAACTAAAGTTTCACCTTCTCAACCATATACCAATCTTCCCTTCACTTTCCCTCATTTTCTTGTGTGTGTGTGTGAGAGAGAGAGAGACAGAGAGATAGAGAGAGAGAATGATAGTGTATGCTTATTTGGTGTGCTTTTCTTGTTTTTCTTGTAGATTCTAGTCCACAATCAACTCCAACACTCTACATAGGAATGATAGAACACTTCACACATCCCAAGATGATAGACCCTATCTATCATCATGGACCAAAAAATGTGCATTTTGGGAAATGCACCTACAAAGGAATGTAGACCTCTTGAGCACCATGCCAATGGTGTAAACCAAGTTGAGAAACTCAAAGTTCTAGCTCTCTTCAGATAGGCCAAAAAGACAACAAACAAGCTCTATTGCGACAGACCCTCTCTAACATGATAGACAATTCTATCGTGATAAACATTGGTCTATCATGACATACCAAACCCGATAGACCAGTCTATTGCAATAGACCCCATCTATCATGGCTAACCACATTATCACAATAAAATTATCCCATGAAAGACTACTCTATTATGAGATCCCCCATCTATTCTGGTAGATTGAGAACTCAATAGAGCCCATCTATCATGAAACATTCTCATCTTGCATGACAAGGCTGCTTGTTCATGGTAGAATGACCCGATGGAGCACCCATCTATTGCAAGTGACCACAGTCGATTGCAACAAACCACTTTATCATGGCAAATCCCCCCAATACACATCATCTCTTATGATAGAGACCATTTACCATAACAAACTAAAACTCTGATAGCAAAAGCCAATAGACACCCATCTATTGCATCAAATTGAACCCAATAGACACATGTCTATCAAGACATACCAAACGATTGATAGAGTATTCTATTGTGATAGAACCCATCTATCACAATAGATCACTCTATCTTGACGAACCCCTCCTCTATCATCAAAGATCAACCTATCATGATAGATAGATAGATAGGAAAAAAATTCACATAAGAAAGTTTATTTTTGGTGCCGAAAGTAATCCTTTTTTTGTTGTTCTTGAGGGTCTAGCTCATAATTAAGGCCTTCAAGTGTCTCTAGGGTAGTGCTTAAGGGTTGACGCTATTATACTTTATTGAATAATGGAATGCTATATGGATTTCAATCTCTTAAGTTTTTTAATGTGATTGTGTTTTGGCTCAGCAAGTGAAGACTCATGAGGGTGTGAGCTAGAATGGACTTATTCAGATATTTTTGAAGATAGTTAAAAGATAGCATTTTAGATATTTTTTTAAATAATAGATTGCTTTAGAATGCGACATTTTTGTAAAGATACTAGATCCCTTAGAAAGCAATGATTTTGTAAATAAATCAGATTTTTGTAAATGCACCCTTTTTGAGAGCCACCCTCATGGAGAAATACCTATAAATACACATACTTTGATAGACTCATCCATCAAAGTATGTGGGGGGAGATTGTATCAAATCTTGTATTTAGTCTCTTGTCTCTTTCTATTATGTTTATGCTTTCATGAGATTTCATTTTTGTACTATCCTTTGTGTATGTGCATCTGCAAGATCTGCTCAATAGTGGCATCAGAGCCAAGGCACGCTTGTAGAGGTGTACATATCGGCATGCAATCATGATTCATGGTGTCCGATCATGATTCCACATTTGTTTCGGTCATTCGGTCTAGGTTTTTGTTTATCAATCCTAGGTTTCGGTTCTATATAAGGTCATGGACCCTACCCATAATATCGAGGATTTTGGTACATAACCCCTACCCAGGGTACTAATTGAGCAACAATTGGTTCTTTTGCTACACAAACTCCAATAGGCTCAAAATGAGATAAAAGAATACGATGTTGCACTCCAACAACTACAAAGTGATGATAATACCCTAGTTAGGATGGTGAAGGCAATTATGACCGCTCAAGAACAAGGCACATATTCCAAAATTGGTGCCAAAAATTTCCAATTTTCTCTATTGGATGGGCGAAAGGATGGCCAATTTGTTCTTTCATGGGTATCCCAATTTGATGACTTTTGTTTTGATGAATTATATTCTAAAATTGAAAAAGTGAAATTTGTTACTTATTATTTGGTGGGTAAGGCCCAATTATGGTGGAATGTTTTGTGGCATAGCATCAACCACCCCACCACATGGACCATATTTCAAGAAAAGATCAAGAAGTCCTTCCTTGCTCCCATTTTCCACTTACATGAACACACATTCTTAATTGCTCCTTTGTAGTCCTATGATGTTATACTTGGCATGTCATTTTGTCATCATTATAATCCATGCATTGACTAACATACACACACAATAAGTTTTAAGTCTAACAATTAAGATATTTCTTTGTCTGCAATGCATGAATTCCAACCATTTCATTAATTAGTCATACTCAAGTAAAATGTGCATTTAGGAAAGGATACAATTCCTGTATTGTTTTTGTCAATAACATAGCCAACTATACACATACACTTCCTAATGCAGAACTCAAACTAGTCACTTTGAATTCATGGTAATGCCTTTAGGACTCACGAATGCACCTACTCCATTTGCATGTATGATGAATAAAGTTTTTCTTGATTACCAAGCTTTTGTTCTTATTTTCTTTGATGATATACTTGTCTATAGTGAGAATGACAATGACCATGAAAATCATTTAGCAACTGTCTTTAATTTGCTATGAAAAACAAACTTTATGCCAATCTTGAAAAGAGTTATTTCTTCCAAAAAGAACTAGAGTATTTAGGCCATATTGTTTTTAGTCAAGTCGTTCATGTAGATCCAAAGAAAATTAAAGTAATTTAAGAATGGCCTATACCTCAATCTATGAATGATGTATGCTCTTTTCTCGGGTTAGCTAGTTTTTATAGGAATTTTGTAAAAGGTTTTTCTTATTTAGCACATCCACTCACATTATTATTGAAGAAAAAGTTAAAATTTGCATGGGGATTAGCACAACAAGAACCTTTTGAAAAACTCAAACATGCACTTTCTCAAGCACCTATTTTGCAATTACTAGATTTTGCACAACCTTTCATTCCATGTGCAATCAAATAAGCATGTGTCTTTTCATATCAAGCACGTGGTGCTTGCCTTAAACCATATAATGCCTTCTTTAACCTGCACACCTAGTTTTCATGCCCTTTCTGCACAAAGCCACGGGGCTAAAAAACATACACTTCTTCATGCAAGTCACCATTGAAAAATGTTGTTTTAATGTCTAGCTGATATACATTCCAACCATGATGAGCTACAAGTGCATAGATGTTATGAATAGTAGTCATTTGGCATGCAAGTGCAAAGGTTTCATCAAAATCAGTGCCTCTTTCCTACGCATAACCCTTTGCAACAAGCCTAGCCTTATACCTATCAACTGTTCCATCATGTTTACGCTTCAGCTTGTATATCCACTTAGTACCAATGGTCTTCTTGCCAAGAGGCAAGTCACATAAAGACCAGGTACCATTTTTCATGATAGCATCATATTCAGATTTCATTGCAGCCATCCAATGTTCAACATTTTGTGCTTCATCAAATGAAATAGGCTCATGCTCATCACAGAGACTACATGCAGCCATAGAATAACAATCTGATGCAAAAGAGGCATTATGAGAGCCTCAAAACGTACGGTATGACAAAGGTGCATTTAATTTGCTATCACGCAAAGTCTTCACTAGCCATTTTGGCATAGTTTTTGCCTCCTCAATATCAACTCTCTCATCAACAAGTGCATCATGCAAATCTGCATCAGAAATGGAATGATCTACATCATCATAATAAACCTGCAATGGTTGAGAAGTTGCCTCATTAGTACTAGCACTAGACTATCCACTTGTAAAAAGAGGTAGCAAAGTGTCAGTCTTTGGAGCTAATAGATGTCTCCTTCGTACATGAAAGTAAAGGCTAAATAGCATCTTCCACAAAAACAACATCATGGCTAACCAAAATTTGTTTAGTCTATGGATGATACAGACGATAGCCTTTGCTTTCAAAACTCTACCCAACAAAAATACATTTTACTACGTTATCATCCAATTTCCTGCGATGTTGTTTAGGCACTAATGCATATTCCAGAAAACCAAAAACATGCAAGTGAGCAACAGATGGCTTGTGACCATGGCAAGCCTCATATGGAGTGATAGACTACAATGCTTTAGTGGGACATCTGTTAAGTACATATGTTGCAAACATGAAAGCCTCAAGCTAAAAACTATGTGGTAAAGCGTGACTCTTGACCATACACCTTGCCATCTCCATGAGTGACCTGTTCTTCCATTCAGTAACTCCATTATGTTGAGGTGTATATGGCACTCTACACTGATGTTTCATCTCCCGTTCAACCAGAAATGCATTAAAGTCAGAAGACATATGTCCCCCCCCCCCTTGATCAGAAAGGAGGGTGCCCATTTCACATGCTGATAGATTTTTAGCCAAAACCAAAAAATTTTTGAAGCACATGAACATTCCAGACTTTTCTTTGAGTGGATATACCCATGCATGCACGGAAAAATCATCAATGAAAGTCACAAAATAAAGATACTTTCCAAAAGAGGATGTCTGCATAGGACCACAGCATCACTATGTACAAGCTGCAATTTCTGTGTAGCCCGAACTAAACCATCTTTTGGAAAGTAGGAGCGCTACATTTTGCCCATAATATAGCCTTCACAAACATGTTTACTGGGTGCCTCAAGTTTGGGCAAAGAGGACACCATATCAGATTTTTGTAGGTGTAGCAAACTAGCAAAATTCAGGTGACCAAAGCATGCATGCCAAAGCTTTGCATCTAACATATCGTGAGAATCATGTATTGCGCATGCTGAATCATTCATAGATTTTTTATAGTCTATGAGCTTATGCAGCCCATGACATAAAATGCCAGAAGCAATAATCATGTTGCCATTTGACATATCATGAATTGTACATCTGTCATCAACAAATTTCACAACCAAGCCAATCTTGGCTAATGCAGAAACTGATAATAGATTTTTCTTGATCCCTAGCACAAATAAAGCATCTCACAAAGTGAAAGAACTACCATCAGTAGTAGTGAGAATGATTTTACCAACTCCCATAGCAGGATAAGAGGAGTTGTTGGTGCATGTCATAGTATTCCTTGTAGGGGCATGCTCAAGTGAATTGAAGAAACTGCACTGCAAGGTAATATGTTTGGTTGCCCCACTATCAAAATACCAAACATCTGAGTCTATTGCAAATATACACTACTCATGAGAAAATGGGTCAAAACTACAAATAGTAGTAAACGCCCATTCTTCATTCTGCACAAGATTAGCAGACTCTGTTTTTAGTGTAGAGGCCTCTACAACAACCATTCTAGACTCTTTCTTCTTTGCTTCTTTAGAAGCTAGTTTTGGATAGCTCTAAATGGCATGATCATTTGCTTTATATTATTTGCAAAACAATTTCTGCTTTTTTTATTTCTTCTCATCTTTGTCTTCTTTCTTCGAATATGCAGCATTTGCAGATTTCAGCTTAATAGTAGAAGAGCTCCATTACCCTTTGCCCTTTTGACTAGCCAAGAAAGCTTGATCTACAACACACATGATACACCTGTTCTGCCTAGACTCATCTTCCTGCAATAGAACAGAAACTGACTCCTCGAATGACAAGGCATTTGGATTGCCTTTCATCATCAGATGAAGAGTAGAAGCAAAACTCTGATATGAATTAGGAAGACCATTCAGAACGGTCTGCAGAAGTGAGCTATCTGGTATAGCTTCATCAGCAAAAATCAACTATTCTTTCAAGTCTTTGATCTTTGTCAGAAAATTGTCCATATAATCACCTTCATTCATGTGCTCACTCTCCAACTGTTTTCGGAGGTAAGCAACACGAGCCTCATTCTTAGCTTGGTACATTGTGGTAAGTGTATCCCAAACATCCTTTGCTATTCTACAAGAGTGAATGTGAGGAATAATGGCACGTTTGACAGACAAAGCTATCAATGCATGTGCCTGAGCATCTCTTCCATCCCAATAAGTTTTCTCTACAGTAGGTGCAATACAAACCATAGCACGAACAAGAATCTACAGAATATCACCATCTTCGACACCATCTCCATCAGCACCAATACCTGTATTTGCAGTACTTGTATTCCTAGGTGTAACAGGACGTCTTTCAACACCCTGCACAATATTCCATAGTCCTTTTGCGACCAATACATGATGCATCATATAAGCCCAGAATGGGTAATTCGTACCATCCAACTTATCCTCAACAGCCAACATACAAAATACATCACTACTTTCAGCCATGGCCACTGACTAAAATACCCTCATGCAAAAAAATGACTATATCTGAAAAAATTGAATAGAATTACCCTGATGAGTTCTATAAAGCTTGTAGCAGACTTTGAGATGCTTATACTAGTGAACTGAAAGCTACATATATCTTTACAAAAAGATGAAATAGCCTACACAAGCACTACAATGGTGTGTTCCGAGGCCGAAATGAGCTCAAATCGTGATTTCGGTGCCACACAGCAAAGCTATTTTGATCTTTAAAACACCCTGAGTATGATCACCAAATTTCTTGCGATTTTGAGACTGCAATCGGAGAGGTGTAGATGACGCCCTACATGAAGCGGCGACCTGCTCTGATATCAATTGTTGGAGTTAGATATTTGCCGAAGCATGCGAACAAGACAATGAAGAAGGAGAAGCTTGGAGTATAACACACAACATTGAATGTATTACCACTGGAATGTACAAAGATAAGTAGCCCGTTAGGGAAATAGGTGTAAATAATCAAAAAAGAATTGATAACATTGTTTTGGTTCCAAGAGAATCCTAGGTGGAGTAACCATATTGTGGAATAATTAAAGCAAGGTAATCTCAAGAATTCTAAAGAAGAAATCTAGATACAAGAAATATGCAAGAACTAAGTAAAGACTTTGTACTTTAAATATCAGTTATATAAAAAAGGTATGGATGGATACTTAATAATATGTGTCCATGAAGACAAATACTTGGAAATATTAGAGATGGCTCACTCAAGTGTAGCAAGAGGTCACTTTTTGGGTGACAAAACTGCTAAATTAGTTCTATATTGGGGATTTTGGTGGCCTACCTTATTTTTTGATGCAAAATTGTTTGAATAGAGATGTGACATTTGCCAAAGAACAAGAAAACTAGTAAGGAAAGATGAAATGCCCCTTAATCCTTTGATATCTACAAGAGTCTTCAGCAAATGGGGATTGTACTTCATTGGACCTATACATCCATCAGCTAAAAGCGCACATGTAGAATATATTTTAGTGGCAATAGACTATTTGTCCAAATGGGTTGAAGGCAAATCCACTAAAAAAAATGATGCTCATACAATTGCAAAATTCTTATATGAATACATCATCACTAGGTATGGATTACCAATTGAGTTGGTAAGTGATAGGGGGACTCATTTCTTGAATCATGTGATTGAAATTCTAATAGATCAATTTATGATCACACATAGGAAATGTGCAGCTTATCACCCTCAAGCCAATGGTCTTGCAGAAAGTACCAACAAAGTGTTATGCACTGTGCTTTCCAAACTAGTGAATACCAAAAGAAGAGATTTGGATATGCAACTACACCATGTCTTATGGGCATATAGAGTAGCATATAAAACCTCAATTGGAACTACTGCTTTCAATCTAGTTTATGGCCAAAATGCAATTTTGCCTATGAAATTCCTTATACCTACCTTAAGGATAGGGAGCCAACTACAATGGACTGGACATGAACTACCTTATAGAATTCTAGAGTAACAACAGTTGGGAACTTCTAGAATACAAGCAGTTATGAGTATATATGAAGATAAAAAAAAAGAAAAAAATGCTTACCATGACATACACATCAAGGAAAAAGATTTACAGGAGGGAGACCTAGTCCTAGCATATACACTCAAGGAATATAATAGGAAATTGGAAAAAGTGGACGTGGACCATATATCATTCATAAGATTAGTCCTAGTGGAGCAATACAGTGGGCAAACTTGGATGGTGAAATTATGCCGAATTAGTGAGTGGATGTAGAATTAAAAGCAATACAAAACCCTTAACAATTTAAGAATGGAGAAGAATACAATAATCATGCAAAAGAAAACAAGAAGAAGAACAGATAAGACAAGAGGCTCAAAAAGAAACCAAGGAAAGGATCAAGAAATACAAGGAATTAAGGGAATTAATGGTATGTGACATGAAGTTTGACAGAAAAAATAAACATCTACCAGTCATTGCTATGCATTATGAGGAAACTCAAATTAGGATTTTACTAGAAACAAGATTCCAAGTGAACCTAATAAGCTCAAAAATACTCAATCACTTCTAGAGAAGAAGAAGATAGAGTAAAACATTAATTAGAATGATTCATGGACAAACACTTCCAACATTATCAACCCAAAAAATTGTTCTTAAGGTAGAACAAGAAGAATCCACAATAGAACGTGAGGAATGGCCTGATAATTTAATGCTTGAAAAATTAATATTAGGTCAATCTAGATGAAAGAGAATAAAGTGTCTATTGATTTTAATAAACTGATGGTTCATGTAAAAAATAACAATAAAAAAATGAAGATATTGTTTACAAGTGATGATGTGTAGGACTCAAAAGAAATCATACACAATCTATAGATAGAACCTTTCAAATTTCCATTGAAAGAAATCTAATATATCTATAGCATAGTATGATGAAGGAATCAATATAGGATCATTGAAAGGTTTCATATGATAGTAAAGAAAAATCAAGAATAATATGGCAAGTACAGACCTTCCATCATGACCATAGAAGTATGAAACAAATATGGAGACCAAAAGAAAGACTCCGAGACCAAAACACAAGAATGAAGCACATCTCGATACCCAAAGATTTAACATCCAAAGGGAATCAAGAAAATTCATCAAATATACATAGAATAAAAACAATAAAACAAAGTGAAAAGCAAAAAGACAAATCAAGCTAGTACTGGAGAAGAAAGACAACAGTAAGCATACAGAACACAATTCAACAACAACATGAAAAGATGGCCAATCAAAAGAAAATCACCCAAAAACCACTTAAGTACATTACCTAAGACCCAAAGTTTGCACCATAAAGAGGATGCATTATCAAAGTATGCATGTATAGGGCTACATTACAAAGCCATGCATTCACTAGTCACAAAAAAGTTAATCCCATGCACAGAGAAAAGCTCTTTTCATTCTAGGAGAAAGAGCTCGGAGGGAAAAACAAATCAGAAGGAATACTAGGACCTCTCATGAACTCTCAGTATTATTTTTTAATTCTTTGTCAATATGAAAAAAAAGGGGAGAAGAAAAGAACTGAAAAAATATATAATTATGTTCATATATTTATATACTTATATATATTTGCATAAATATTTTATTTGTCCAAAGCACAAAACAAGACATAGAAGTATGGGTGAGTAGTATTTTTGTGAATTTAATTATTTCCAATTTTTTCTTTTTCCTTAAATAATCAAAGTCTTCTGTTGAGTGTTGGTGTGATTTCTTTTATAGGATGACTAAAGGGCTTCCAATAGCTTAATTGGAGGTTGATGTAGTGTCCCTATCTAGAGGACATTGGTTCTTGGATAGTGATACAACAGAGGAAGTTCTGGAACTAGATTCAAAACAAGATGAAGTTCCAAAACAGGAACAAATAGAAAAGGAGTTGAAAGATTTTTTGAAAACGGTCCATAAACATATCTTCACTGTGAAAAAAGGGAAGTTCAAGTATTCCATAATATGTCAAGAGTTTTATAACTTTCAAAGATCAGTAGCAGCATATAAGAGGTGGACGACGGTGGGCCTACATAAGCTTCTTGAGGAACCCATGTTCTTCATTTACTTTGAAAGATGTGAACAGGTTATGTCAACCATACAAGAAGTCAAAAGAAGCACAGAAGCTTACCTTGTTTGTAAAGTTCAAAATTTGGAAAATGAAACAATAAGCATTACAATCAAGGCAAAACATATCAAGGCTACCCTAAATTTCTACCCAATGGGATGTTGGAAATTAAGTAGGCCCATAACTACAATCACAGATTCCAGGATCTTCCAACATTGACAAACATGAGCATACATCACTTAATCATACAATGATGAGACCAAAATAGAGAGAGATTAGACAACATGTACAAAGTGTTATGTAAGCCACTGCTTACTCACACCCATCATATATACAAATGTCAATTTACAATGTGGGAGTCAAAACCTCAACCACTCTATGTGAACAGAAATAGATGGAAGAGTGTATGTACAAAATTACAAGAATATTCAGATGTAGGGATAGAAATCTGAATATGTATGAGGTGTAGGACCTGATAGGTTGTAGAAGAGTGATTATGAGTGACTGAAAGAGGAAAGATTAGTTTGAAACTGATATTCAGAAAACCCTAATCTGAATTTAGGCTATGAAAGACCCTAAATCATATGTGTGTGTGATAGAACATATACTTACGGAATTAGCATAGAATGCTAACATGCTGCTGACAGAAATCCTCATACTCATGTGGAAACACCTTCTCTAACCAATCTCATATGATGCATGTACTAATTCTCCTTTATGGATGCCTCTGCCTCCATGTATGCCGAATAGGACTCCTCTAGATATGGATGCCATCACCTCCATAAGCTCCAAGTAGTACATGTGTGCATAAAGAGAATATGTACCTAAATAGTTAACATCAGATACAATCTTATGTTAAGCTCCATCCAATGTCTTTGAAGTACTCCATAATCTTCATGTAGAAGACAATCTCCAAATACATCATGTAGGTGGATGATCCACACCACCAATCTGCTGATAAGTAAGTCTTCTCCATCAACAAGAGTGTGAGCACACTCTTCTCCAAGAAAAACTCCATGGCTGATCCTTATGTGCTTCAAGATTGGTCCATAGCTACTCCATATGTGCACCATGGCTGCCCCATGTGTGCATCAGCAAGACCATCACCAAGATCAGCCAAACGATGGTTGAGGATGTCTCTTCAAGTGACCATAAGCATCCTTATATAGCACTTGAAGTCCCATGCGAAAAAATCCCTCAATAAAGCTGAATTGTAAAAATAAAGTTGATCGCTAAATAAAAAGCTAGATCCCTGTAATATAAAAATCCATCGTTGTTTTTTATCCAATTTTAGCGTATTTTTTTTATCTATCGATAAAAATAGCTTTTGATAATCTTGTTCTTCAATTTAACCACCTCATGGATGAATGAAGCATATTTTTATGACCTATGAGCTGAGAACTCTTAAATGAGGTAAAACCCTAAATTAGTAGAAAATTAGGATTAGGGTTTTTTCCCAAATCTGATGTCTGATGACTGAATGTCTTATACCATTAGATTTCTCTCATCAAGCTCTACAACATAGGATCATAAAAACTTTACCGAAATTTTGTGCCAAAAATGACTAAGTACCAAAAGTAGGGTTTCTACCCTAATAGGGATTTGGACTAATGTGACATTATTTTCCAACAATCCCCCTTCAATGTCATTTTGGTATAAACAGAACTAGATATGCAACTTCATTCTTTTGCAAACTGACATAAGCTTCAAACTTGTCCTTGAGAATAGACCTTCAAACTTTATCTTCAAAATTGTTCTTCAAAACTGAATTTGAACTTCTTCAAACTTCAAAAATTTGAATTTGCTGAATATGAACCATAATACCTGAGAAAATATGCAAATATGCAAACTAGATATCCAATAGTGCTAGCATACATCAAGCAATCACTGCTTGACAGTATATGTAGCATGAATTGACTCTGAATCTACTATCTCTTGAAATAAGTCTTCTAAGACCTGTAAGAACACATTAGGATCCACATATTTGCATTTACCTTTAGAAAGGTTTCTCAACGTACTTCTGTTGTGTCATGTAAATACACTAAACAGAATCAGGAACTGAATCCTGGGACTTGTGACTGACAACTCACAACTTAGTGTATTATGAACACTAGCTACTTCATCTCTGCTTGTACTCAACTTTCATGAGTCTCAACAAAGTTTCATATCTACATTGTCAACTTGTTTTCGTCCTTGTTCTGTCTGTAAGTCCTTCATACCTCTTTCCTTCAAAGTCTGGTAGAATCATATATGTGCGCACCTCATAAGTAATAGACCTCTCTAAAATATCAAGCTTCTCTGCAATAGAACTCTAGAACTTTCTCCCGAATAGGAACACCTAACATGAACTTTCTCCAGACATTCTCCTTCTTCCTTCTTCTTCAAAATCTGGAACATAAAGAGAAACTGACAAAAGAAATATAGGAATACCTGTAGGTATGATTTTGCATTCCTTCATATATGGCTGAAAATAAGTCTTCATGTTTCTCCACCCCCTAGATGATTTAACACCAGTATCCAAACTTCTTCAAAGTATACCAGACTTTATGAAATCTGGAACGTCTTCCTACTTTTCAATAAATCGTATCTTCAATGATTTAGCATTGCTTCCATAACATCAATAGCTGTGTCTGAAACAAATATTCTGAACCCCTTTTTACTAGCATTGTAGATGCCAATAGCTTTCACTGCCACTCCTCAGCTTCCCATAATCTAGAATAAGGTTAGTTGATCCTATTACATCATAACAAAAAACTTTGATGAAAGCACTTTAGGATTCATAATCTTCTGCAACATAACAAGTATCTTCTTCTATTTCTTTGCAACACTAATCTGACAGAATCTGAATCTTTGACTTACTTCTTCCAATGCTAAGAACTTTATAAACAAAGGATAGACATCTGACTCAAAAATACTCAAGTTAGGAATGTGATGGCTAACCACTTGCCCCAAAAGCCATGGTTGAGGATTACTTCTTAATCCTCTCTCTTAGGATGTAGTTCAACCATCTCTTATCTGTCAAGGGTGTGGTTCAATAATCTCCTTCCTATCACTTTATTACATTCTTCCCCCCTTGCTCAATCATTGTCCTCAATGATCTGCTCTTGTATCCCTCTAGCCTCGATGATCAGCCTCTTGAACCCCCTAGGTACCCTTGAATTGATGTCCTCAACCTCGCACAGTTTCTTGAACCTTGTTCACAACCTTGGTCTCTTGAACCCTTGCTCTCAACCTTGGTGTCTTGAAACCTTCTTGTTTGCAACCTTGGTGTCTTGGGCCCTTGTTCTCAACCTCAGTCTTGAACCTTGTTCTCATCCATGTTTGGTATCTTGAACCCTCAATCAAGTGCCACCCATGGTTTCCCAAGGGGCTCACACTTTCTAGCTATCTCATCAGATTTGGAGAGTTCGTTCCGAGAGCTTTCCAACGGTATATTACATGCCTCAATCCGACCTACGGATTGAGAGATACACTTCAATCTTTGTTAGGCTAACTTGTGAAAGTGACGTGCGCTACTTTGTACCCTTTCATATTCAGGATGCCCAAGCACCTTTTTTAGAGGCCATTAGGTCAATCCACCTTTCCCAAGCCTACTTCCTAGGTTCTCATACAAATGTAAGGAATTGAACTCACAACCTCTTGGTCAGGAATGTGATGGGCTAACCACTTGCCCCAAAAGCCATGGTTGAGGATTACTTCCTAATCCTCTCTCTTAGGGTATAGTTCAACCATCTCCTATCTGTCAAGGGTGTGGTTCGATCATCTCCTTCCTATCACTTTATTACATTCCACGTGAAGTGTATATGGCCAAAGATCTCGAGACTAGACTTAAGCATAAGTTCATGTGCTCTCTTAAACAAGTAATCCACTTAGCCTAGTGATAGATGATATCCATACCAGGATCCATAAAACAGTGGCCATTGACATATGATTTGAAGCATCTTCATCACGACTGCACTTAAGGACTTTGCTTTTCTTCTCTTTTCCATGGCCTTTGACTGAGACTGTTTCAACCTAAGTGATTTCCTCTTTTTCTTCATATGCTTCTTCTCTACTTGAGTTTGGGAAAATTCCATAGCAGGAAGATGGGTCTTCTGCATGGAGCCAAGCCAACATGTTTGCATCTTCATATAAATCTGCTCCTTCAAATAGATCTGCTTCTGGGTTGTCCACCACTTCTTCTTCCATACAAATACCAATTGTCTGCATCATGCTAGTATTTCTCTGATTGTCTAGTCCTTCTTCTAAAATTATCTGCTGCAACTCTTTTCCCTCTTGCTTTACCCACATTGTGTCCTTGCCCCAGTCATGCAGCACATTGGCATGCCTTAACCAAGGTCTCCCAATTAATAGAGGGAAGCTTCCTTCTACCTGTGGCAGCCTTAAAACAACAAAGTCCAAGTTGAAGATGGTACCTTGTATCTTGACTGGAACTCTAGGGACCACACCCATAGGCCTTACTATGCTTTGGCCTGCCATTGTTACAGTGAAGTTGGCAGGTCGTGAAGGGTATAGTCCAATCTTTTTCATGGTATATTCAGGCATCAAGTTAATGCCAGAACCACCATCCACAATAACTCCTTGAAACTCATGACCTTTAATAGAGACTGTTAGCTGAGGGCTCTTCTAATCTGTGAGGGGTGCTTCCCCTACACTTTTATCTTTATGCATAACAGCAGCCTTTGCCACTAAACTTGTTGTGGACATTTCATCAATTATCTGCGAGAGTTCTGACCTGAAATTCCCATCCATCTTTATTAAATCAAAAATACTAACCTCCTTTTTCATGGACTTGAGCACTCTGGAAGCTTATGATTCCTTAAGAGCATGGGCTGCATTTGACTTATCAAACTCCTCATGAGCCCTGTTGAATGCATGTTCAATGGCATCACTGGTACTTGTGAAATTTTCTTTTTGCCTTGTATCTGCACTTGTGGTGGCTTTGTCTTCAGACACACCTTTGTCTCTGTTTAATCCATTAATCATTGATTCTTGACCTATGTCCATTGGAGCTTTCCCCTTGCTTCTTGTATGCACTATAAAAGATTCAATTTCTTCTACATGCACCACCCTGGTAGATGGTGATGGCTCATTGACCTGATGTAACAGTTCTTCTTTGTGTACAGAAATCATTTGAATATGGGGCCCGGATGAAGAGGCTTGATTCTTAGGACAACAATTTGTATAGTGGTCTCTAGCCTCTGGGCAGTTTCTGCAAGGCGGGGCATTTTCTGGGAGAGTGCACCTACTTTGATAGTGCCCACATTCTCCACATCTGAAACAAATAATTGGCCTCCTAGGCCCATTCCTCCTTGTGTCCAATATGTTGTTGCAGGTATTCCCCTTGATTGGCATTCATGGGCCTCATGACCAACTTTCCTGCATAATTGGCAAGTCACACTTAACAGAGGACATTCACTTACTATATGACCTTGCTTGTTGCACATGGAACACCAAAGTCCACTCTTGATGCCACCCCCTTTGAGTTCCTGCAGCTCCTGTCGCAGCTGAGCCAATTCCTCTGCTTGGGCCTCCTCCTCCCTTTGGAGCTTTAGTGCTTCAATCTCCCCTCTCAACTGAGCAACAACATTCTCCTCCTCTTTATAGGGCTTATTTCTTTTTAAGCCCTCCAGCTCCTTCCTTAGTTGGATCACTAGATCCTCCATTTCTATACCATATAATGGTTGGGAAGAAGTTGCTCCATACTGGTGCCTTATCTGCTCCAAGCGTGTAGCTATGTTGATGAACTTCTCTATGGAGGTTGTAGGTAACACTAAGTCCTTTATTTTGCATTGGGTGGCCACTAGTAGGGGCTTGGCTAACCATTTCTTAACAAAAAAATCATGTGGTGGATCTGGCAATTTAGCCATTAGTGCTTTGGCCTTAGTCACAAACTCTGGGAACTTTTCTCCCGGACCCAATCTCAAATTTTCTAGTTCTTCTATGATGATCTCCGCAGTGTTGCCTTGCTGGAATTGATTTTTAAATGCCTCTTTCATCAAATCCCAAGTTGTAAAATGGTTTTCAGCAAACTAGCTGAACCACTTATCTGCCAATCCTTCTAATGTGGCATGGAAGAGAATCAAAAAGGCATCCTCCCTACCCGTTAAGCCTCTAGTCTTACATAGTGCCAAAAACCTTCTAATGTGTTCATCCGGATCCTCCTGAGCTAGGCCTTTGAAAGAAGGAAACTTTATATTTAATCTTGAGAGTAAGGCTTCCAAGTCTACATGTCCTGCCATGCTCTTTACTGATGAGGTTGAAGATAGTGGACTGGAGGATCTTCTAACAACCTTCCTTCTTGTTTGCTTGCAGGTGACCCTCAATGTTTGGGACCGGATTGCGGTCATGAGCAGCTCATAGCCCACTTAATATGAGACACTTGATAAGAATATTTACCTTTTGGTTGATGAAGTAGCACTGTAGTAGCACTGTAGACACGTGACCTCTGCTATACTTTGCACTTGGTTTCTCCTAAGCTCAAATCTCCTTGGAAGTCCCACCGTGCGTGCCAAATTTTGTTGGGGGATTCTTAGACATGAAGGAGTTTGAGGGTTTGTAGGAGAAAAGGAAAAGACCAGGAGAGGAAATACACCTTGGAAGCTTCTGTCGATTGATTACAGTAAGACAATTACAATGTTTGAAGCACAATACAAACCAATACTTCTGTGCACAATCCCACAGAGTGCTCAATGACAAAATACCAAATACCCCAAACTCTTCTTGCCGCCAGCCTCCTCTGCACCAGACCTCCACTTGCTTCAAGCTTATCCTTGTGCACACCTTGCACCAAGCTTCCACTAAGGGGGAGGAATGAATACCTTCTGTCTGCACGCGCACACTGCAAGGAGACCTTGAGATCCTTGGGGGACTAGCTTAGCACTCTCTGCACAATCCCTTAGTCACTCTCCATGCACTCCTTCAACTCCACTTCTCTGTGTCGCACACTGGTGACTCTTGCACTTCTCTCTCTTGCTTCACTTAGACTATGCTTCCCTTGCTTACTCTAGAATTTTTCCAAGAATAGTTCTTGCCTTCCCGTACGCTCCTAACTGCAATAGTATCTTGGTGCTCACTTTGATGTCCCAAGATTGTCTTCACAAGTGGCAGCCAACGACTCACTGTTTTGTCCTGTAGTGACTTTAGACTAAAACCAAAAATTTTAATGGGGGGGCCATACTTTCACCTGTGCGTACGTTGCCGCTTCACATACCTTCACATTTTCCTTTTAAGTCTTCACTTTTGCACATAAGAGGGGGTTCACCTGAACCTTCCAAAATACTTTAAAAAACACTTTGAACCTTAGGGAAATTAGAGAAAATACCTCTGCAACCTACAACCCACTTTCTCCAATTTACCCTTTGTGGACAATTAAATGTGCACTACCTGTGCACTTTGACACCTGCACTTTAGCACTTTGACTTTGCACATGTTGACTTTGACCAATTGACTTTGACCTTTTGACTTTGATTGCAGTTGACTTTGACCAATACGACTTTGATGGGCTCAACACAGACATAATGGTGACATGCACACATTAAGAGAATCTTAGACACATAAGGCGGCTACTAATCATAGTTAGGTAAGAAAACAAAAATATTACGATCAGTCGATCAACCGGAATACGTAGAGAGGAAAGGAACGTCGAGTCAGAACAGTGGGAGAAACCGGGCGGAGAATAAAAATACCAATCAAGAATCACAATGAAGAAGGCATGGGATAATAGGGACGAAGCTTCGATCCATTGATCCCCTTAGGGAGAAGGGTACCAGTTAGCGTGGATAATCGGAACGTAGCAGGTCCAACCTGCTATTCAATACGGTAAGGATCAAACCACCGAAGTTTGAACTTGCCCATTGATCGATTAGATTTAGCATTATAGAATAGAACTAATTGTCCTTTAGTAAAAATAGGAGTGCAGAGAAACTGATCATGTGTCTTGGCTTGCCGCAATTGGACTTCATGCAGCATTAGAAAACTTTCCCAGCGATGTTCTTCCAAGGACCGCAAAACATCCAACGGGAGAGGGAAGGATTCCTCCAATAAGAGCTTATGTTCTAGTGCCACCATGAGGCTAGGTACCACCAACTCCATGGGTGCAATGGCCTCCAGCCCATATGCCAATTTAAAAGTCATATTCCCTATAGCCACTTTGTATGTAGTGTGGTATGCCCACAGAACTGAAAGAAGGAATTGATCCCAATGCTCCTGACATTCTAGAACTAATTTCTTGAGCATGTTAAGTAGAGTTTTATCGGTACTTTCAGCAAGACCATTGGCACGAGGGTAATATGGAGAGCTAACTTTATGGACAATCTACAGGGTGCAGGTAAGTGCTTGCAGTAAGGAATTAACAAAATGTGTGCCCTGATCCGAAACAATCTCTAAGGGAAGACTGAACTGAGGGAACACATCAGTCATCAAACATTTAACCACCACAAACACAGTAGCGGACCGTAAAGCCCAAGCTTCGGCCCACCGAGTCGCATAATCCGTACAAGTAAGTATATATCAATGATGAGTCATCGTAGCCGGAGGTGTAATAGGCCTAGTGAAATCTAAGCCCCACTTTTGAAAAGGTTCAAGGGGAGCAACAGGCTGCAATGGAAAATGATGTCGTTGTAAAGGTTGTCCCGAACGTTGGCAAGCATCACACATTTTAATAGAAGTAGCAATATCACGTTGCATAGTGGGCCACAATAAGCCAGTGTGCGAATTTTTCGGTAAGTAAGATCGACCGAAAAATTACCACCGGAGGGAGTAGAATGTGCCATGGCAATAACCGAAGGAACTTCATGGGGTCGAATACACCGTAATAGTGCACCAGAAGGATCCATGTAATACAACTTTCCCACAATGAGCCGAAACTGCCGACTATACGTTGCCAATTTACGACGAGTCGAAGTAGACATATGAGTCGAGGGGCTTCTATCGGTGAGGAAAGTCAGAAGAGTATCATAATACGACTGGGCCACTGGGAGCTCCTGTCCCTCATCTTGGACTGGATCAGTCGCATAAATAGCAGGAGTGGAGTCATCAATGCCACCGAGAGGTTCACCGAAATCAAGCCGAGATAAGAAATCAGCTAATGCATGAGCTGACCTTGGACAATGTACGACCACGTAATCAAATTCTTGCAGTAACAACACCCACCTGGCTAATCTGCCCCCTAAGTGTTGTTGAAGGACAAGATAAACCAGAGCAGCATGATCCACATGGAACGTAAATTGACATCCCAGCAAGTGGTGCTGAAATTTCTTCACTGAATAAATTAAGATGAGGTATTCTCGCTCAGTGACTGAGTAATTCCGTTCAGTAGCAGCTAACCGTTGACTAGCATAAACAGGACGAAACCACTTATCCTATTGTTGCATGAGCACACTACGGGATGGCACTGTCTGATGCATCCACGAAGACATGGAATGGGAGCTGCCAGTTTGGTGCTTGCAGTATAGGAGCTTGGGTTAATAGTGTTTTTAATCGATCAAAGGAAATTTGGCACTCTTTCGTCCACACAAACTGTCGGGGAGTACTAGTAATCAACTGATTCAAGGGTATGGCTAAGTGTGCGAGCCACCAAAGATGTCGCCCATGCCAGCGTATTTGGCCAAGGAATCGCATAACCTCCTTGGCTGTCATCGGGGCAGGTGCGTCTAATACGGCTTGCACTTTGTCTGGATCCACCTGAATACCTTGCTTTGAAATAATATGACCAAGCAACTTGCCACAGGAAACCGAAAAGACCGACTTGCTCGGATTTAAACACAACCGAAACTCTCGACACTTAGAGAAACAGCACCGAAGGTGGTAAAGATGATCCGATGTATCACCCGATAATGAAAAATCATCCAGATATACTCGCATAAAGGTCGTTAAATAGGGTGAAAAGATTTCTTGCATACATGATTGGAAGGTACTAAGAGCATTGCAAAGACCGAACCACATCACAGTACACGCATATACACCCCGATTTGTAATAAACGCAATCTTTGGTATGTCCATTTCAGCCATGCGCACCTGATTCTAACCACTATAACCATCCAAAAAGGAATACATCTCTCGTCCAGCAACATCATCGAGCATTGTATCCAAAAATGGAAGTGGGAAGGGATCCGGTACAGTCGCTGCATTTAGTTTTCGGTAATCCACACAGATACGTAGCTGTTTATTTTTCTTTGGGACTATAACAATAGGTGAAATCCATTCTGCATGCTCAATGGGAACGATGAAACTGACTTTCAGCAAGCGATCCAATTCAGCCTTCACTTGTGCAGCATAATTTGGGTTCATGTGGTAACTGGGTTGCTTAATTGGGTGTGCCTCCGGCTTGAGCATCACACGGTGTTGATAGATATGAGGGTCCAACCCTTTCATATCTCGATAATCCCACACAAATACGTCTTGGAACTCTGTTAGCAACTGTAGTAGACTATTTTGAAAAGTGTCCGGTAATCCTGCCTTAATCTCCAGCGGCCGTGGTGTTTCCTCATTTCCCAAATCGCAAGTGATAAGTTGATCTTCCGGTACATAAAACTATCGTGGCATGGGTATATCCTCCGATGAGGAGAATAAATGCTGGAAACTCTAGGCATTCAAAGTTGGATCCATCTCTAGGTTCCCTTCTTCTAGAATCGGAACTACCAAACAAATGATCGGATTCCAATTATCTGCAACTGCTTGTAAGTCAATTGACCCCAAGGTGAGCAAATCCTGGTTAGCCTTGAGAAAAGCTTCTTCTTCATCATCTAAAAGTCCATCTAACATATGCATAGGTTCGGCTACGTAGGGTCGAGCATGGAGATCGCATGGTTTTATTTCATCTAACGGAACAACATACTTCTAGTGGTTGCTTTTGAAAATAAGCTCGTGTGCTGACAAGTCCTGCAATACTTTGGCTTGTTTCAGCCAGGGCCTTCCGAATAGCAAGTTGTAGTCCAGAGTTGAATTAGATAATTCTAGAACAAAAAAATTCATTTTGAACACCGCCCCTTGAAGAGTAATGGGTATATCATGTACCAAACCCACTGGACATACCCTGGACTTATCCGCCATCCTCACAAAAAACTGAACAGGTTCAATTTGAGTCCATTCGAATCGTTTACAAAGGGCAGTTGTCGCAATATTCACACCAGAGCCTCCATCAATTAACACTTGGTTGATTTTATGGTTTTTATACCATACCGTAATAAAAGGGACGACATGGTCCATTGTTGAATCAGTTTCAGGACTATTAGTAGCCGTAGTAGGTGTACATGAAGATTCGAGACAAACTTGTTGTTGAAATTGTTGTCGTATACCCGGAACCAAGGCTAACAATTGCCCCAACGGTATTGTAATGGAGGCCTGCGAGAGAATATTCCATACAGAGTCAAAATTCGACATATTCCTTACCACATTCGGAGTACTCTCTGGTGGTGCTTTCACCGGGCTCGATACTTCCGGTGGTGGATTCAGTATTGTCTGTTGAACCACTGGTACTGGATTGGGGAAAACTGTTGGTTCTTGATTGGCCCACGTGCTAGCTTTACTAAAAACTCTCTGTTGTTCTCGAATGCCAGGCTCAAAAATCTTAGCAGCCGGTTGTAATCTTTTGCGGAACGGGTTTGGAGTACTGCCGCTTGAGTATCTACTGTTGAAATATATACCATGTTGGCCATTGGATTCTGTTGCTCTTTTCTTTGTTTATCATACTCGGCCGCCTCTTTACAATATCTTCGGATATGCCCAATCTCACCACAGAAATGGCATCGGGGTGGTGGGAGGGATGTGCCTTCACCTGATTGACCAAAATTCCACCTCATGTAGCCAAAATTGTTTGCTCATGTTCCCCTATAGGTTCTATAACTTTGGTAGGAAGTATTCCTCAATTGCGGTGGTACATAGTGAGCAGCCGGTTGTCCTTGCTCTTGTATTATAGCGTTTATGGTTTTTCTAGCATGTACTTTGGCATTATACGGACATGTTTCGGTGGAGTGACTCGCCATATTACAAATAGCATAGTACATTTGGTTCAATGCACATGCAGAAGTAATGTGTCACGGGTTCTTACATTTTGTGCAATACACTTGTTTCAATCTTCACTCGTACCCTTGGTTGCCTTCAACCAGTCCAAATCTTCAGCGAATCCTCCAACTGTAAAGCCATAGCTATGACCGCATCCAGAGTCATACCACCCACACAGCATACGATCATTACTTGTTTAAGTTGAGGGTTTAACCCATTAATAAACCACTGGGTGATCACATCATCTGGTAGATTAGCATGCTCCGACGGCAATTACCGTAGATGAGTACGAAATAAAGTGGCATACTCCTGCACATTCTGGTACGGTTTTTGTCTATTATTTTGTAGATAATCAAAGACCTCAGTGACGTTTTTCTTCAACTGAAATCATTGTAAGATAGCATCCTTAACATCATCGTATTGACCGAAATGGTTAATGTCATATTCAGTTAGCCACCGAGCAGCCTCATTAACCAGTGTGGACTGGAACACTATAGCTTTATATGCCGGATCTACTGGATAGTTGAGTACTGCATAATTAATTTCAAAAGTTCTCACATATGCATCCGGATCATCACCGAAAAATCCGCCAAATTTCGTATAGGTAACTCCAGCAGGTACCGAGCGTGGTGGTATGCTTGCTACTGTTGTTGTTGATGTTGTTGTTGATGTTGTTGTTGTTGTTGCGAACCACTCATGGTGTTTGAATCAAGAGGAAATTTTACTGCCGAATAATTTGAACTAGTTACAACCTGATTGCTGTTGTGTTGTCCCGTCATCTAGCACGCCCTCTGGTAATTGGATATTGTTAAGCCGTTCCCACACACCTACACCCGATTTCCCTTCATCGTAATGGACTTCTGTAGTGCGCTTTTCACCAAAACTTTCATCCAACAACACACTAGTCCCCTCAAAATTGGAACCAAGAATGGAACTTTCCCCAAAATTCAGCAACCCGGCCCCGAATTTATCTGACGTTCTATCGGAATTCCACAAATTACGACCCGAATTTTCCACACTGTCACAGGAACCAGCGCTTACTTCTCCAACCTTACTTTCCACAGATGGGGTTGGTTGCACCTCTGTTATGCCCTGTAATCCTTGCACAAAGAAATGATGAGGTGGTACTCCATGGGCCCAAATTTCACGCTTCCCTTCCAACGTTTGTCTGTCACCACTACTAGGAGGTGTGCCCAATGTGCTAGGAATTTTCCAGGAATGTTGATCCCTTTTGTACTTCGGGTACGATTCTCCAGAACGTGTTACAGGCATATATCATCGGATTCTTCTCAACTCTTAGTCTATGCACTAACTGACTACTCCATGCCCCATGGCAGGCACCAGTGTTAATGTTACAGTTACTCTGTTCCTACTCATGGGTTCTTGGGATGGTCAGGGGTCTGATAAATCAGAGGCCCTATATATATTTTCCCATTTCATTGCTTAACTTCTGACAATCAACTTCATTAATTAACTCCAGCAATTACATAAGATTCCAGTGCACTTCGACGCATAGCGTTTTTTAACGATTATCACAATTTTATACGCAGCACGTTCACTTCTTCTTTACAATACCGCCACACTTCACTTCAATACAATAACATTAACAAAATACCTGATTACTGCACTTCGACTAGAGATTCATACAGACAATTCTACAATTAATATAACTTCAAACCAGAACCAACTCCAGATCATCACCCGAACCGAACAGACCGGCGATTCTCTATCGTCTCTTCCACACATATTCTTTGTATTAAAAGGAAACGATACAATGGTTTCGCTACACCCTTTTGGTGCGCGACTATTCTAATTACAAGGATTTGGCTAAATAATACTAAATAATATTCCGGCGGCTTACACATCATTACCAAAATATATCAACAAATACCCCTAGGAGTGGTGCGGTGAACAAGGGCTTGGCACTCATGTATAAGGTAGTGCCAAGCTATGTGGAAAGACATCAATCCATAAAAATAAGTAAGCCCAAATCTTTGCAAAAAGCTTCAAACTTCTCCCCAGGTAGAGCCTTTGTGAAAAGATCTACAATATTCTGTTGTGTGAGCATATAGGCCAAACTTACCTCCCCATCAGAGAATCTCTCCCTAGCTTAATGATAATGCACCACAATGAGCATGGAACACAGGGTTCCTTGAAACTACCAATTCACTCTGACTATCAATGAAGATGGTGGTGGTAGTTGACTGATCAACACCCAAATCAGCCAGAAGACATCTAAGCCACACACACTCAATAGTCCCTATGAAAGATGCCCTATATTGAGCCTCACAACTAGATGTGGCCACAGAAGGCTGATTCTTGCTCAACCAAGATATGCATGAACTACCAAGCATGAAGCAAAAACCACTAGTAGACACATGAGTGTCATAGCAACCAACCTAGTCAGTCAGAAAAAGAATGTAAATCTGGCGGTAGTGATCCCCCCTTGGGATAAAACAATCCAAGTAGTCGGGTACAACTCAAGTAGTGAGAGATGACATTAACCGCCTGCCAATGGTTGATACATAGGCAATGCAAAAACCTTCTCATGTATGAGATAGCAAACTGAATATCAAGTCGAGCTATGCATAAGTAAATCAAGCATCCAATAGCCTATTGATAGAGAACAACATCAAATGCATCTCTAGCATCATGAAGGCTCAATCGTAAACATGTTTCCATAAGAATGGCAATAAATTTACAATCTTCAAGGCCAAAATGTTGCAATAATGTTTCAATATATTTCAATTGATGCAAAGCTATTCACCCATCAACTTGCATAAACTAAATGCCCAAATAATGATGCAAATGGCCCAAATTTGGCATCTCAAAAGAGGCATGCAAATCATCCAATGTCCATTCCACATGTGGGTGCAAAGCTCTCATCACAATCAATGCCTCTCTCCTGAGCATTAAAATTTGCAACAAGCCTAGCCTTATACGTGCCAATTGTTCCATTAGGCTTATGCTTAGGCTTGTATATCCATTTAGTGTCAATGGTCTTTCTGGCTAGAGGCAGATAACATTAAGAATAGATACCATTCTTCATAATAGCCTCATATTCTGATTGCATAACAACCATCCAATTTTTTTAATGATCTGCTTTGTCAAAAGAAACAAAATCATTCTCATCACAAAGACTAAAGGCATCCATTGCATAGAAATCTGTGCAAAGGCACTATGAGATCCTGAATGACTACAATATGATAGAGATGCATCTAATTTGCTATCTTGCAAAGTCTACACTAGCCATTTAGGCATAGATTTTACCTCCTCTACTTCATCCCTCTCATCAACAAGTGCATCATGTAAATATACATCACAAATGGAATGATTTGCATCATCATGTGGGACCTATAAAGGATGTGAAATTGCCTCATTTGGATCGGCACTTGACTATCCACGTGTAAAAAAAGGCAGTAAAGTACCATACGTATCCTTGGACCTAATTAATCTCTCCTTAGTACATGAAAATAATGGTTGAATTGCATCTTCCACAAAAGTATCATAGTTAACCAAGATGTTTTTAGTCTGTGGATGATATAGACGATAGCCTTTACTCTCAGAATTCTATCCAACAAACGTATATTTTACTACTTTATCTCCAATTTTTTGCATATTTCAGGCACTAATGCATATGTTAGACAACCAAAGACACTCCGATGAGCAAGAGATGGCTTGCAACCATGCCAAGCCTCCTACAGAGTAATGGACTGCAGTGCTTTGATGGGACACTTGATAAGTACATATGTTGCACATGTAACAATGTCAAGCCAAAAACTATGTGGTAGAGCTTGATTTTTTACCATACACCTCGCCACCTCCATGAGAGACAAGTTCTTTCTTTCAACAACTACATTTTGTTGAGGTGTATGCGGCACTATACACTGATGTTTTACCCATGTTCAACCACCCTATAGGGAAGGCTCAAGTGAACTAAAGAAACTACGCAGCGAGATAATATGTTTGGTGGTCCCACTATCAAAGTGCCAAACATCTGAGTCTATTGCAGACATACACTGATCATGAGAAGATAGGTCATAGTTGCAAACAATATTAAATGCCCATTTTTCATTCTCCACAAGATTAGTAGACTTTGTTATAGGTGTAGAGGGCTCTGCAACAACCATTCCAGCCTCTTTTTTCTTTTCCGCTTTCGCAACCAATTTTGGACAACTCTTTATGACATGATTATTTCCTTTACTATATTTGCAAAAATCTTTCTACTTTTCTATTTTCTTGTCATCTTTTTCTTCCTTTTTTTTACTGTGTAGAATTAGCACATTTCTACTTATTAGCAGATGAGCTCAATTTACCTTTACTCTTCTGACTAGCTAGGAAATCTTCATTTGACGCACACATAATGGACATGTTTTGCCTAGACTGATCTTCTTGCAACAAAACAGATATTAACTCTTCAAATGTTAAGGCATTTGAACTTCCTTTCATCATCAACTGAAGAGTAGAAGCAAAAAACTGATATGAATCTGAAAGACCATTAAGAACACTCTCCACAAGTGAACTATATTGTAAGACTTCATCAACAGAAATCAACTACTCTTTCAAATCTTTGATCTTTGTGAAAAAATTATCCATAGTCTCCTTCATTCATTTGCTCACTCTCCAAGTGTTTTCAAAGGTAAATAACATGATCCTCATTTCTTACTTAGCGTAAAGCGGTAAGTGTATCCCAACCATCCTTTGTTGTTTTGCAAGAGTGAATGTGAGGGATAATGGAACATTTGATGGACAAAGCTATCAATACATCTAGCTCAGCATTTATGCCGTCCCATCAAAGTTGCTCTATAGTAAGTATCGTAGGAATCGCAAGCATGAATAGGAATCTAAAGATCATAATGCCATTTGCATCACCTTCAATAATTGTATTTGTAGGTGTAGTAGGTCCTTTTTTGACATGCTGCACAATATTCCATAGCCCTTTTGCTACCAATACATCAGCATCATATATGCTCATAATGGGTGATTGGTACCATCCAACTTCTCCTCATGGAATACATCATTGCTTTCAGCCATGGCCACTAATTAAATACTCTGATGCAAAAAAATGATTGTATCTCAAAAAGTTAAATAGAACTACACTTTCAAGCTCTACTAAACCTATAGTCGACTTCAAGGTGCTTGTACTAGAGAACCAAAACCTGGATATACGTTTGGTACAAAATGAAAACATTGCCTACATAGGCACTATAATAGTGCATTCGAAGGTCCTTAGTGCACTCACCATTTTTCATGTGATTCTGAGACTATGACTGGAGGGTGTCGATGATGCCCTAGATGAAGGGACGAAGTGCTCTCATACCAATTGTTGGAGTTTGAGGTCTACAAAACCACATGAACAGAACAAGGAAGAAGAATCTTGGATCACAACACACAATACTCAATATATTACCACGTGAATGTACAAAGATAAGTGATCTGTTAGGGTTGTAGGTTTATCGGTTTGATATCTCCCCCTACGATCTCCACTAACAACCATTATATCCTCACTTGTACTAATTATGCCACACGATGGGTTGAGGCATGGGCTCTGAAATATTCGACTGCTATAGTGGTAGCCAAGTTTCTTACTTGGGAATTTTTTCCCCATTTTGGCCTCCCCTTAGAACGAGTATTGGTCCAGGGTACTCACTTCGTGAATGATGTCATTCTAGCATTAATCAGGGATTGCAATATCCTTCATAAGTATAGATTAATCAGGGATTGCAATATCCTTCATAGTATAGCACACCATACTATCCTTGGTTTAATAGATTAGCTGAAAGTACTAACAAAAATTTGCTCATCATGTTGAAAAAATTAATTCAAGACTACCCCAAATGATAGGACCAGTTATTGGCATCGGCACTCTAGGACTACCGTACTACTTATAAAGTATCAACGGCTTTCACCCCCTTCAAGCTGGTCTATGGGCTCGAAGCCATTGCTCCCACGGAAGTGATGGTACCTACCCTTTGTTTCTCTAGACCATAAATGGTTATATGAAGATGATTTATCATCGACTCGATGACCTACGAGCTTTAGATGAAGAACGGTTCAAGAGTTTCCTCTTGATGCAAGAATTTCACATCCAACAGGCTCGTACTCATGAAAGATTTTTGAAGGCAGCAATTTTCTCTAAAGGCCAGTTAGTTTTATTCTATAATTCCAAAGCGCACCGCAAAGTAAGGAAATTCAAAGTTCGATGGTTCAATCCAACTGAATTTTACCTAGCTCAGTCCGACAACTTTCCCATTACAAACCCTTGCAAGAAAACCAATTAAGAATCAGATCAATGAATCAAAGTTGCATCCTTTTCGGCCACCAGCCATGTCTGTAGATTTTTAATCCCCCCCACAAGTGTAGGCTTTCATGTGATGATTAATCACCACTCCCTCGACTTGCACACATGATTCTCCTCTTGTCGATCCCCATATTCTACATCATCACACTCCTGCATTGTTTCATGTTTGCTCTCTTGCATGCTACTACTTATTTGTGCTCTTCAACTGCTTCACAATATAGCTACATGTATGCATGGAAGCTTTGGCACCGATTGAGCCCCTCTCCTAGGTTTACTGAGCCCATCTCTCAGTATCTTGGATCCCATGATTTAGAGAACTTTTCCCTCCTCTAGTGGGATGGCATGGTTGCTCATCCTTTTGTCAAGATCATTGCCCGCTCCATTGCTACAGAGCCATCTTCCGTCATTTTATGGTCAGTTCCCCTCAACAACATCAAAGTCCGCACTACTATTACGGAAGTCACGCATCATTTTCATCAAACCATTGAAGGTGTAACCACAGTCGAGCCACTCTCCCGTTAAGCGATGGAGCAATTTTTTCCTCATCATAGTTCCAACGAGTATGCCATAACCTACCATCACAAACCCAAAAGATCTATTCTCCCATTCCTAGTGGTAGCAATGAATCTATAACATAGTGTCTATGGGATTTCTCATCAATTTTACTCTGTTTTTAGTTGTTGCACAGGTCCGAATGAACTAGGCCAGTGTGCTATTTCATTGAATTCACCGAGAATGCCAATAGATAATTAGACAGTTACAACAATCTAGTACCACCTGTTCCTGTCTACCTTACCTTCTCTCTGTGCTCTACCCCATAGAATTCCCCATTCAAAAATGTATCCTATTGATTCCCAGCACACTTGCACCTATAGCTTCGTCGCCCATCAACGATGATTAAAGCATCAAGCTCATTTTTAGTCACGCTAAAGACCGTGCCAGGTACATAGTTCAAGTTCCTTTGATGCAAAAAACATAGAAAATATGGCCACCATCGTTTTTCGTTCTCGTTCCACATGTTGCAAAGTCTAGCAAAACACCTACAACTGAGGCCCCCATTCCTTCTGAGTCCTCAAAGGAGTCCTTCCATTCTCCTTCAGCTTCAACATAGCATCCCCCTATTTCCACTCGTTGTTGTTCACTCATGTGCCTATCCTCCTTAATGCTCCCTTACCCAATCTCTTAGTATCTCCTATTCCCTCACCCAATGTTTCCAAACTTAATACCCATCCTATTCCTTCTTCCCCAGAGCTCTCTCCCTTATCTTCTCACACATTCTCCTCCGTGTTCTCCCTCTCCACAAAACCCAAGTTGGTCTCTTGCAACATCACCTTATCAACCTTGGGGAAAACCGCCTGAACCCGAACTCCCACCTCTCAAAACTCATTGGCACTTCCATAACAATGTATGTGTATGCATATGCATATGCATATGTGGATGTGTATGCTTATGCATATGGGTATGTGTATGGGTATGTGTATGGGTATGTGTATGCGTACACATACGCGTATGCGTGTGCATGTGCATATGGGCATGTGCATGTGTGTGCATGTGTATGTGTGCATGTGTATGTGTGTATGTGTGCATGTGTATGTGTGTGTGTGTATGTGTATGTGTATGTGTATGTGTGTGTATGTGTATGTGTATGTGTATGTGTATGTGTATGTGTATGTGTATGTGTATGTGTATGTGTATGTGTATGTGTATGTGTATGTGTATGTGTGTGTGTGTGTGTATGTGTATGTGTGTGTGTATGTGTATGTGTGTGTGTGTGTGTGTGTGTATGTGTATGTGTATGTGTATGTGTGTGTATGTGTATGTGTATGTGTATGCGCATGCACATGCGCATGTGCATACGTGTGCTGTGCGTGTGTGTGTGGATGTGTGTGTGTGTCTCTCTGTGTCTCTCTGTGTCTCTATGTGTGTGTGTATGTGTACGTGTACGTGTACGTGTACGTGTACGTGTACGTGCACGTGCACGTGCACGTGCATGTGTATGTGTATGTGTGTGCATGTGTGTGTATGTGTATATGTGTATATGTATGTGTATGTGTATGTATATATGTATATGTGTATGTATATGTGTATGTGCACATGTTCTTGTAAATGTGTATATGTGTGTACGTGTACATGTATGTGTATTTGTATTTGTATGTGTATGTATGTTTGCATCTGTGTATGTGTATAGATATATGTATATGTGTATGTGTATATAAGTATGCATGTGCACGTGCACATATATCTGCACATGCACATGCATGTACGTATATGTGTGTGCACATATGTATGTTTATATGTTTGTGCATGTATGTGTATGTGTATGTCTATGTGTATGTCCGTCTATGTGTGTGTGTATGCGTGTGTGTGTGTATGTGTATGTGTATGTGTATGTGTATGTGTATGTGTATGTGTATGTGTATGTGTATGTGTATGTGTATGTGTGTATGTGTGTATGTGTGTGTGTGTGTATGTGTGTGTGTATGTGTGTGTGTATGTGTGTGTGTATGTGTGTGTGTATGTGTGTGTGTGTGTGTATGTGTATGTGTGTGTGTGTGTGTGTGTGTGTGTGTATGTGTATGTGTATGTGTATGTGTGTATGTGTGTATGTGTATGTGTATGTGTATGTGTATGTGTATGTGTATGTGTATGTGTATGTGTATGTGTATGTGTATGTGTGTCTCTTTATGTATGCGCATGGGTATGCATATGCATATGTGTATGTGTATGCGTGCTTGTTTGTCTGTGCACGCACATATGCATATGTTTGTGCATGCACATGAATATTTTTTCCAGTGCAAGTGTGAGTGCAAAAAAGAGTATGTGCATGTATGAGCACAAGTGTGTGTGCACGCATCCACACGTGTGTGTGTGCACCTATAAGTTTGAGAGAGAATACATGTATGTGTGTGCGCCCACGTTTGTGAGCACATATGTGCTTGTGTGTGCATGTGCACACAAGCAGATGCATATCTATGTTTGTGTGTGCACATGCACACGTGCATTGTATGTATGTGTACCCTTGTGTGTGTGTGTGCATGTGCATGTGCATGTTTCATGCATGTGTGCACATGTTCATGTGCATGTGCATATTTTGTGTGTGTGTGTGTGTGTATGTGTGTCCACACGCACACATGTAAATGCATGTGCATCAGTGTGTCCATGTGCACAATGTGTTTGCATATGTATGGGAGTTTGTGTGCATGCATCTCTCAATGCACGTGCATCGATATGGTTCCATGTGCAAGTGTGCATGCATCTGTGGAGGTGTACATGTGTGTGCATGTGTATGGGAGTGTGGATATGTGAGGGGCTGGGAGGGGGAATGTGTATACGAATGTGGGTGTGTCATCCATGTTTGTGTGTGGTTGTGGAAGTGCGTACCTGTGTGTGCATTTCTTTCCTTTTTTTTCAGGGGGGAGGGACAGGAGTGTGAGTATATGGGTGTGAGGGAGTGTGTGTGCATGCATGGGGGAAAAGAAAGGGGGGGAGAGACAAGGGGGGAGGCAGGGGGGCAGAGAGACAGAGAGAGAGTGTATGTGTGTGTTGTAAGGTGTACTGTGCATGCTGTGCATTTTCTTTTTTTGGCGCCGAGAGAGAGAGAGAGTTGTACGGTGTGCTGTGCATGCTGTGCATGCTGTGCATTTTCATTTTTTAAGCGCGAGGGGGGGAGGGGTGGGGGAGGGGGAGGGGGAGGGGTGGGGGGGGGGAGAGAGAGAGAGAGAGAGAGAGAGAGAGAGACTTTTTAATGTCTATCAGAGGCCAAATCGGCCTATGAGACAAAACATATACATCAGTATGATCCAATCCACTGTGATCCCAAAAGGAAAATAAAGTGTGAGTACAAAAAACGGGTATAAAAGGAGTGGACACCTGAATCTCTCTTTGGTGTGGACGGGCTCTCCGAAGCGGGGGTCTCGATCGTCGACACTGTCGTCTAAGCTCCTCTGCTCTGTATAATGTGACACTCCGTATCGAGCTGGGTCCTCGAGTGGCTGTGGGTCTGGAAAAATCTGTAATATAAGTCGAGAGGGTGGGCCAGGTGTATCTCCATATGCTGCTGGAGAAGTGATGCACGACGGTGCTGGAGCTCTACTAGGAAACGACCTGGAGGGCACTGGTCCTCTGTCCCCAATAAGGCCCTGATCTCTCTGGCCCCCGTGAAGAGCTGTGGGTAGCGGTCTGTGATGTCCTCATATGCCGGGCATCTACATGTGTAGTGCTCCTCGTCCTCCACCACCTCTCTACATATCCTTCATAATCTCTCGTCCCTCGGGGTATGTGTCGCTCGCCCAACCTCAATCTCGAGCTGGTGTGATGATACCCTTGAGTTGCCCAATGGCCACTCTCTCAGCTGGTGCCATGTATGTATGCATGTATCATGGTCTCTGAATGAAATCATCCGCTGTCACAGTCAGGAAGTGTTCTCTGTAGTGTTGCCCCTTTGTGGGAAGAGGCTCCCGTGGTGCTATCCATGTCTCCCTGACATGTATCTGTAGTAGGTCCTGACGGATGATCCTATTCCTCTCGAAGAGGGTAATGTGGGGGGAAGAGAGGTCATACTGAAAAAGGGGAAGATCGGTAATGCTCATGCCATGGTCTGCTAACCATCGGTAAGTCTGTGCATACCATTCTCTCTCATGCCCTGTCTCTGCCAAATGTCTAGAGCTCTCAAATGAAAGCCTGGTGAGTCGGCTGGTTGGGAGCTCTGACTCTCAGAATAAAGGTCACCAACTAGAAGAGCGCCTCCACTAGCATCGGTGGTGTGCCAAGCTTAGCTCGTATAATATCATGTGGAACGGAGGGCTTGCTGCGCAGCAAGCGTGAGATCATGGTGACCTGCGGCCTCTCAATCCGGGTCCATATCGCCTCCGTGATCCCTGGTGCCCAAACTGCTGCTGCGTACATCAATGTGGGTGTCACTAGAGTGTCAAAGAGCCACCCCTTAGTCCGCGGCTCCTGAAAATGTGTCTGAAAGCAACGTCTCTCCAATCCTGCAAGTGTCGCATAGCCTCATGTCAATCTATCTCTCGCTGCCTGTGCCATGGAGAATACCCCTGTGCTGCTCGAGAAGGTGACACCTAGGTAGACGTAGGAGTCCACTACCTCCATCTGTCCTCCAGCTGCAGTGAAAGAGGCACGATGGCGTACTGTCTTGGAGGTATGGAAGATCATGACCTTGGTCTTGCCAAGGTTCACTGTGAGTCCTCTCTCCATGCAGAAGGTATCGAGCGCCTATAAATATGACTGCAAGCCCTCCTGTGACTCTAAAAGCAAGACAATGTCATCAGTATATAATAGGATGTGTACTGGCGTACCTCCGAGGTCTCCTCCTAGCCCTCCTGCTCGTTGTATATACTCCGTGATCTCATCGATGTAGAGACCGAAGATAGTGGGTGAGAGAGGGAAACCTTGTTTCACACCAATGGTGCTAACAAGGCTGTCTGATAGGCTGTCGGGGCAGCATAACCTGTCTGTGACTCGTGCATACAAAGCATGGATGGCCCATAGCATGTCTGATGGTAGCTATAACTCCTGGACTCCGTAGTAGTCTCTCTCGAGGGACCATGTCAAAGGCTTTGCGGAAATCCACAAAGCAACAGTATAGTCTCTGCTTTCTCGCCTTCGCGCTCTCAATCAAGCAACGAAGCACGAAGATGTGGTCGATGGTGGAGAAAGTGCAACGGAAGCCTGCCTGGCCGGGTGCTTTGATCCCAACTTCCTCAGTGTGTGTACTGAGCTCTGCCTCTAGTACTGCCCCATAAATCTTGGCCAGGATATGGCCTATCATAATAGTCCTATAGTTCCCTGCATACATCATATCACCAGACTTATGGATAGGCGTAATGGTATGCATAGTCCACGAGTCAAGTAATCCCTCAACCAAAACACGGTTGAAGAGATGGACGATCAGGTGGGAAACTACATCTGCTGCATATATAAAGTGCTCTCCCTGTAGCCCCATGTGGTCTTCTGAACGGCCATGTTGTAGCCTATGGATGGCCTATCGTACCATGCCTGTCGTGAAGAGGGTGGATATCACAGGGCACGGTGTGGGAGGGATCGGCAATGATGGCTATCCTGGGACGTCATATAACCTATGGGCGTAGGTGTGCCAAGTCTGAGGATTTGCTATGAGTGTAGGTGGGCGTGGCTCACGTAGTGCCCTCCACGCGGTGGCACAATCCCTACTCATGAGAAGGTCGAAAAACTCTGCCTCCTCTCTCTCCTCGAAAGCTCATCGCTCTGGCATGTGAGGGCTCGCATCTGACGTCGTGCCTCCCTCTCTGTGATGGATCCCAAGATACTCTGTGCTCTGAGATGTCGGTATAGTCGCCTACACTCCTCATCGTACCATCTATTCTGGGGTGTATGCCCCAGCCGTGTTGAATGTGTGGTGTTGTGGGTGGTGTATGGAAAGTTGAGAGTAGCAGATGTGTGGAGGATCGAGGAGAAGTGGACGGTGAGGGTGTCCAATGAGGCAAGGGGATCAAGGGAGTAGATGCGCTCTCGAACATGGGAGCTATAGATATGTGCTAGCTCATGTCTAAAGTGAATGGTGGTATGGGCATGTGGTTGTATGGTGACGAGATGGGATATGCATGGTGAGCCGCGTATGGATAGGGCAAGATATACGTGATCAGCTCCAATCGGTATGGGTGGGATAGTGAATGAGGTGATGAGATGTGTCGCCTCCGGGGATCCGATAACATAGTCTACCACACTACCCTCATGTGGTGGCATGGGTGGAATGCAGGTGAGACCACTTGAGGTAGGCCAGGTCGCCATCACATTATATATAATGAGACGGTGTGCTGCTCCCATCTGGAGTAGGTGTCTACCGTATGAGGTGGGTGTGGCGGTGTCGGCTGAGGCTCTGAGTGCATACATATCCTCTATGGTACGAAGCATCTCAAGGTCGTCAAAGTCATAGATATCACACTGGTGGCTCTGAGTGCGGCCATTGAAGTCTCCTACAAGGAAGACTTCGCCCATCCCGGTATACTCCATAATGGTGTCACTGAGGCAGTCATATGGTGATGTGGTGTCTAGTCCCTCCCCCCCTAAGGGCTGCTCAGGGGAATATATGAAGCGCGAGCCGATGGGTACAATATAGCATACAGCGAAATACGCTGCTCTCTCCTCTGATAGCCGGAGGCGTATCCACATAAAACGTGCCTCTAGGTCTCTGGCTACCACCTGTACCCTGTGTTGTAGCGACTATCTGTAGAGCACGGCTACTCCTCATGATCCTCGTGTGGTATGTTGTCTCATGTGTCGGCGGTGAGCTGACTCCTACATATAGCCCTCAATCCTCGGTAGGCTCCTACCCGGGCTCTCGTGTGTCTCTCTCAAGAAGATCATGTATCTTCCCTCCATCACCTCCTCGAGGCGCCCTGGATGTGTCCACAAAGATCCATTGCAATTCCAAACTGCAATGTGCACCTCCTGTTGTGCTGTCTCATAGGCCGCGAATCCTTAGTCAATGGGCCGTCCATCAATGATGACACGATCGTCTCTGTATAGGGCACGATGTCCCTCCCATCGGGCCTGGAGGCCACGCGGCATGCATGCACGTTTTTGCTCTATCTACATCCGTGTGAGGTCGTCATCCAAATAGATGGGGGTGCCCGGTGTAGTGCGTAGTACCGCCCGTCGTCTGAGGAAGTCTCTCCTCCCGGCCTGATCTGAGAACTTAATGATAAGTGCTCTGTTCCATGTGGTGTCCCGTCCTCTCCAAGCTCTGGTGAAAGGGAGAGACTCATCCGCGCGGTATCCAAGTAGTATGCACAGGGGACGCCCGTCCTGCTCTGGTGATCCGTCTGTCTCTGTGAGGTCGGAGACGCGAACATTGAGCCTGCGAGCCTATCGCATCCGCTCCTCCTCAATGGTGGTGTGTACCATATGGATCTCCTCATGGTGGTTGTTCTTCTTTGCCTCTTGTCGAAGGTTCTTTTTTACAATCTCGACCCATGCATCTTTCTTAGTCTCAAGCTCGCTCTGAACCACCTCCATGCACTCCTTCTTGATAGTCACTCGAATGTCCTCTAGCTGTGGGGCGATCTCCCCCTCCTCGTGTATGCTGTCCAGTTTCGTTCTCATCTCAGTAAGCTCAGTGTGCAACTCCTCGTCCCGTGAGTGCTTCTTGCTGATAGCAAGAAGCTCTTCCCGAAGGAACTCGTTTTCCTTCTCCAAGAGAGAGAGAGAGAGAGAGAGTTAAGCTATATATTGTGCATTGTGTAAGGTGTATTACGCATTGTGTAAGGTGTATTACGCATTGTGTAAGGTGTGTTTATGTAGTGTGCAATGTCCAATCTGTAGGTGTAGTGCATCATGTGTATGTTTGCTTGCATGTGTAAGTGCATGGCCTCGGTGTGCATGCATGGTATGGGCATGTGTATGACTATGAATGAGTGTGTGCATGCATGTATGCGTGCACACAAGAAAATAGTATACAGAAAGGTAATGTCTCAAACATTCCACTCCCTGCCAAAATCCAAATACAACAATGATAAGATGACCAAGAAACACAAAAGCTATCACAAAGCACTTACCTAAACCGACCATAGAAGCAACCTACTTATTGAATCCCTAGTTATTGAGCTTATGCACATGATCAAAGTCTAAACTTATGCATCAACAACTGTTCATGATTCTTCCATTTGGAGTTCATCCAGATCAGCATCTAAGGATTATCTGGAGATGCACGTAGATGGACATCGTGTTTGTATCATACTTGCACCAGCACTTTCCTGCTTTTGCATGAGCTTAATTCTTTTGTTCTTGCTAGATCTTGTTCTACTTTCTTGTGTTACATATTCTTTCAATAATAACATAACTTCAAAAATACATCTCCAAAAGGAAGGAACATGAGCCCATACTACATGATTGCATCTCGACTATAAAAAGTGGAATCATTTTAATTACAAGAGAAGTAACTATACTTTGTAAGGAAAGGCTTTCTATCAATCTTGATATGGAACTTCGATTCAGATAGAGAAACATGTCAAAACCCAATTTATATATCCTTGTCCATATTTAACAATGATACAGGTCAATACAAGTTACGACCTGAAGATTTCATGCAATAATTGAGAAAGTTTATGCATTCAAAGGGTGCAGTGTCACTTCTAGTATTAGAATATTCATCATTTTTAAGGTACAGCTGCTTTACATTTCATGTTTAAGAAGTGTTGAAATGCTTTGTAAGAATATTCTAGTGTTTTCAGCATTCTAGTGTCTTAACACAAGAGTACAAAAAACAGGAATACTGAAGTTAATGCATGAGTTTTCCTCGGAGGATCATATATTAGGCCACATGCATGGATAAAGACATTGATAGGCAAGTCAAATTGATTGGTCCTAGTTGAATACCCTCAATAATGGTCTGTTCCAAAACATGATGTGCATGTCGCCTACACATGGCGTTGAGAAAGAATGGCAATCCTTCTTCACAAGTATAACCTATCATTGAACCAGCTGTGAAGGGCCAGATACCTTGTGTCAGAGAAATGGAAGGGTCGTAATTCGTAGGCGACTAAGGTCACAGGTTAGAACCTCTAATTAAAATGCAGATGAAGGGACATACAGGAGATTGATATAAAATCCAAGTGTGCTGTTTACATCTCTTACTAGTCCTATTTGTTTAAGGATTCCATGTTCATTCACAATGGTGGAAATGCTTCAGTGAGAACCTAATGTTCATGAAGTTGGGTGCAGTGATTTATACAATGTCTAAATCCTCCCCAAGGAAACAAATATATCTAGTGGCTGAGTGGTAGCTTGTTCTATGTTTCTTCTCGATCATTCCCTTAGTAATTAAATCTAGACTTCACATTCATATATATATAGTTTGATTGTGAAATGAGATAACAGTGCAAGATCTCACCCAACAACAAGAATGGTTTACTACTTGAAATACAGATGGTTAGTGAAAACATCTTAAAGATTTGTGTTTGGAAAGGTATGAAGAAAACCTCGCCTCCACTCCCATTGATGATTGTCCACTCCACAATCTATGGATACCCCACATAGACAGGACATTGGAAGATTCTCAAAGATCCATCTGGTGCATGCAAAAAAACAACACACTACAACAAACCTCCTTAGTCTAAATCTGCCATAATTTGATTCGTATAAAAAGATTCTTGCATGGCAAACAGGTCAAGCTCTCATTTCTTCAATAAACATACCCAAGAAATATGATAAACTAATATAAGATCTCCAAAACAGGAAAAGAGCATGAGCATGCAGTATCATTACTCGTCTTTTACCTACAAGCCTGACTGTTCTAGTATTGACTGATCAACAGGACCATACCTTTGAATCTTCTCACTACACCTCAAAAGCTACATGCCTGACTGTTTTGATGTTGACTGATCAACAGGACCATACTTTTGAATCTTCTCACTACAGATCAACAGGGCCATACTTTTCAATCTTCTCACTACAGATCAACAGGACCATACTTCCAGATCTTCTCACTACAGATGTACCACACTTTTGAATCTTCTCACTACAACAGGCCAAAACACTACTGTGTATCACATGTTCCAAAGTGCTTATAGTCAATGTGTCAAAGTTCAGCTCCAACGACAAGACCAGAACCATGCAGAGCGATGCAAAAACCCCACTGTGAATAATTATTTCATGCATCACTTTGCTGAATAATGCAGAGTCACTGAACCTTCCTACTTCAGAACCCAAGGATTGCAACCTCAACACAAAATCCACGTCTCAGAGGTTCATAATTTGTGATGCATTCATCTGCCAGCTCCATGTTCAGTTTAAAGAAGGGTGAACTAAAGACCTGCGCACCTACACAAGCCTATCAGCAAAGATCAGCATTCATGGATAAAGCTGTCCAATAATCTTTCTGGATAAACATATATTTCACATTTGTAAGGTCTAAAATAGTAGAAAAGCAACAGCTAAATGTTAATAGCACACGAGGGCAAATCAAAGAGGACCAATCTACCAAACTGAGGCTCCAAATGATCAACCCACATCCATGAATCAAATGAGATGTAGCTAGTTTGGCAACATATACTTCAGTTTCCGTTACTGATGTGGATCCTTAATTACTTTCTGAAAAATGGTCAACATTGCATGCAGTGACCCAATGTTTGTTAATCCCTTGCCAGAAACTAAATACCTGCAATCATCCAGCACCTATATCTTAAAGTGGTCTGAGTTTTTTCTGATGAAATCAAGATCAAAAATTAAAAATTAGCAATTTAGATGAGCTTTAGTTTGGTATCTCATCTGTTTCTTGATGGGCATGGCCCTAACTTTCCCATGGGTACCATGTCCTCAATGCAGTGTATATAACTCAGGGAGCATTGTACCGACCTTTTTTAGATATAACCAAATTACACAATGCAGTAGCTGGAATCCTTTTGCAAGAGTCTGAATCGGTTCTTGAAACTTGAAGAAGATCAATTTCATTATCATACAGATTAAAAACCCTTAAGCAGATGACTGCATACGCAAAGATAATGGCCACCTCCACATCCACCATCTTTTCTTCCATGCTTTCTGTAGAATGAGCTAATTCATGGCTGCTGACAGGGTACTTCTAGACTGATCCCCAAGGAGCCGAGACGCCTTGCTAGCAGTATCACCTGATATGTATTCTAGACTGAACCCATAGGAGCAAAGACGCCTTGCTAGCAGTATCACCTGATCACTCATTTCTAGCAGTTGGCAGAAAATGCCTCCTTAGATGCTTCAACTGCAGAGAAGACTGATTCCTGGGACGAAGGTTGTAAGTCACAGCATAACAGTAGTATCCATATGAGAAATAGCTTGAAGAAAGATGCACCTGAACCAAAGCAGAAACATCGAGTTAAATAGGCATAAAATCAAGCAAAATAAGCACGCACGTGAATGAGAGAATGGCAAGTCACAAGTGCCTCTAAGCCTGTGTCGACCAATGGATGCAATGCAAGATGCCAACCCGTCCTCTCCCCCCCCTTCCCCCTCCACTACCTCGCAAAGAATTAGAGTACGTATGATAAGAAACTTATAGCTGTTGCGCATGTTTTAAGGATTTGGAAACACTGCCTTATGGGTTATGAGGTTTTAATTAAAAAAGACCAATATGATGCTTGGTGTGTTTGGGGTGACTTCAATATGATTGAGGCACCTGAGGATTGTCAGGGGGATAGCCAGACCACCGTGCATGGATTGGAGCTTTCCGCCTGGGAGCCACTATGCTTGACTTTAAGGTTGAGTGATGTATGGCACACTCAGGGTTTTATCTGGGAGAGGGACAGCCTCCATTTTTCTGATTCCGATAGGCGGATTGAAGGCATGAATCTCTCCCAAATTGATCGTATATATGTCAATGATGTATTGATTGAGTGTGGTGATAGGACATGAATTTGCGGTGGGCTCTTGCTTTTTTGATCATGCCCCTGTGGTTGCTTCCTTTATTGAGGGGGATGCCAAAGTTGAAAGGTCCAATGGTGTTGCAGATTCCTATGCAGGTACAGCTTGATGAACTCCTATATGATCATATTGAGACGATTTGGTCCCAGCTATCTTGGGATGAGGGATGCCACCAAATCTAGGATGAGAGATTACCATTACTTCAATTCGCATACAACAAAACATACCACTACTGGCCGTGCCCCTTTCAAAATTGTTTATGGTAAAAAGCTTCTCATTCCTACGCCACTCACTCAAACTGATATTCCTATGATTGATTCTATTGCTCAAGATCACATTTCTATATTTCATGAAGTTCACAAGCACATTAAGAAAAGTCAAGATCGTTACACTTGTAATGTTAATAGGCAACGACTAGGAGAAGAATTTAATGAAAATGAATCACTTTGGTTACGTATCATTAAGCAACATTTGAAAATATGTTACAACATCCTAAAATTAAACTTGCACCACGCTATTATAGACCATTTCACTTTATTCAAAAGATCAATGACAATTCATTTAGATTAGATATACCATCTAACTACAACATACATAACTCTTGTTAGATTAGTTTACTAAAACCATTCAAAGGCACTTTACCACTAACTCCTATTCTTGATGATCCTCCTTTGCTTGAAGAAGAATCTGAAATCTTAATTCCTGAGAAAATGATTGATCATGACATAAAAACTACACATACACGTACTCAATATCATAGATATTTAGTAAAGTATAAAAATCATTCTATAGAAGAATCTCTGTGGATTCATAAGAGACTTCATTAACACCTCATTATGCTCACTTAATTTTTGCATATCATTCACAATCACAATAATTTAACTCTCCAAACATACATTTCCATCCATGTGCTTTTACATGGAACATGCTTATTTTTGTTCAATGATAGAACATGTGACTAGCCATCCATGTCTATTATAATTTTTATCAATTAGATCAGTTGATTTTTTAACTTGGGGTCATGTTATCACTTATGGAATGTTAAATTTTGGAGTTTATTTTATTGAGACATTAATGTGCTTTGTGTTTCGACATAACAGCCGAAAGTTCATGAGGACATGGATGGGGTAGATTTATTCGGATGTATCCGAACACAAATAAGAGAAATTATATTTTCCACATATTTTGTAAATAAAAGCTCACATAGAGGGTTCTTTCTAGAAAGTCATAAAAATAGTGGTTGAGATAAGGATCTGTGTAGAACGCAACTTTTGTAAATAAAATCTAAGGATCTCCGTAAAAGTGAGCAACTTTTTACTCACATGCCTTCTTTTCTATGCAGCTTCCCTCATTGTAACCTCTACATTTGGACGTAATACAAACCTATGAATACACGCACTCTGGAGACTTGTCAAACAAGTGCATGGGGGAGATGCACCCAATATTGTGTATTGTCTCGTCTACTCTATATCTCTGTTTTTTTGTGTGTTTTCAAATTTCCCACTCTCTATCTAGGCATGTCCATAAGATCCTACAACAAGAAGTTTGACCATGAGCAGTAGCCTGAGCACTTTTAAGTGCCGTTTGTGGTTTAAAAGTGGTAGAAGTATCATCTCTAGTTATTTCTCTTCTTCTTCCCTCTAGTAGATTTCTCCCTAGGTCCTAAGGGGAGTGATAAATCACCAAAAGTTATTTTCCACATATTTTTTGATAGTTGGAACTCCAAAGGGGATAGTTGAGGCTTCTCTCAAGCCTCTCATCAAGAGATAAAATCCCAAAGATATTGAATTGGCCACGATCTCCCATTAAAATTACATGGGCTATATGTCAGACAATGGTCTAGAGAGATCACTTCATGTGTGTGTGGGACAAGGGCCAGCCATAGCCAAGGTCCTAAGCTCGGGGGATATCCTAAGGTATTGATGGGAATGAGTGTTGCATGATGGGAACATGGCGGCACTAGACCATTCCAGAGCATTACTATTTTGGATGCAAGAGGATATATTGGATGGGAGGAGAGTGGCGCACACATCATTTGCAAGTTCCTTTGTTTTCGAATCTCAAGAGCGATTTTAGGCATCTCTTACAATTGGTTCAGAGCTTAATTGGAAGTCTTGGAACGTGCATGGCACCCAACGTGACACAGAGACAGATGTCTGTGAGTAGCACAGAGAGAGCCACTCTTCATATCATCCCCTCCCCTCTCTTCGATGACGCATGAGTGAGTATAGAGCTCATTTTATACTCGAGTTTAGTGTAGCAAACATAGATATAGGATATATATACCAAGCTCTGTGAGCATTCGGCGTTGAGAGGAATTCACAGAGGAGGAAGAAAATTCGAATTTTCTTGTTTTCATAGACAAGTCCTCTAAAACGAGCTTAGTGTTTGATCTTGCAGTTCCGGCCAAGAAGTTATAAGAACTCTCAACGTTCTTATTTATTATACCGTGCCGCAAGCACGAGGTTTTCTACAAGGGCGTGTAGTGCCCTTTGGTTTCATTGTGTATATAGTGCATGTAGTGCACTTAGTTTTTTTTCTTCCGATTTTCATTTTCCTGCCGAAATGTTGCCAAATTTTTTAAAATTTAGCATGCATATGCATAAAAAGTAAGCAAAGCATACTAAAAGTTTTTTTTTCTATCATTTCTTTCTGCAAAGGCTTATGATCAGTTCATTTCCGTTGCCACTTTGTTATCTTACGTGTACATGAAGCATACAAACTTATATACATATTAAAAAAATGATAATAAAATCATAAAATATAAAAAGAGACCTTCACTTTATCCTAGTATGGAGTCATACACAAGTTAGGACTCATACACTCATGGTTGAGCATACCTCGGATCCTATAGAGACCATGACTGCTAGGATAGCACACTTAGAGAGCACACTTCATAATATCTTGGAGCACATATGTGACTCCAAGAAAGAGGAAGTTGTGCCAATGACCAATCTACCAGGAATGGCGTTAGATGCTCCAGGCGAGCATCAAACTCCAGAGATTCCTAGAGAGAGCATACCAGTTAGAGGGGCTCGATGGAAGCTTAAGCACCTTAAGCTGCCAAGATGTCATGGCTCTACTAGTGCTAGGACTATAGATGTTGTTGAGCAATGGCTCCACAAGTAGGGGCAATGCTTCCATTTATGCCATATTGTGGATGATAGGCATAAAATTCAGCAGGCCACATATAATCTCATGGATGTTGCCCACAGGTGGTGGCCTAAGATAGAGCAAGACAAGAAAGAGCCCACGACATGGGAGCAATTTAAAGTCTTGTTCTATAATAATTTTGTACCGCCTGACAAGAGGTCTAGAGCACTAAACACTTGGTTTTTCATCGGTCAAAAAAACCAAACGGTTCAGGAATACGCAGATAAGTATAGAGAGGTACTTCTCAAAGTACCTGATTCTATCTCGGAGTTTCTCCAAGTCCACAAGTTCGTCTCGGAACTTAAAGGAACTATTCGACCGTAAGGAAGGAAGGAGAGGTGTCACTCTTTGGCATGGGCCATAGAGATGGCTCTAGTTTATGAGGATGGCCACAAGGGCATAGGCTCCAAGGTTCGGAGATCCTCATGGACTAAGATGAATCGACCCATTTCCACGTCCACTCCTAGCTCGATCACTGCATAGCCTTCAAAAGAGGCTAAGCAAGTGCACATGATCAAGACATTTTCAGGAAGGGGGGGAGGGGGGGTTATTTTCTCCGACGCTCCGAGGATCGGCTGAGAGGGCATACAATAAGCCTATCCTTACCCCTCAGCAAAAAGAGAGGGCAATGAAGGAAGAATTGTACTATGGATGTCTAAGACAGCACCTTTTCAAGGACTATCCTAAGAAGAAAAAGATAGCAGCTACTATAGTCATCAATCCTACATAGGCAGGGAGTGCTCGAGATGAGGATTTTGGTGATTTCCCATCCCAAATATCATCTCCGATAGTGGCCATGACAGTTTCAAGAAGAAGGTTCCTACTATGCCAAACGTGTTGTTTTCACTAGTGGCACAGAAAGGATACCAGTTCCCAGACATAGAGCTCATTGTCATGAGAGGAGTCATGGCAAGACAGCGTGTCAAGGTACTCTTTAACACTGGGTCTACACATAATGTTATTAGTTCCCAACTAGTCAGGAGGCTACACTTAGAGACTGTGCAGTCAGAGTATGCCTACACAATAGAGTTAGCCCACGGGAAGGGAACTCAGACATGGGACCGACGAGTGGTAGGTTTACCAATACAGATCCAATCCCATGAGGACATATTGGATTTTGAGATAGCACAACTAGCCTGTTTTGATGTAGTCCTAAGTAAAAAGTGGCATGCTAGGAAACGACCAGTAATGGACTTTGCTTCACATGTTTATCAGTTAGAGCATGAGGGGAGGCGACTACTAATCCGTGGAGAGCCAAATCTCCAAGAGACTCGATTGGTGACCGCTACCAAGTTGCTCAAGATCGATTGTAAGTATATTTACTTTCTTTATTTTGTGTATTCATCGTGTGAAGTGATGGATTCATGGAGTCATAGAAACTCTCGTTGGAATTCTCAAGTACTTTTAGAGAAAGTAAGAGCAAAATTCCAAGAGTTGTTTTTGAAAGAATTACCTTTGGGTTTACCTCCTTGCAAGAACATTGAGCTTAGAATCGAATTCGTACCGGGAACGACTCTGATCACTCAACCAACCTTTCGAATGAGCTTGCCGAGGAAAACGAAGTCCACAAGGTCGTAGACGAGTACTTGCAAAAAGGGCTGATCAGACCCAGCTATTCGCCCTTTGCAGCATCGGTTCTTCTTCTCATAGATAGAGTATTTAGGGCACGTGGTATCGACCGATGGGGTTCAGATGGATCCCAAGAAACTCTTAGGTATACTAGTTTGGCCTACTCGTCAAGATGAGGGGCAGTTACTATCATTTCTAGGACTTTCCAATTTCTATGGGAAATTCATTTCCTCTTATTCATCGATAGCAACGCCTATGATGAACTTGCTTCAAGGAAAGTTATCATTTACATGGAAGCAAGAGCAACAAGAAAGTTTTGATACTATGAAACAAGCTATTCCAGAGGCTCCTATACTCAAAGTGGTAGATCCACAGAAACCATTTGAGTTGGAGATAGATGCTAATGGCATAGCCATAGGGGCAGTCTTGAGCCAAGATGGCAGCCCAATAGCTTTTGAAAGCAAAAAGTTGAGTAGTGCACAGTGCAATTGGTTAGTGCATGAACAAGATTTGTTTGTAGTGGTGCATGCTCTTAAAGTCTAGAGACACTATCTTTATGGTGCAAGCTTTAAGGTATACACGGATCACCATACACTCAAGAATTTTTGTAGTCAATCAGATCTTCGAGGCAGGATCGTTGGGCTGAGCTCATGCAAGAGTTTCACATGGAAATCCTGTATAGAAGAGGCGAAGAGAATATAGTAGCTGATGCATTATGACAGATAGTGTATCAAATGAGCTTTACAGTTCTAGAAAACCCATAGCTTCAAGTAATTGAGGAAGCACAAATGGAAGATCCACATTTGTTACAGATCATTAGAGCCATTAGTAATGACTCTATCATAGGAGACGAGCAGCTTTAGTTGTTTCTTCCCCTAGTAAAGCAAACAAGTCAAGTCCGTATTCAAATTTTGAGAATGGAATAGTTAAACGGAAAGGAAAGGTTTGCGTACCAGATTCCCAAGATTTGAGAAGAAAATTCATGCATGATAACCATGATGTTCCTTCTGAAGGACATCTGGTGTTGACAAGACAATTCAGCTTGTTAGAAGAACATTCTGGTGGCCTTGATTAGCCAAACATGTCCACACATGTTCAACAATGCTTTATGTGTCAATTCAACAAGGAAGAAAGGGTTAACACACGAGGTCTTTTACATCCTTTACAGATTCCAGAGCACAACTGAGACACTGTATCCATAGACTTCATAGTGGGGTTACCACGGACCCAAAGGAAGCGGGATACTATCCTACTTATGGTAGATAGATTGAGCAAGATGGCTCATTTCATACCCACACAATAGACGATAGAAGCTCCACAGGTAGTAGAGTTATTTATCCAGCATGTCTTCAGATTGTATGGATTACGGACATCCATAGTTTCAGATAGGGATGATAGATTCATAGGACACTTCTGGAAGCTTGTATGACAAACTGAAAGTATCATTGAAAATGCGTAGTGGTGATCATCCATAGACAAATGGTCAAACCGAGAGGGTCAACCAGACTCTAGAGGACATGTTGAGAGCATGTGTGGCTGCCCCGAGACAAATTGAGATAGTTATTTGCCACTAGTAGAGTTTGCTTATAACAATAGACCTCATAAAGTGATAGAAATGTCTCCTTTTGAGATAAACTATGGCATGAATCCCACTGCTCCCAGTACCATAGGAATGCCAAAGAAATGTCCTAGTGCTTCGGAGTTCTTAGCGAACCTCCAAGCAAATCTAGAAATAGCTAAAGCCAAGATGCAGCAAGCAATTGATAGGACAAAAGAATACTGACACTAAGAGATCTCCTAGAGGCTCTGAGGAAGGAGATAGAGTTTTCCTCAAGTGCAAGCTAGGTCTACTTCATTATCCACAAGGAAGTGTACTAAGCTTTCACCAAGGTTTTGTGGACCTTAGAAGATAGTTAAGAAGCTTACTATATTGCATACCAATTAGAGCTTCCTCCAAATTGCAGAGTCCATTCAATGTTTCATGTTAGTAACTTAGAAAGTATATTTCGAGAGAGGATAATAACTCTAGAGCATAGTTGCATCGCAACGCGTTGCGAATGGTCCGCAACTTCGCCACCGCAACTTCGCAACATTGCCACGTTCGCAACGTGTTGCTTTGCAATCATTTTTTACAATCCAAAAAATACCAAGAAATATATCTTAGCAAAAATAACAAATTATATAGTCTTATCTAATATCTTATCCATAATCTCTAATGTATGCAATACAAAAAATGTGGAGGATGAGGAATACATAAAAAGCTTTAGAAGAGTAAAGATTCAATGTATGGTTTTCTTTTTGGGCCTTATCATCTTGAGATAGATTGATGTTTTGGATTTCCCATGTTCTTCCTATAATGTTGGACAAAAGCTTCATCCATGGCTTTTAAAGCCAAGGGTACTCTTCTCTAATGATTGATTTGACTATTGACATAGTTGTGAGTGGTGAATCATATAGTGACTAGTCTAGAGTCAATAATCTATGCTATGTATGTGTTATACTACAATTTATGGTATATTTAGTCATTTATATGTCAAAATATCCAAAATAACATAAAAAATATATATGCAAATTTTGAAAAATAAATAACTTTATCGCAACGCCTAGCTCCAAACGTTGCTCTCGTAGCTAACCCGTTGCAAACGCGTTGTCGTTGCCGTTGCTAAAACATTGCTTTCCACTATGCTCTAGAGGACATGTTGAGGGCATATGTGTCTGAGAGGCAGACAGATTGAGATCGTTATTTGCCACTAGTAGAGTTTGCTTATAACAATATACCTCATAAAGTGACAGAAATGCCTCCTTTTGAGATAAACTATGGCATGAATCCCACTGCTCCCAGTACCATATGAGTGCCAAAGAAATGTCCTAGTGCTTCGTAGCGAACCTCCAAGCAAATCTAGAAATAGCTAAAGCCAAGATGCGGCAAGCAACTAATAGGACAAAAGAATATGTTGATACTAAGAGATCTCCTAGAGGCTTTGAGGAAGGAGATAGAGTTCTCCTCAAGTGCCAACTAGGTCTACTTCACTATCCACAAGGAAGTGTATTAAGCTTTCACCAAGGTTTTGTGGACCTTGGGAGATAGTTAAGAAGCTTAGTGATATTGCATACCAATTAGAGCTTCCTCCAGATTGCAGAGTCCATTCAATGTTTCATGTTAGTAACTTGGAAAGTATATTTCCAGAGAGGATAATCTAATAGAGGGTATTGTTTCTTTGCAAGCAAATGATCATCCACAGACAAATGGTCAGACCGAGAGGGTCAACAAGACTCTAGAGGACATGTTGAGAGCATATATGTCTGAGAGGCAGACAGATTGAGATAGTTATTTGCCACTAGTAGAGTTTGCTTAAAGTGACAGAAATGTCTCCTTTTGAGATAAACTATGGCATGAATCCCACTACTCCCAGCACCATATGAGTGCCAAAGAAATATCCTAGTGCTTCAGAGTTCTTAGCGAACCTCCAAGCAAATCTAGAAATACCTAAAGCCAAGATGCAGCAAGCAGCTGATAGGGCAAAAGAATATGCTGGCAGTAAGAGATCTCCTAGAGGATTTGAGGAAGGAGATAGAGTTTTCCTTCAAGTGCCAGCTAGGTCTACTTCATTATCCACAAGGAAGTGTACTAAGCTTTTACCAAGGTTTTGTGGAGCTTGGAAGATAGTTAAGAAGCTTAGTGATGTTGCATACCGATTAGAGCTTCCTCCATATTGGAGAGTCCATTCAATGTTTAATGTTAGTAACTTAGAAAGTATATTTCCAGGGAGGATAATCTAATGGAGGATATTGTTTCTTCGTAGGAAAATGATAGCTAAGATCATTCTCCAGATAGGATACTAGATCGAAGACAGAAGTAGTTGAGAAACCGTGTCACTCATGGCCACTATGGGAGATGATATCTCAGATGGGGAATCACCAAAATCCTCATCTCCATCACTCCCTAACTATGTAGGATTGATGACTATGGTAGTTGCTATCTTTTTTTTCTTAGGACACTCCTTCAAAAGATGTTGTCCTACATATTTATAGCACAATCCTTCCTTCATTGGCTTCTCTTTCTGCTGAGGGGTAAGGACAGACTTATTGTAGGCCTTCTCACTCGGAGCGCTGGAGCAGAGACTTCCTCCCCTCCCCCCCCCTTCCTACAACTGTCTTGATCATGTGCCCCTTCTTAGCCTCTTTCTGAGGTTATGCACTGATCGACCAAGCGTGGACGTGGAAAACGGTCGATTCATCTTAGTCTATGAGGATCTCTAACCTTGGGAGCCTATGCCTCTCTGGCCATCCTCATTAACTAGAGCCATCTCTATCGCCTGTGCCAAAGAGTGACACCTCTCCTTCTAACTAAAGGTCGAATATTTTCTCTAAGTCCCAAGACGAACTTATGGACTTGGAGAAACTTCGGGATAGGATCAAGTACTTTAAGAAGTACCTTTCCATACTTATCTACGTACTCCTGAATGGTTTGGTTTTCCTTATTGATGAAAAACCGAGTGTCTAGTGCTCTAGACCTTTCGTCATGTCGTGGGCAAGACTTTAAATTGCTCTCATGTCGTGGGCTCTTCTTCATCTTGCTTTATCTTATGCCACTACCTCTGGGCAACATCCATGAGATTATATGTGGCCTACTGACTTTATTATAGAACAAGACTTTAAATTGCTCTCATGTCGTGGGCTCTTCTTCATCTTGCTTTATCTTATGCCACTACCTCTGGGCAACATCCATGAGATTATATGTGGCCTACTGACTTTTATGCCTATCATCCACAATATGGCATAAATGGAATCACTTCTCCCACTTGTTGAGCCACTGCTCAATAGCATCAACAGTCCTGGCACTAGTAGAGCCATGATATCTTGGCCTCTCTAACTAGTACGCTCTCTCTAGGAATATCTGGAGTTTGATGCTCGCCTGGAGCATCTAACTCCATTCGTGGCAGATCGGTCATTGGCACAACTTTCTCTTTCTTGGAGGCACACACGTGTTCCAAGATATCATGAAGTGCACTCTCTAAGTGTGCTATCCTAGCACTCATGGTCTCTATAAGATCCGAGGTATGCTCGGCCATGAGTGTATCTATCCCACTCGTGAAGAAGGTCCTTATTCCATACTAGGATGGCTTTATGGTTTTTTTTAAGTAAAGTTTGTGTGCTATATGTACACCGAAGATAACAAAGTGGAAGCGGAAATGAACTAATCACGAGCCTTTGCATAAAGAAATGACAGAAAAAGAAACTTTTAGTATGCTTTGCTTCTTTATATTCATATGTATGCTAAATTTTAAAGATTTTGGCAACATTTTCAGCAAGAAAATGGAAATCGAAAAAAAAAATAACTAAGTGCACCACTCGCACTTCCAAACCAAAAGGTGTCGACAAGCACAATATATACACAATGAAACCAAAGGGCACTACACGCCCTTGTAAAAATCCTTATGCTTGCGGCACGGTATAATAAATAAGAAAGCTGAGACTTCTTATAACTTCTTGGTTATACCTGCAAGATCAAACACTAATATACTACTTTCACACAAAATGCAGAGCTGAACAAGCCTTTAATCAACGATATGCTATATATGCTATGCATTATGCTTGTTCTACATGCACAACGATGCATGAAAAGAGCAAAAATGCATAAGAATTCACAAAAAAAACTTATCTTGGAGTCCAAAACTTTGATGTGCAAGTGTGTGAAGGTGTTGGAAGTGGTCAACGCTCACCCCTCTTGAGTCTCCAAAAATGCATAAGAATCCACAAAAAACTTATCTTGGAGTCCAAAACTTTGACGTGCAAGTGTGTGAAGGTGTTGGAAGTGGTCAACGCTCACTCCTCTTGAGTCTCCAAGAGTGTCACAATCGCTATTGCGTCGAAAAGGTGCTTGTACAGGGGTCTTCATGGTTGAACATCCAAATTTCGAGCTTTGTGCAAGTCTAAGATGGGTTCAAATGGTAGTTTTTAACCACTTCATGGATAGATCTCTCATCAAGGAATCTATAGAGAGTAAAATCACTCAATTTGGATACCAAATGACTGCGATATGGCCATGCAAGTGGAGCTAGGTACTTCTTCTAAGCTCTTTGTAGAGGGCTTGGCTATGAAAACAAGAAAATTTGAATTTCCTTCCTTCTTTCTGAATTCCTTTCAGTGCCAAATGCTCACAGAGCTTGGTATATATCCCATATGCTATTGGTCTACAAAGACCACTCCATGTGTGCATGGGACAAGGGCCAGCCATAGCCAAGGTCCCAAGCTCGAGGATATCCTAAGGTATTCAATAGTGATTGGAATGAGTGTTGCATGACGACCACATGGCAACACTAGACCATTCCAGAGCATTACTATTTTGGATGCAAGAGGATATATTAGATGAGAATAATGGCACACACATCATTCACAAGTTCCTTTGTTTTCAAATCTCAAGAGTGATTTTAGGCATCTCTTACTCTACGACTGGGTTGTTGCACTTAGCATAAAACAAGAAACCCTATGATCAAACTAACCTTGCACAGATGTTAGTCTAATCTTTCAAACTAAAAAGTTTTATCACACTTCAATAGCTCAATACTTACAAACACAAGAAAGTTATATAAAATTTTTTTTTTTTTTTTAAGTCCTTCAAAGACTAAATGCTCACTCAAAGTGAATTACGATTTCATATAAGTTCTCAACAAAAACCTTTAGAGCCAAAATCCAAAGCAATAACTTGCTATAAAAGCATATACTAAAAAAATTCTCTAAAAGTACCTAGATAACACAATTTAGGGATCAAACTTTTGGATGTCTAGACGCGGTACAAATAGAAAAGTCAACCTTGTGAACTTAATCAAGTTTTAAAAGGAATTGTGAGCTATGAGCTAATCTAAATAACAATTTTCGAAATTATTATTCAAAATAAAAAAAACTCCAAAAAATAGAAGCTACGTAACCTCAATATTCTATGTCCAATATTGATTATTGAGCCCAAAATCCCTATGTGCACAATAGAAATAATTCTAGTCTAAAAGTTCAGATTGTATCTAAGTTCATAAAAGAACAATAATTATCTAAATTAATATAGAAGTAATATCCTTTTTGAATTTTTTTACAAATATCTACAACTAAAGAGTCAAGACATAATACAAAAATAATATGAATCAAAGGTATGGCTGCCTGAAAAAAAAATTTACACACACACACATATATATACACATAGTTGTTACTGACGAGATTCTGACTTCTAACGTTTAGCTGACTACTGACGAGTTCGTCAAAACAATTCTGACGTTTAGAGATGCGACCTTTTTTTTTTTACATAAATTTCAAAAGAAAGTGTATATATATTCATAAAAATATAGAAAATAAATTATCCAATCATAAACAAAAATGATGAAGAACCCAAAAAGAGTACCTTCCATTGGCAGAAGACTATAGCCATAAAATCCATGTAGAGCAATAGACCATACTCATGAGTCATATATCATATGTCATAAAACAAATAGATCATAGATATATCATATATCATAAATCATATGACAAAATCATCAGTGATCCTGAGATGCAATCTCCTCATCTCCATCATCATCCTCATCTCCATCATCATCTACATGCTGGTCACGCAATCTCTCTGTGATGGCACTAGTAGATGTGAGAGCAATTTCCTCACCTTCATGATTTTCTTGCCACAAAAGAAGTCTATCATCATCCCTTTCCTTATCAATCATGTCCAATGTAACTTCCATTTTCTCAAAGCCTCTTTCTTTAAGTTTACTTGCAAGGCGCAAGTTTGTATGAATATACACTAATTTTTTAGTGTTTTTTGGAAGCAATCCATTCCTTTTTTTTTTTGTGTGTATCAAAGAAAAAGTGCTCCAATTTTTTTCACAAGGGGAAGCATAACTCCCTTGTCAAAGAAAGCGAAGAGCTAGCTTCTGTAAATTAGGTGTGCGTGTGCCAAACATTTCCCACCAATTGACTGCATACTGCATTCTTTTCTCATCTTTTGCAATGGGATGGCCAAATGTGTCTGTCATAGATTTGTACACATTTAATCCATCACATAAGATACTTTGTGCACCTTTCCATGAGATCCATCCATCCATCATTAACTTCCCCATCATTTTCTGTACATTTGTCTCTCTATATGGGATGAAGCACATATGTTGTTGCATGTAATGGAGAATGCATCATGATCCATCTCTCTATGCATAGATTCTTCACATCTTCAAGTATAGAAGAGTCAATTCCTTCCATATTTCCAATCTTCTCAACCATTTTATCTGTAATTTCATAAATTAAGCCCATTGTACTCCCTTCTCCATCAGCCAAGCATAACCTCTTTAATATGGGAGCACAAATTTGCACAATTTCCCTACAACTTCTCCAAAAAAATGGGCTCAATATAATAGAAGAAACATGTTTTGCCTTTTTGGTTCTAGACATGTTTTTCATAGTGTACTCAGTAGAAACAATCATGCCATGCAATCCATTGTACACCCTTTCATCGATCACAGGAGAGCATGATAAACATGTAACCAAACCTTGTTTGGGCTTGTTTAACTAATTCTTTCTTGCTTAATTTTCTATATATAGCAACTTGCAAGAATGGTAGGCTTCATGGTAACAAAAGTGACAACTTTTACAGCTTGAGCCAATATTGGATTCACCCATGGAAGTTCACCTACATCCTCAAAAAGGAGATCAATGCAATGGCAAGTGCAACGAGTATAGAAAATGTATGGCCATTGCTCTTCAACCAAACATCGAGCTCTCACACAATTAATTGCATTATCCATACATACTTGG